>CP092886.1:128553639-128581073 GCA_030710605.1 Cordylochernes scorpioides | reverse complement strand
TTAACACATAAAATTATATATTTATATATTTTATTGAAAATAATTTTGAAAATTCGTTAAAATACCTTGTTTTAAGACAGATGTCAAAATTTAGAGATGCTTAAAATATATCATTTAGTTAAAAAAATAAATGGTGAAATTTCTAAAGATCAAAATTTATGAAAAGATTGCTTTTGTCAGAAAATTCTATTTACACAATAAATATATACTCCCTATATTCCTAAAAATTTCATAATGAAATTACGTTAAAAATTTATAATTAACCCGATTAAGATAATAAGCCATTATCCACGTCGCGCGATAAGTAAATGATGCGAAGTTTGTCATTATTGAAGCCTCTTTATTCGAAGGCATTTTCTCTCCTAATGATTCGAAAATTGTATTGACCACCATTGTATACGGTTTTGCATTCCACGCGCTTGCATGTGAACTCTTTTCTCTAGGATTTCAAATTACGGAATGGAAAATCTACAAACTCGTGTCCAGATTTTTGCAAGCAATCATTTTTATAGAGCTTCTTGTATATTATACAAGCTGTCCAATATACATCTAGAATTTTAAAAATAAAATCTCTGCGTATATTTGCACTAGAAAAATTCTATACACTCATCAATACCCAGAGTAAAATCTTTTTTTTTTTTAATTGTTAAAGTCACACCTTAGTTAAATATTTTTTGTTAGGTGTGGCGCATTATTTGGACCAAAGAATAATGGTATAAAATCAATCAATAACAAGTAAATCATTTGATCTCAATCGACGTTTATTTCTACATTCAGGTTACCAGGAAAGGACCACAAGATGAATGATTAATAAAATGTAATATTGTGATTAGTTAAAGAAATGCAAGAATTCTGTGTGTGGATCAAAATTTACATGACTTAAGTTACGCTATTGAATCTAAGAGAACGATATCTCACTTAATTGGAGAAATCTAGTTTAATGCTAAACAAATAATAAAAATTAAACTCAATATCATTTGTCAGAAGGTAAAATTTAAAATAGAAAATTCGATAGGTAATATCAACTAATCTTTCAACTACCATATTTAAAGGAGAGAAGGTAGTGTTTGAGGCACCTCCTACATTTGTTGGTTGTGGTAGATCGCTATCAATATAGCATCCAATAAATCTTGGTTATCTGGACGTGAATATATTAACCGTCTTGGCAGCTGACCAGCCGGGCCGCGGCCAAGATAATTGAAAGTCTAATCACCGCGGCCCGACTTCCGGCGCCCAACCAATACCGTTTTATCATCGTAATTATTATTATCATCATTCCCCGAAAAAAATCTTTACGTTCTTTATCTCACCAGATAATTCCATTCGTCATCCAACAACCCGGGTATAATACATGTTACAGCTACTAGACGTCCAAACATATTGCTTTGACAAGCAATATATTGATGGAATTATCGAAAATTTATCAAGCATTATCTAATAATCGTCTTTTTTCTATAATATATATGTGAATATATATTTGTAGATAAATATTAATAATGTTAATATGCTAGATTTGTATAATATATTTTAATATAATTTTGATATTGTAAATAAATAAGATATATGGAAATATAATAAGTGAAAATGAAATATATATTTTATAGATATTATACATACATTTGTATTGTACACCATGGTATTCAACGGAATTATTTATATATTCAATTTTGAATTTCGTATCTATTTATTCATTTAAGAAACTGTATAATGCACATTGTACTTTCTGTTACGATAATTTATACAGATGTAGATATATTAAACCAATGATAAGAAACTTAATAATGAAAATATGAAGGTTTTTGTGTCTTATCAAATTTATATTTATATACGAGGGCCATCCAATAAATAAGTTTCCCTATTTTTTTTCTGCAAACGAAACGTTGTAAAAATTAGTTAGTATGGAATAAATGGTCACTAGGATGCGTTGGAAGCTGGTGACATTCAAAATCACGCTACTCGTACGCGCAAGTCCGTAGCGCTTCAGTTTCCATGGAGCTACCACTGGTGAACGTGTCCACTTGCGAACTCCGTTCTGTAATTCGTTTTTTCACGGCGAAAACTATAACTGCGGTCAATATTCATCGCAATTTAGTGTCAATGTATGGTGAAGAATGTATGAGCATCCAAATGGTTCGCCGATGGCGTTCATGGTTCTTAGAAGGACGGCAAAACGTGCATGATGACGAGCGAAGCGGCAGGCCCGTTACTGCTACGGACAATGCAGCCGCTGCTGCTGTTCGGAATGTGGTGGAAGCAGATCGCCGCGTCACCATTGACGAAATAATGATTCGACTGCCTCCTGGAATCGAAATTGGACGCTCTTCGATTGGAACAATCATGTCAGATATTTTGAATTTTCGCAAAGTCTGCGCAAGATGGGTCCCACGTTTGCTCTTGGAAAATCACAAGCGACAACGGATGGAGGCAGCCCGAGCTTTCCTGGAAATGCATCAAAGAGATGGAGACCAACTGTTTGCCCGTATTGTCACTGGAGATGAGAGCTGGGTGCATCATTCAACTCCAGAAACAAAACGACAAAGCATAGTGTGGAAGAAGCCTGAGGAAAGTAAACCAAAAAAGGCGAAGGTCACCATCTCTGCAGGCAAAGTTATGGCTATGGAAAACTTCAAATGGGAAATTTTCACACATCCACCTTATTCTCCGGAACTTGCCCCAAGCGACTTCCATCTTTTTCCAGCACTTAAGTGGCACCTTGGAGGCAAGCACTTTGCGAATGATGACGAAGTGCAGGCGGAGGAGAACCACTGGCTACGAAGACAGGATACGGCTTGGTACAATAGTGGTTTCAAAAAAATGCTACAACGGTACCAAAAATGTTTGGACAGAAATGGTGATTATTTAGAGAAGTAGTCTATGAGTTGTACATGAAAATAAAGTAACTGCATAATTGTAAATAATGTGGTTTATTTGTTAAAAAATAGGGAAACTTATTTATTGGATGGCCCTCGTATATATGTGAAAAAGTTAGAAAATAAAAAGTCCAGGTGTTGATATTAATATTTTCGTGCCAAAATGACAGTTCTCTCTTTCAAGATGCATTGAATCAATACCTTTGGTTTTTCACTCAACAACATTAATTTGCAGAAGATTTGTTTTCATATGCCTGAAGTGATATTTCTGCCATTATAAATATTATAGAGACAAAGTTATTCTTTGACAAACAGAAATAATGTAATATATTTTTCTCTCAATATATAATTGGTATTTAAAATATGTATATAATAATGTGTATATGAAAATTGTATTTATTATTAAGTTGTTAACGTGATACTCTTTTTGAAGGACTGACAAGTCAGAAAGCTTAAAAATAGAAAATTGCACAAGAAACTTAACCCTGGAAGCTTCATTTATTTTATAAAGTTATTCTTTATTTTCTTTAATGAAATAATAATGAATACAGGGCTAAGAATCTTGGACAACCTTTAATATGCCAAGCTTTTGGACTTATCAGCCTATTGACGGAAGTATCACACTAACTAAACGCCGATGTGTAGGATATATATACAATAGGACTATCCGTATAATCATTATTGATTTTATTACATTATAAGCCAGGGGAAAGAACGTTTATTATAAATACAAAATATATATATATCATAAAATATAACAAAATGTATATTTGTGGAATTTGGAAAGTCTTGGCGAAAGGTGAAAATTGTGGAGCCACAAAGCTTTTTGGAGTGACAAAAAAAGCAACAGACAATATTGGTTTCTATGGGATAGGATATGGGGTCCAGCCAAGGTAAGACCGCGCTAGGTTGTCCAGCAAGTTGGGAACAGTGTCGCGTTTGGCGACATCTCGTGTAGAGACGCGTTTACCAATCTAACCACTACCATCGCCCAACCATCGTCTGCCCACCCAGAATACCGGTTTATTTACAAACGAGGGATGTTTGGATAAATTACAGTCGCATATAGTATAACCTGAAAATAGATATACTATCTTTTATTAATATAAAAATATTATTGTTAGTAAATACTATAATATATATATTATCCAAAATTATTATAATATTTAAATCCAACTTAAATTCCTTAAACTTCATCAATAAGTAAATTTTAAAGATTAAGGGAGAAAAGAAAAAGGTAAAATAGATTTAAACAACCTTTTATATAGTTTATTTTAAACTCTCTCTCTCTTCAGTCTTTTTTTTTAGAAGAAAATATTTTTCCATTTATATTTCGAGTTATTTTCTATTTCGCCATTTTTGAATATTATTAGAATATATTTAGAGGAATTGTAAAAGAAAATGAATTCAATTTACCTTGGCTAAATTCCAAAAGTATTCTATCAAACATTCCCCCGATTGACACTAAATCTTGTAATAAAATCTATTTAGAAGCTACAACAAAATACGGAGAAAATTTGCCAGCTCGAGGTTATCAAATAATATTTGAATTGATCTCATTCTTTTTATTTTATAAACCTCTTGATATTATTGTGAAGAGAGTCGAGATAGATTTGATAAATAAAATTAGATATAAGTGTGCATGTGACAGTAATAAAGTGTATAGAATATTTTATACTTATATATCTTAAATATATTGTTAATATATCATATATATCTATTAGTTTATTTCATTTTTATAATTATATATTTTATTTTTTCGAAAATTAAGGATATTTTATTGTGAGTATGTTTCTGTTATCTTTCTTTTCAATATATTTTTTTTTAATCGCCGTCATTTTTTAGAATATTATATTTGCTTCGAATATATTTTAATCTCATTATTTTTGTGTGTGTGCAAACATAAATTAATTAAAAGTTTTCTATTATTCAAACACTGTATAATTTTAAATTACAATTTTATATCGTTCAAATTTTCATTATATTTCTTATATATTTAAAACTTTTGAATAATATACTAAAATTAAATATATTTTTTATGTAAGCTCTAATAAATAATTAATAAAGAGAAAGAGAAAAATTCCATTGTAAAATATAAATCCGTGTCCTTTTCAATAAATTATAAAATATCCAGTATTGGGGGCACATTTTCTTGGAACTGTAAAAAAAGTATTATTTATGTAAAGCGTCATTTATCATCTCAAGTAATACATTTGGTATTCTAACGTAACCAAATAAATTTGCTGAAAAATGTTCTACAGTGTTTTCAAATAAGCTATTAAAATTCTAGCAAGTTAAAAAAACGATTTCAGGTATAAATAATTCATCTAAATTTAGATGCGAGGCATTTTTTAAATGGAAGCATCGATATTAATCTTTCATCTTGCAACGTGTGTTATTAACGGACTCAGTTTGTTTCTTGAACAACATTGGTGGCCGTTCTAATAATGTCTGTATATTGTAGATAGGATTCAAGGCATTATCTATTCCAATCCCATAATTTTATCTCTTTTAGTAAATAGTTTTCGGTAAATGCTATTTTCGAAATGGATGCTAAAATAGACTGTTTTATATGTATCCACGAGAATCATATATATATATGTAATATTAAGATAGTAACTTTACCTATTAAATATATAATGAGAATACCCTGATTTCTTTAACAAGAATATATCAAAATGTATATGCTACACTAAATGCATAAATAAGTAGATCCAGTTGTGGAAATGGCAAAATTTTCAGATAGGATGTTTTTTATTTTTACCTTTTTCCTGTTATAAAATAAAGCAATGCTGGTTTATCAATAACTCTAATAATTGATGTCAATTGGCCATATAATTCAGTTTATAATATGAATAAATATTATAATTTATTTTATATTAATTAATGTTATCAAAATGAATTTCTAAATTGCTTCTGCAATTCGGATTCTTTGTGTAGTTACCACCTAAAGAAAGATTTAACATAATTATAATAACGAATAGATTCAAAAAGGATAAGTTTCTTTATTTGAAAAATCATTCGAGCTTTGGGGCGCAAGCTGCCCTTCTACAGGAATAATAGATACAATTTCAAGTAATCATGTATTTACAGTGATTACTTGAAATTGTATCTATTATTCCTGTAGAAGGGCAGCTTGCGCCCGAAAGCTCGAATGATTTTTCAAATAAAGAAACTTATCCTTTTTGAATCTATTCGTTATTATAATTATTGAAAGGATTTTTCGTCTTAAATAAAAAAGATTTAACATGTTAACGCTAAAGCAAACTAGTTTAGTACACCACCACTTTAAAGTAAAGAATCAAGGTATATAAGTTCACCGATATATGTAATCAAAAGATATGAGATGGCCACATATAGTAAAGAAAATAAATTTATAAAAGAAGTATATAAGGGATGAGAGTTTTTTATTACAGGTTTTAGCATAAGATGAGCAAATTTACAAAAGGCTAATGGCGGTGGGCAGTTTAATATGATCCAAAAGTTAAACAGACTGGTGAAACACACTTCACTAAACTTTAATTAGAATTTTGTTAGTATGAAGGTGATGGGTTTAGAAGAAGTTTTTCATTTGCGGCCCATCATCCATAACACAGTATTTAGCATTATACCAATTACTTAATCCATGGTGGTTTCAACTTGGTTTTCATATTAAGTTGTCGTCGAAGTTTTATAGAGAAACTAGGTCTCCTATAAATCTGTGAAATTGATTAATTATGTCAATTCCATATATAAACCATTCCATAGCTCTTGACTGAACTATAATGATATATCATGATAGATTATAGTAATTTCTCATCTTATAATATTGTAAACATTGTGTAGATAATTATAATTCCCGAAATTACAATATCATATTGGAAATATAATGTAACATATATATATTATATGTATATATATAAAGACGTATTAATTATATATAGATATATAAACGTATATGCTATTAAAAAAGAAAAACATACCTAGAATTTCTATTTAATGAATTGCATGATAATTTAATTACGCGGTGTTATTAATATTCATATAATTTATAAATATACAATTTTGTTTCACAAAAAGGTTCAGGGATAATTGCTGATAATTAATTTAAATTGAAATAGCATTGATATTTTTATATTTAAATATATCCAGATAATTGATATTCAGATCTAAAAAGTATAATTTTAAAATATTCGGATGAAATACATTTGAAAAAATAAATATTCTATTCAAATCGTTTGATGGTTTTTAAAATAAAAATGTCTCTCAATAATCGTATTTATATATAAAAGGTGAGCGTCATTAAGAATTAATAAACAGTTTTATTTAATTATTACTTTTCGTGCGTTGAGGTAACACAATTTTAAATATTGTAACTAGAAAATAATGCATATCAAGTATATATCACTTAAGTAAATAACAATAGTTGCTTGTTAAAGTTTTGCCTGGTTTACATGGAAAATAAATAGTAAGTAAAAGGACAATGTCAATTGGTTCAAAGTTGTCGTTGGTGATCAAGAAAAGAGAGATTAAACCAGATCTTCACAAACTGATCAATTAATTGCCCTTATACAATATTCCTAGCAACAATACCAACGCGAAGCAAAAAAGCTAATGCAATTAGGCAATACTCCTATATTGATTTTGCCATAAAAATTACCCAACATCTGGGCAGCCTAATCAAACAATGTTCTTGTAGGCTGCGTACCTAGACGGATTGGTGGATAATTAACCTTCCCATCCGCTGGATAATGTGCAAGCTGTTGGTAACCTGCTGTTGGAACCATTCAACTATTCCAAGTTTAAACATTAGTGCGCGCACTTTTGTCTATTTTGGAAATATATATAGAGTTTTATTTATTTTATATCAATATTGGAAAGTTTGTTATATTTAGTCCAATTTAAAATAACTGAATGTTTCAAATATTTTAAATTGAAATAACCTGCCATTTAACAGTTTTCTTATATTAAACAAATGTCCATTAATTTTTACAATTCTTAATAATATTTATATGATTGTTTTCGATCATATGCAAATATATCGAAATTGATATCTTGTTTCAGAAAAGAGATTAAATTTTGTGTCAATATTTGAACAAACACGTCTAGAATAACGTATTTTATATAAAGTATTAGAATAAAATTGATTAATATCTCTCAAAGAACAAATCCGCTACCCACCTCGGTATAAAATAAATAACATTTTTTTCTTTATAGCAATATTAATATTCTTGTGAAAAAATATAATTTAAAATATTATATCTTGTATTAAATTTTCCAAAAAAATACTTCTTTTTGTTTTTAAATACAGTTAAACCTGTCTATAGCGCTTCCTCTCTATAGTGCCCGAGTTTAATAACGTAGTACGATGCGATTTACATTAAATTGACCTCTCTACAGCACCTCCTCTCTATAGCACCCTATTTTGGTGAGTCCCAAGAGGGGGCGCTATAGAAAGGTTTAACTGTATATACACACAATATTATTTTCATATCTTTTAAATCTATAATTTAGAGAGATAGAGAGTTAACGATTTTAAAATATATTTTACTATTAAGGTTGATACATTTTTCAAAATTCTCAGTATGCAGCATTTAAAGGAACTTTATAAAGGCATTCAGCTAATCTGTTCACTAGCATTAGGAAAAGATATTTTCTAATAACAGAAAATATTATTTTATAAATTGTATTCTTCTGACTTTCTTCTATTAATAATATATTGGATTAAAAACATCGCATTTCTAGGATTTATTTCTGTCTCAGAAATTTACTAATACAAGTTGTTTTGAAAAACAATTGGATTCTGGGCTGGGGTTCTCAGAGCAATTTCCTGAACTTACTCAGAAAGCTGTTTATATATTGGCGGCAATTTATACTTAATCTGCTAAAAGTCTTTCTTTTCACTTCCTTTATGGTTTAAATATCTCAGGGTTTGTACACTCTGGAGAATATCATGGTAATGCACTACTCAATAAATTTCTCAAGTTTATGTGCAATTCTGACTGTGTTTATCTAAATTTTACATTTTTATTGAAAATATCGTATTGCCAAATTTTCATAAACCTCGGTATTTCCATAGACTAGATTTGCGCATTTGTGTTATGTCTAGATACCCATAACTGCTTCACCACTTAATATAGAATGTAACCTTTTTGTTTGGATTTCTCGCTTAAATGAGATCCTGAAAATATTCTAAAATAACAAATTCAATAAATTTTAAGGATAGGTAACAACAATTCAAGATATGGTTGTACGCGTCCTGTCAATACAATTCATTTTATTAATATCTTAAGACTAGAGATATTTCTATTTCACACAGGAATATATGAGTACAAAAAGGTAGCCTTATACTCTTAATTCATAGATAAAATATATTTTCAAAATACATTTGAAAACTGCCTCTTTAGAACTCTTAAGGGGTACCCAGGTATCATACATCTGTTGGATTTTGACTAAGTTGGTTTTGCACCTATATCATATGGACAAAACTTGAGGAAGTGGAAAGTCTTCGACATCGCCGGGTAGACGACGCAATTCTGTTCACACTTGGTTATCTCATGTGTCTTCAATAAAAGTCACTGATTATCAAATATAACTTAGAGTTATTGTCTGAATCCCGATATACATTTTACAATGTACAACATCCTTAAGTTTTATCCGTGATTGTATGTTCAATTATTTTACTACGCATTTATATAGATTTGGTGTACGAGTGGTGTAAAGTGTGGAATTATCGAAAGTTACGACCCGGTCTCGAAACCCGTATTGGGAACTGTTTATGAAGAAAATGTGTTTAAATAGTTTTCGATTGTGGTCAGAGCACAAACCCACCAGTGATTATAAATAACCAAAGGGGATCTGCGACACTTGTAAGTGTAAAGGTATAACAACCTCTACACGTTTAGACATGATGTGCTCAAGCAGTGAAAACATTCTTTAGCTACCTCCCACTATGATTATCATTATATATTCCACGTGTACTAGAAATAATTAAAAAGGCATTTATTAAAAGAGAGAAGTACCTTTATTGAAAATGAATATCACATCCATTCAACATTTACATGATAATAATTTCCATAGTGATAAACCAAAGTATGGAACTTAATCATATTACCTTTTTTTGTGTGACGGAGAACATATATCACATAATAATTAACGGTTAATTACAATTTGTATCAAAAAGTAGCAAAAACGTGAATGTTGTGTATACATATTTCAAACATTATATTTAAAATGAGTAGAATTAATCACTCTAATTATAAAGATGAAAATTTGTCACTAATAATTAAAAGTATAATTAAAATTCCCTAGGTTCATCTAGAAAAAAATGTTATTATCTATTATAATTTGGGATATTTTATTCAAATTCTAGGCCGAGCCCGAGGTCGTATTAATTTTCTAAATATCAAATAATTGTCACATTTTATATTGAATATATTATTTTAAATCCAGAATTATTTTGCGTTAATTTATATAGGAAATTGAATATATTAATGGCAAGAGAGAAAAAACATTTAAATTAATTTTTGCATTGATTATATATCTGTCGATTAAATATAAAGATAAGAAATATTGTTATATTTACATCGATATGTCGGTACAACTCCTCGTTATTGTTCACCTCGTTCTTGATACCACTATGTTCATGTAGTAAATAACGTGCGCGTCTTCTTCACTTCCATTATTTACAAATAAAGTGAAAATATGGTATCTGCATATGTAAGTTATAGAGTTATAGAAGAATTATACTCAACATTACTAATGCGAAAATAAAATTCCTATATAATAAATAACGATCAATCAAATCTTCAGCACACTTCAATATATGTTGTAATTGTGATTATCTATATATAACTGTTATATATATATTCAAAGGAACTGATGCGATATATGGAAATAATAAATATATATTATAGAAATTTAATATTACCTTTAATAATTAACAAATATATACAGCGAGGTGTCTTCCATGATAGTCCGCTTAAAGCATTACTGGAACTGGTCTCTTCTGGAGAAGGACTCTTTTCAGAGACTGTGTCATGTCAGGCCAAGTAATGAATATTCTTTCAACTGGTGCAGATTCTCTAATAAGAGACCTCTTCCAGTAGAGACCGGGTTTAAAAGACTCCCTCTGACGGAGACTCACTGTATAAGAGATTGGCCTATAGGATAGTTCATTTAATGAGCAACTCGCTTATATTATACTTGCTAGCTGATAGCGTTATACAATACAGTGGACCCTCGGTTTGCGAGCATAATCCGTTCCAGAGCCATGCTCGTACTCCAAAACGCTCGTAGTGCGAAACTAATTTCTTATTTTCAATAATTGAAACTCGGGCAATTCTTCTTGCTACGAACAATTGCACAGTTTCCCACATTTTACATATTTCCCGAATCTGATCTGAAGGGAGGGATCCCAGTGAATTTTTATCCATCACGATTACGGGCAACCATCACGAGTTGCTCGTAATGCGAAATTTCACTCGTACTGCGAAAAGCTCGTACTCCAAGGTGCTCGTAAACCGAGGGTCCACTGTATTACAAATTATTTACAGAAAGATATTTCAATTGCTCATAACAAAAGCCTTGTTACTTTTTAAAAGGCCAATCGATTCTGCACTGAAGATAAATACGAACCTATTTTTTAATATTTATTTTGTATTTAAATAACATTTTCAAGCGGCTATTATCCATATTTCAGTATGATTATATATAAACTTGATTTATCGGGGTAAGCCTCTTGGACCAGATTATTTAGTCGTTGAGGTACAGTTTGCACAACGCCGACGAGGGCCAACAGCTCTAAACACGTACGTGGTTCGCATTTTTTATATATATCATGAAAATGGGTTGAACAAATACAACCATCTAACACATTTTCTCTCTTTTTTAAACCTTTTAACACACACACACATATATATATATATATAAAGGGTGAAATACCTAGCTAAGTATATACATATATGTCGTAAAAAAAGATGTATTTTAGGTACGTTACCAATTCATTCATGCAGTCGTGGATTGAATTGAAAATGATAACTTTATATCCAAAATTAAATTTATTTTAATGATTATATTTTTAAGAACAAACAGTTTTGCATACATACAATTCTATATGATATTCTAAGTATATACAAAAAACAATATTGCGTTGTACTCCTTTTGTTAAGGATTTTAAAAAATTAACTCTGTGTTAATTCTATGATTATTTAAATTATAATTATATTAATGAATAATAAAAATATGATTTTTATTATGTCATTTCTTCCCTCCAAGGATAAAAATTAGGGAGTAATTTTCAAAGTAAAAAAAAAGTATCATTATTATTTACATAGATTATCAATTAAGATGGAGGATACCAATTGAAACTATATCAATGATTCTCTTTATTCATTCTACATATTCTTATTTGTACCTTTGTTTGACAGTAGCTGAAAACTATCCAATCTTATTTGAATTTATAGGTGTCTCCTTCCTATAATTCATAAGGGGATTTACCTCATGAATTGAGTAGGCCTTCTCAGGCTCTCAAGATTCAAAAGGTATTTTGCCACATGCCAAAAAAATATATATCTTTGAAAATCACAAATTTATTTCTCATAATGACGAGTGGTATCCAACATCTTGTTTCACATTTATTTGGTTTGATCAGAATAAAAACATAAAATAATGGGTTATTTCCACATAATGAAAAATATTTACACATGAAGTTTTATTATTTACATTAAAAAAAAGAATGTTCGAATATGAAATGTTCCATATAAAATTTGTGAGGGAAAATATATAGAATCATATGAGTGAATTTCTCAACAAATAAAATCGAAATGTAAAATATTTCCAACAATTGAAAAGAAAAAGTGTCAAGTTATATCTAATATATAATTTATAACTGAAAAAAGATATAGTCTTCCATAGTCCTTGAGTGTTTTTTAAAAGCTCAGTTTTATATTGAAATAGTATATCTTATTTGTGCACAAAAATTATATTCTCAAGGCCCACTTTTTAGGCGTAGTTATTTTTAGTATTGTCTTATTTATGTTAAGATTTCCCTACCATTATTTAGTAAGAAGAGGGATTCTACTATTCACTACCTTAGGTGCCACTTGTTAGCTTGGTTTTTTCTCTAAAGTGGGTATTTTACTTTTTGTCAGTTTTAACTCAAATCCTTCTTTTGGGTAGTATGGCCTCAATTTGGATGAATGAATTACCATGGTAGTTTTTCCTAAATTAGATTGGGGTTTATCAATTTCATAATTGACTGGGGATATCTGTTTTAAGATTGTAAATGGCCCAGACATTGGAGGCATTAATTTTCGGTTATCTGGATGGTAAAAGGTTTGTAACCAAACTTTATCGCCTACTTTAAAGGTGGAAGGTTGATAATGTTGATCATATCTAATTTTATTTATCTGATGAAATTTTAATGTATTATTATAGGCATTTGTTCTGGCAGTGTCTATAGGGGGGTAAAATTCTGATTCTTTTAAGGGGGGATCATAAGGGAGCTTACCATACAAAAGGTAAGTAGGAGTATAGCCTGTTATGGAATGGGGAGTATTATTATATTCATTTAGTACTGAATCTAACAATTTCGTCCATGGTATTGATTTTCCTTTCAAGTTATTGAATTTACATCTTAACCTGGTTATTATAGTTTGGTTAAGTCGTTCATTTAACCCATTACACTGAGGTCTTGATGATGAAGTCAATAATTGTTTAATGTTATTGTTAATCAAATATTTTCTAAATCTTGGTGAAGTAAATGATGGTGCCCTGTCACTTAAAAATTGTTTGGGTTTTTGTATTTGAAAAATTTTGTTTAGGCAATTTATATATGAGTCAGTAGTTTGACTTTTTGAGGGGAAAGCCCAAATGTATCTAGTAGCATGATCTACGATGATGTGAAGGAATTTCTTTGTGGAATTATAGTAATTTAGTCCACCTACTGTGTCTATAGACACAAGATCAAAAGGATCCTTAGCTGGGGGGAGACTTTCCAACAGACCAAATTTCTTCTGGTGAGATATTTTATTGAGTTGACACACCTCACAGTGTTTTACATAATTAGAAATATCTTGAATTAGGTAGGGCCAATAATAGATAGGGGAAATTAGATTTAACATTTTAGATACTCCTATATGGCCGTAATCTTGATGAGCTCTTATTAATACTTTTTCTCTTAATGATGGTGGAACAACACTTTTGATTAATCCTTTTTTCTTTATTGTTAAAAGTCCATTAAATTTAGTATATTTCCTATCATTGATGTTATCATCAAATTGAGCTTGTTTTAGTTCTGGGTCAGAAACAAAATGAGCTATGGGGTATCTGCTGAGAAAATCAGCTTCTTTATTTTCAGTTCCTCTTATGTGTTTTATCTCAAAGTCAAACATTGAGAGCTTTAAGCTCCATCTAAATAATCGTCCTTTTGGGTTCTTTATGTTCTTCAAATACTTTAGACAAGCATGGTCTGTATGGATGGTGAAATGCACGCCATCTAAGTAGGGTAAAAAGAAATCCACAGCATCAATAATAGCAAGGCATTCTTGCTCAGTTACACAATAGTTTGATTCATAAGATGTCATTCTACGGCTTCTATACGCTATTGGCTTTAAAAGCCCATCGGGTTGTTCTTGTTTTAGGATAGATCCGATCTGTTCTTGGCTAGCATCCGTGTAAAGGTGTATAGGATATTTGGGATTATAGATAGCTAATATAGGTTTTGAGGTTATCATATTTTTTAATTTAGAAAATGCGGTTTCGCATTCTTCATCCCATTTCCATTTTACATCTTTTTTCAACAAATTATTCAAAGGGAGTCTGAGTTTAGCATAATTAGGGATAAATTTTGAATAAATGTTAATAGATCCTAAAACTCGTTGTAAATCCTTTTTATTCCTTGGGGAATTCAATTTTCTAATCGTTTCTATATTATTAGTGCTGGGTGAAAATTGATGGTTTGATATTTCATATCCTAGAAAAGAAATCTGATAAGTAGCGAATTTACATTTACTTAGTTTTAGCTTAATATTTTCCTTTATGCAAATATCTAAAATTACTTTTAAATGGGTCAGATGTTCCTGAAAATTATTTGAAAATATAATGAAGTCATCGAAGTAATTCATGCAAAAATCAACATCATATTTATTTAAAATTTGCCTTAAAACTCTTTGGAATTGACTTGGACTATTTTTTAATCCAAAAGATAATTTATTAAATTCGTAAAGTCCGTGAGTGGTAGTAAAAGCTGTGTATTCTTTATCATCTGGGTGTATATCTAAATTGTTTATAACCTGATAAAAGATCTAGTGTAGTGAAGATATTAGCTTCTGAAAGCTTATCTAATATAGAATCTATTCTTGGTATGGGCTCAGAATCTCTTTTTATTATATCATTTAATTTTCTGTAGTCTATTACTAGTCGAATTTTACCTTCATTTCGCTTATTCACCAACATAGCAGGGGATGCATAGGAGGAATAAGATGGTCTAATGACATTATATTTTAAAAGTTCCTCAATCTGTCTTTTAATTTCAATGTTGTCCGAGAAGGAAGGTCTAAAAGGCTTTAATGAAATAGGTGTTTGTGAGGTAAGTTTAATTCTAATTGGATCTGCTTTAATATGTCCTATATCCATTTTATGGGCAGCAAACGCTTCCTTATTTTCCTTAATTAATTTAATTAAATCAGATTTTTCATATGGTGAAAGTTTTTCATCAAATTCTACACTATTAAAATTTCTAAAATCATTTTCATCAGGAGGAATAATAGATTTAAATAAAGGAATCACATTATGATGTGTACAATTATTATTATTAGGGTTATGGTAATTAACATTAAGAATTCTACCAAATTGAGTAATTGTAAAACTTTGAAAATCAATGTCTAATTTAAATAATCTTATATGGTGTAAAGAAAGCAATACATATGGCAAATCAATATCAGAGGAATAAAAATCAATATCTCTAGTAATAGATCCTATAGTTGTATTAACATTAATTTTTGAATTTATATTTAGCATACCGGATGTCTGTTTAATAAGAGGTAAATTATTAAAAACAACATAGTTTGGTTGAATCTTATCTATCATATGTTGAGGAATTATAGAGAAGGTACAGCCAGTATCCATGAGAGCTACAATACTGTTATTATTCACATTTAGATTTATATACAGACCTTGGCGTCAGGAGTGTTGAGGCGGAGCTGGTCGGCATTCGCTCGAAGGGGCTGTTGTCTGCGTCAAGGTATCCATGGATCGAGACGGCACGGACATGAAGCTTGCAGCTGGGGAGGCTTGTACGGCCTTCTCCCGAAACCAGCACCTATTCTCAGGATGGAAGCGTCCGGCATGTCCCCTGTTTAGGCAAATTCGGCAGGGGCGTCTTTTAGAACTATAGTCCATAGGGCTTCTTCCTGGATGTCCCCATTGCTTTTGTTGTACTTCCATTCTTGGGGCTGTTTCCCTTTTAATAGATGACTCCTCCACATTTGCATCTTTATTTGGCAAATTCTGCAAGCTTTTTGCGTGAATTTCTAGAAATTCCATTAAATCCTTACTTGAAGGCACAACCCTTGGGTTGTTCTGCAATTCCCACTGTTTTCTTGTGGTTTTATCAAGCTTATCTTGTATGATCTTGACGAGAAACACATCAGATAAACTATCGATTTGGTAACCTAATACCTTCACTGTTCTTACTATCTCGTTGCAACTATCTAGAAGTTTAAACATTGACTTATGGTTGTCATCGGCTAACTTTGGTAATCTTAATGCATTATCTATTTGGGTGAAAATCAGATCCTTTGGATTATCATATCTTGTTAATAAGGTTTGCCAAACCTCAACATAATTATCAGCTGTAATTGGAAATGCGTTTACCAGTCTTAGGGCTTCGCCTCTCAGTTGGCCTTTTAAATATTGTAACTTTTCAATATTAGGTATTTGTGAGTTAGAACCAACCGCAGAAAAAAATAGATCCTTAAATGAAAGCCATGATTCTAATCTACCATCGAAAGTTGGCAATTCAAGTTTAGGCATTTTAACATGTAAATTTACTTTTTTTTTCAGATGTTTCTTGCCCATTATGCCTTAAATCCAATTCACACTTTAATCTTATACACTTATCTATGCAATTTTCCACTTCGTCATTCAATTCATCATCTTCAAGTTGCTGCAAGAAAATATCACTCATTTTCATCAAATCATTATTTGCATACTCTAGTTTGCATTTCGTTGCATTTACATCTACCATAGACACAATGGATTCGATATTTTCTTCAATGCCTTTTATACTTTTTTTTTTTATCCTTTTTAATTTCTTAATTAAAGTTTCGACTTCCATAATTGCTATTCTTTTATCTATATCTTTTCCCAAATATCTTAGTTGCAATATATGGCTTTGAAATCTATTGGAATCTTTCCCGTACAGGGTTAAAATACATCCTGTCGACTATTAATAAAGGTGTCGTAAAAAAAGATGTATTTTAGGTACGTTACCAATTCATTCATGCAGTCGTGGATTGAATTGAAAATGATAACTTTATATCCAAAATTAAATTTATTCTAATGATTATATTTTTAAGAACAAACAGTTTTGCATACATACAATTCTATATGATATTCTAAGTATATACAAAAAACAATATTGCGTTGTACTCCTTTTGTTAAGGATTTTAAAAAATTAACTCTGTGTTAATTCTATGATTATTTAAATTATAATTATATTAATGAATAATAAAAATATGATTTTTATTATGTCATATATATATATATACAAAATGTAATGCCTCGATAAAGGTTGGCGTTCAGCCAGCCGAAATATTAGAAAATAAATATTTTATTCAATCCAATATATGCCTTTTTACTATCTAATATATGCATATATCGTTTATACTTTACAAAAAATATTTAACGCTACTTTTATAATGAAAAATATATTTCTACACACCTTATATATACTCTGAAGTAAGAGGTATAGAAAAAATACTAATTATAATAAAGTATTGTTAAAATATTTATGTAAATTTCAAACATACCTACCGCCTGGTATAAAAAGGAAATGAAAGAAAGGCGGCATACGTGGATCATATATACGCCAGTTAACAGCGCCCTTATTTACCCGGTGATACGATACCAAAGGATCCAATTCAAACGAAGAAATTTAATATTTACCCCTCGTCATTCCGTTTGACATAGTTTTAAATATCTTCTTCTTCTTGTTTTGATATTGGATTTTTCCTTTGTCAGTTAGCTCTATACAACTTTGAGAGCCGTCTTTTTTTGACTGAGTATCTTATTTCATAATGGTAAATAATAATTTAATAAATATTCAACTCCCTTATTTTATAGGTTTTCTAATATATTTTAATATTTCATTATTTATCATTCAAAATTCATTATTGATATATGTTTGTTTGATGGTATTATATTTAATGCTAAATTCCTATTTCTATAAACATTCAAACATGAAGGCAATTTTTCAAATATATTCACTTTTTTTCCAAAATGCATTAAAATCATTAAGGCGTCATATTCTAATTGGAATAAACAACATATTCAGTTCTATTCATTTTTTTGTATATTAAATATATATTTAACAGCTTCTTAATTTTCCATAAAATATGATATATATAAATTATTATAATGTATTAGTAATTATCGGTTAAAGAGAAAAATACTTTTTTTAAGAATGGTAAAATGGCAAACTCATTATGTACTAGTCTCCTTTATTAAGTTTCATTTTCAAACCTGATAATCTTTGTACGAAGAGCCATTTATAATACTTCTTTAGAAAAACAAAGGAAATTATCAATAGAGTGAATATGCGCATAATTTAAAAGAAAACTTTGAAAGCGTTGTTAATTAGAAAAAGATGAGAGAAATATTTGCTCCATTATCGGAAAAATAATTTTAAATTAGTTTACTCAAATCTAATTGGGAGAAAAGAAGATCCTTGCCCTTTTCATTTGGAGGATATAATAAATTTTCATCATGGCAATAATTGCCAAGCAAACGTTGTTATCAGCCCATGAATATTATTTTAGCTGGTCAAACAGGGGCTGGAAATAAATCCAAGGCCTTCCTTTACGACGTCAGTTTAGGATATTGACGCTCTCTTTTCTTATGGCGTAGATTGATATCGTCTGCTTTGGAATTACCCTGTGTCTAGACGACCTAATGGAAATTGACACTAACTTATTTATATAAATAAGAGTTCTTAAATTAATCTTATTGTTATATTTTAATTGACATATGAAATCATTGGATGCTAATATTCAAAATATTATACATTACATATAATGTAATTTAATAAGGTATTGATGAATTTTAAAATTCATTTGAAAAGCAGATATTTTGTTTGTATTTATTATTCTTTTTAGTTTAATTTTTTCTCGCCAGTTCTCTACGTTTTACCTGACTAGCCGAATGACCCGGGCAACGCCCGGGTTTTACCCGATTAAATCCTTTTATTCAAATACTATTCCTTAAAAATATAAATTGGCGCCGTGGATGTCATTCTTGTATAATGTATAAATGAGTTTTAAAAGTTGTAAAAAAAAATGCATCGGCCGGGAATCGAACCCGGGCCGCCCGCGTAGCAGGCGAGCATTCTACCACTGAACCACCGATGGTTATGAGAAATGGCCATATTTGGGTATTTATTCCATTCACAAAGCAAACGGTGACAGAATTGATTGAGAATTGTTGCTTGATTATGACGCTGATAACTGTATATATTAAATAATGAACGTTTTATGATTAAAAGTCTAGAACTCTCTTGGCGAATTCAAAGTTTTAGAAACCGGTAAGGGTTAACGGCTAAAATTAGGTTTAGGATTTAAGCCGGTGGTGTTTGCTTGAACCGCTGGTGTAAGCAATGTGAACTCGGGTGGGAATCCGCATTGTATATATTGTGTTGAATAGTCAACTGAAGGTCACCTAATTATCCCACAATCCACCAACACCAGTATGGCATAGATGACACACTGTCAAATATCATTCTAAGTTCTAACTCCCTTAACGGCGGAATCAATATAGAGAACATTTGTAAAGGTATTCACTATACATTTACAGTACAACGAAAAACAATGAATATCATAAACAGCTCTATCTATACTATACATAACATTAGTGCTAAACATAATCATTGCTAAATACAGATATATCTAATGCAATCTAATATTATATATAACTATAAAACATTATTGAAGCGAATCATTAAGATATACAAATATTCTGATATGTACAATCAAAACGAAATGTAAGTCTACATATAATTCCGTATATTTCAATATTATTATATCCTAATTTGGTATACGTGTATTTTAAAAATATTATATATTATTAGTAATTGTATTGTATATACTTATTTTTCCTTTTTTTTATAATTTTATATTTTTTATTATTTTTCATATATATAGAATATTTTCATAAATATATATAAAGGAATATCCTGACCACGCTCACAAGAGCCTTTAAAATGGCAGAGCGCCACTTAGTCACAGAAATCAACTAAAGGTTGATGTGCCTGATATTTGGCCAACGTTTAGTTGATTTCAGTTACACTAGATGGCGCTCTGTCATCTGAAAAGGTCATGTGAGCGTGGTCAGGATATGCCTTTTTTATTTTAATACCAGCACCTTATTCTATCATCCTAAAAGACCAAATATTTGAAGATTAGAAAATGATGGTTAAGAATTTGTGATTGTATAATAAGATGATAGTCAAACAATTTCATAGGTGAAATATGAATTTGCCTTCATAAGACGCCGAAATGTGTTGCTTTCTCGTTTTTTTATTTTTTTAAATAATATATAATTAAAAAATATAGTCGCGCGCGCGTAATAATAAATTATTATGAAAATGTATTCTCAATAAGTATATTATATATATGTTATATTCAAATATTATTTTATTTAAAATTATATTCCATAGATTCAAGTACTCTGCTTATAAAACTCAGTTGTTGTTTCCCGATGGCCGGCTCAAACCTTTTGTACATTATGTAAATATGTATTTCATTTTTTAATTCTTACGCCTTAAGCCAGGCAGTACTTTTATCAAACTATGTTTTTTATATATTCCTTTAGTTCAATTAAATTACTGATCAAAACTATTTTTATAATTATACTTTCAAATAACCAAATTCAACAGAAGTCTATTTTTTATAACATATATATGCCTCTGTGCCTTAAATTTTAGAAGGTTATGATATTTGTTCGTACTAAAATTCTCATATCGGTACACATATATATATTATAATTAAACAATAAATTCTAATTTAGGTGTTTATTGAAATAATATAATAATGTATCTCACTCTATCCTCAAACTTAGGTGAACTCTTACTATAACTGTTATTTAAAATATATCAATAATAATTATTGAAGTACGATTAATGAGCTTTGCAGTAAGTATTTACTTCAAAGGTGAATAGAATAGTTTACTCTCTCACAATATGTACTTTAAAATATTGAGTTCATATTGAATTGTTTGTGTATGAATAATGTATTCTAGTGTAGAATTCCAAATTATTCGGCTGTTATGTGCCTAATTGTCCTGAACATAATTGATGTTTGTCCGAAAATTAATTTGCCTATGGACACATCATAACACCGCATTCACTTATTTCTATTGAATGCGAGTGCTGTTTATAACATAGAAAATTATTGTTTACCTACTTTTACATCATTTGTCAAGTATCATTATCATCACCATTTTAACCCATATTAAATATAGTAAAATTTATTTTTAAAATGATAATTCGACATATTTTTTACCAGTGATTGTAAATAAACCTTATAAAATTATATTGACATATTATTGATACACAGAATGTAGCGCCATCTATCAATGATAATAAATCTATTTTCTGATATTTATTTCTAAATATTGTATATATTGAGCCTGTATTGTGGTAAGATTTACAATTTTGTTGTTATTAAATATATTAGTGGCTCCTGATTATGCATTCTGAAACCTGCAGCAGTGGTAATTCATTCTGAAACCATGGATCTATCTGAATAACCAAGGTAATATTTTAGTGAACCATTAATACCAAATAAGAAATGTATCGTGCTTGCAAGCAAAAGGTTATGTTTGCAGAAGTGGCGTGAGATAACACGTTTCGAATTTTAAAAATAGTTTTGGTTTGAAAATGCGAATTACTTTTCAAATTTTTAACTATTTCTTGAATTATGCCTCATATGTGTGTGTTTATAGAAGATATATAAATTTCTCTGAATATAAATTATATCGTCAAAAATTATGCTAAAAAAATAACTTTAAATTATATTTTGTTTAAGAATCTTTCTCTTGTTTGAAAAAATCCTAGAATAATATTCAAGCCCTAAAACGAAATAAAAAAATTATATACAGTTAAACCTGTCTATAGCGCCCCCTCTTGGGACTCACCAAATTCGGGCGCTATAGAGAGGAAGGCGCTATTTAGAGAGGGCGCTATAGACAGGTTTAACTCTCTCTCTCTCTCTCTCTCTCTCTATATATATATATATATATATATATATATATATATATAATATTATCATATTCATTTTAAAAAAGTAAATATATTATTCTATTTTATTCGGGTTTTCGGTGAGATCTTCTGAGTCGGCAGCGTCAGTGATTAATTTATCTAGTCAGCAGCTTCTTTGGCTATTTAACTACACCAGCCGATACAATGCTAAGTATCGTATTTTAAATGTATCTTTTTATCAAAGCAAAATTATCAATCTTTTACATTAATCTTCATTTCTCCCCGTTTCCTTATACATTAAATATATTAAGAAATTTTGTATTTATTTTATATTTGGTGTATATAAACATATAGAGAGAGAATTGTGTGTGTTTGGATCATATATTTATTCTCTCTATAAAAGATATTCTCTCTAATTATTTTATTGAAAATTAAATCGATTTAAATCATGTAAAATTCAATATTAGTGACATTTCAACCAGTAATCATTTGTTTAATACATCTCCTCATCAGACAACTAAATAAACAAATCAATAAGCTTGAGGGATGAGTTTCTTTTGCAAATAAATTTATTTCGAGAAACTCTCTCTCATCCCTCAAGCTTATTCATTTGAACATTCTATTAAGGGATTAGCTTATTAATATATATTAATATATAAATATATATATATATATATATTTATATGTTATGTAAAAATATTATATTTCAAATATATTTCATAGATTAAATTACTCTGTTAAATCGACTACAAGAGGTCGCCGTTTTCACTATATAAACTCTATTGTTGTCGTTTCCTGATGGTCGGCTCAAAATCTTTTGTAAATTATGTAAATAAATTTTCCTTTTTTCCTTGTTCTACTCGCTTTAAGACAGGCAGAACCTTTCTCTAACTATGTTTATATTAATAAGCAAAAATTAAAGCAATAATGATATAAATTATTTTTAGCATTATTACCACGACTGCAAAACAATATCGTAAAATACTCATGGATACCAAAATCAAGCAACAGCTAATAATTCTGTATATTTCAAAATATTCCAAAATCACAAGAAAATCTTTATGTAATATATTTATTATGATATTGAATAAAGTAAAACGACCATTGATCTCACTATCTAGCTATATATAATATGATGGAATAAATTAGCGCGATCAGGAGTGAGAGAGATATTATGCGGGCGTCGATACATGGTAGAGAAAAGACATCGCGCGCTAACGTTAAAAACACCAGACAATAGATCATGGTGACATGCGCAGGTGACTCGCAAAAAATAAATGAATGTCCAAAGAGATATTTTCAACAATAAAAAGCATTTATTTTTACTCTGTTGACACGAACATTCATAGATTTATATTGTTTCGGAGGATAGATATTTTTCTCCAACACTCACATTTCTCTCTTCGCTATTCTTCAAAAATAGTATTTGAAGGAGAATTTGTGCGAATCCTTTTATACAAAAACTCTGATCATAACCATTGAAAAAATAAGTAAAATTTATATCGCTACATACGCAATATATATCCAATTTTTTCAATATTCTGATGTGTAATATTATAAATACACAAACAATTTCTTAATAAAACAATTTAATACCAATAAATATTGGTTAAATATAATTTTGTTGCTATATTATATAGAGAGAATTGTGTGTGTTTGGAACATATATTTACTCTCTCTAAAAAGATATTCTCTCTGAATATTTAATGAAAATTAAATCGATTTATATCTTGTAAAATTCAATATTAGTGAGATTTCTATCAGTAATCATTTGTTCAATACATCTCCTCATCACACAACTAAATGTCGCTGATGACACCATCTATATTGGAATATTTCTTGAAAAGAAAGATACTTCGGCCAGTAAATCTTTTTATTACCTCGACGTTTCGACAATTTTTTTTTTGTCCTTGTCAGAAGCAAACAAAAATTAAAACATTTGGCAAGGCGTTAAAAATTATTCTAAGGTTCCAAGGGCGTTCTCACGCGATATATTGGAATAGGTATGAACTGTTCATTGGTTTTCTTATTTTCTTAAATTGACCATATTATTTTTTTGAAATAATATGAAAGACCATAAAACACACATCAGCATATTGTGTCTCGTCAGACTGGTGAAGTCTGTACTATAATGCTCAACCAATTGGTTCTTATAGTGTTTATTTTTAATGCTAGAAACTATAACATTGAAATAAATTTGAAAAAAGAGACGATATATTTTATACTTTCAATACATTTTCCATTTGGACTTGAGAATACCATTTTATCTTCCACATTCGAACTTAAATGTCATTCTCTTTAATTAAAAAGAAGCGATAATATCGATATTAGTTTAATGTTAAGGTAAAGAATGCACCACTCAGACAAGCGCCATTAGCCTTATATACCTACATGGACGGCCTTTCTTGTTAAATCAAGAAATTTTATTTTATATATTTATTTGGTTTACATGTTTGGTCATTTACCGGAAATAACATTCATAAATTTAAAAAAAGGCATCTCCTTATCGTGCAACTAAAAGTTGCTGATGGCTTGCACCATCTATAGGAATAAATATCAACTATTTATAGATTTTTATTATTTCAGAATTGGCCAAATACCCATTCTTGATGATACAAGAAAAGTTAACCATGTACGCTTTATGCGGTTGGCCCTAGTCAACGTAGTGCAGCTTTAATTCAAAGACCAATTTATTTTCACATTTTTAACCTTTATAAGTTCAATCGCCATATATATAGATCATTATCATTACAGTAAGAAAGAGAGAGGTATATAGAGATAATATTATAAGATATATGTGAAATGGAAACACATTGACAGAAATAATGATGGTGAAATAATATTCACATAGATTTTCCATCAGTATCTTTCAGTTGTATGATCAAGCGATACTTTTTCATAGTGGCACCATTATGTAACCTCTATCAAGTTTATAATCATATATCAAATATTTATACACCAACATTTATTTTGAAGGTAGATATAAATTGTTGATTTATTCATGTTTTTTATCATTCATATATTTATTTTAGTAAAATATTTTAAAATTCAATTAATTTTCTCATATATATATACAATATATATGGAATATATTCATTATTCATCCATTTATATATCAATTAAAAAACCTTAATTTGCACGATCAGGAGGTGCCTTTTACCTTAATATTACCACCTGATCTTGTACATGTTCTCTTTTCAGTGTATATTTACATACCTATGAATATTGATAGATTATTATATACATCCTTTATTTCAGTCTATTTATTCGCATTGAATCACTCAATATAGTTAGCATAATCATTTATACACAAATGAGATATTTAAATAATTATGTGTTTATCACAGTTAAATAGGTTTTTGTGATTATTTCGACTGGATGAATGCAATGACGTTTGATCAAGGTCTACCTTTTGGTTTATATAAATTCTACAAGGCCGCAGTCACCGTTCGGAGGAGATTAATTGAATCGCTGATTGTCGCGGTCCATTTGGACAAGGAAAGCGAAGAATAAAACGCGGCTGATTCCACACTAGCCTGTACAGTGATTCGTTAACCATGACGAATGCACAAAGGAACGTGTGGCCATTGGACATGCGTCGGACCAGGAGGCTGTTGTTGGGTGCTGCGCTGCCTGGAGTATAAGAGCTCCATCTATTATTTATTATTGTAGTGAATCTGTATAAGACCGGTGGTCTTAATAAAGCTTTGAGTGTGTGTGATATTATTTCAAGATACTTTTAATCTTGATGTATCGCTCAAAATCTAGCAGGTAAAAGAAGAGTGATATCTTTGGGTCTCGAGAGGAGATGCAGGCGTCTATATATAACCTGTCTTAAATAAATATTTGAGTCAGAGATTGAAATGAGAGCCTGATGGATGCTACCCCCGTCCCGAGCACTAGAGCGCCTACACGGAATTATTAGAGAAGCAAATAAAGCACGTCTTCCTCAATTATTAGTTCTCCCTATTAATCCACCTACCGATCTGGAGAGATTTGGTAAATTTTCTGTAATTAAAGAGTTTTCCGTCTTTCCTCGCAACTTCAAGGTGTTGAATTTGGTGCTTCAGGAAATTAATAAGTCGTCAGAAGCGGGCATTTCAATTATTCAATATTTTACATTTCCTTGATGCGCTCTTTACCTATATTAGATACATGCAACGTGGTTATATTTAGTTGATCTCTATTATGATATTCTCTGTAATATTGATCTGATGTATAATATTAGCGATATATTTATTTCAAGGTATCATTTATTTTGATATAAACGACTTATTTAAAATACATATATATTTTGAGATTTCTTCAAATTGATTGCGTCTTCAAATTTTGATAGGGTAGAAACTATTTTATTTTATCATTATTTAATTTTATTTAACAATAGAATGTTTATGATTAAGACATTTGTATAATTTTGTCACATCAGTCACCTGAAGTTTTATTGCTAGCTGAGGTTATGAATTTGAAAGATATTTATTTTCTCTTAAATTGACAAGCATTTTTCAAGGTTAATAGTACATAAATTTCAAAATGATTATTATGGGTAAAATGTCTTGCAAAGTATTATTCAATCAACCCAAGCTTTAAAACCTTGGAGACCTTCTATAGGAGTTTAGTTCACTATAGGGGCGGCGTTATAGTTAAACTTATTCCTGTAAAAAGGCTCCAAGACCCGAAAACTTGAGTAGATTAAATATCTTTAGCAAGACACTTTCCCTGGATGATATGTCTCTCTCAAATGTTATTATAAAGTAATTATTATCTATTTATAAGTAAAGAGTTTGAGCTAACTTAATTCTTATAACTACTTTATATCGTTCATTTCAATAGACAGAATTGATTTAACCTTATTTGAATGGAATTGGTGAGTTTAGAATGCAACATTCTAACAACTCAAATTATGTTTATAATAAGGATAAAGCAAAACATGTAAAATACCCTAGTTTGATGCGAATATGCTTCACAGAACAGTCTGGAACAGAGAAGGAAGTGTTAGGTGCTGGTTATTATAGATACTCACATATGAGATGATCCATTCTAAACAATCAGATTTTAATCGCGTTACGAAAAGTAAGGAGTACCCGGAATACCAGGTGAACGAGGTTCAGAAG
>CP092886.1:128527187-128553539 GCA_030710605.1 Cordylochernes scorpioides | reverse complement strand
CTACTGTTGCCGAGGGGGAAGTTTCTATGGTTTCACTTCGGGTAAAACGGAAAGGACTAGACATCAATACACGCAGAGAGCCTGTGCGATTCTGAAGATATTTTGAGAGTAAATGCATGGCACCAGTTAAAATAGACTGCGAAGTTATTATTCAATTAAGCTCTTCAAGCTACATTTCTAATTGTCAAAATTCAAACATATTAAAAAATAGATTTGATTTTCAACTAAAATACGCAACTAAATTGTATATAATGATTAAGGTGTATAATGTATGCCATATATGGATTGGTAGAAAGATCATTCAGAATGAATCGAAATTTGCAAGTTTAAGTAAATATTTAATGAAATAAATGCAATATAACAGCGGTATGGTAGATTAAACTGGCGAAACAGCTGGGAGGGTTCACCACTGATGAGCCAGGTTCTCCCATTAATTTTTCCATTGCAGTAAGGGCAGTAGAAATTGTTTAATTTCAAAAAGAATCTTAAGTCTTTAAAATAGTTTCGAATTTTGATATCTCTCTCTACTCTATCGTAGAATGTTTGGAGATATGGCGAGCCTTTATGTATTGATGAATGCCACAACTCGTAAAAATGATATTTAAAGAATACCTTTTCTAAATTTCAAAGGCTAATTTCCTTTCGAATATTTTAAACCGATACCTCACGTTCTAAGCAGAGAATTTAAAATTATTAAGGTGTCTAACTCTAGCGGTATATATAGCGATATATTTATATATATATATATCACTAGAGTAGACATTTTAATAGTTTTAGTGACGATTTTATGCTGATATTATATAAAATTAAACTTCACTATCGAATTAAAAACTATATTTCAATATGGTTATATTAATATATATATAGAAAATCACTATTTTATTTTATATATGCAAGATATTCAAGGGTTTCGCCGCCTGCCAGATCTTATTTATTGTACATATATATAAATATGTCGTAGCTGTCGTGGTCGAATGGAAGGGCGCGACCGTTGTGCATGTATGCGTCAAAAAAGAACTTGTACGACACTGGTGAGCGCGCGAGCACGCGGCGGAGGCGTGGCCTGCCCCGCGCGCGCTGGCTCCCACGTTTATATTGTACAGATTTATAAATGAATTAATTTGTATTTACATTTTAACGTACTAATTATGGTGAAAATAAATTATACATTCTTGGTATTATACAAATTATGACATATATATGTCGTGTGTGATCACGGAAGTCCGCTAATAACGGAGAAATATACCCATCCTAGATAGAGGGTCAATCGATAATTGACCACCGGATTTTTGTAGCCGTTGGCCAAGCGGCCTTTCATTTGTTAAAGAAGACAAGACACGATGGACTTTAGAAACAAGAAGCACCCAGACAAAAATGATAAAAATAGGTGGTTTCTAAACCTGATGTTTTCGACCAACCAGATGGGGATATGTAATAGCAAAATGGCTGACACGACGTTTAAATGGGGAAGAAGAATCTAATTTTAGATGTACACCTCCCACTGTTTCTCACCCAGGTTTTTTTAATCCACTTACTTCTTTTCTTTGTCAGAGGGCTGAGTTTTATTTGTTTATTTAATTTGTTACAGATTGAAAAGGTTGGACTATTTACAATACAATGGAGGTTTAGAAGAGATTTAAGGGGTAGGAATACATTTAAATTATTTAAAAACAGGAAAGGTGATAGGATGGTTTAAAGGTTAGGGCTAGGTCATACATAAGCTAGCATTTATAAATTGTGGGACATATATATATATCTATCTTTCATAGATAGAATAATAATCTATAAAATTAAATATAATTATTAGCTGTATATAAACTGAATACAATAGTTAAATCAAAGATTCAATTCTTTAATTGGCCTTGTAGAACGAGAGTGGTGTACGCGCGCGCGCGCATGTTCTAGTGAAAAACACAAACATCCTCGATAAAGAGAGGCGAGTTGCCCCTCGAAATATTGGAACAATAATATAATTAGAAATCCAATATATGCATCTTTTTTAATTTATATATATATATAAATTGGAAATTGAATAATATATATCCTAACCGCTCACATGAGGATTCCCATAATGTTTGACTAACCCATTTCTTGATGAATCAATCAAAGCCAACCACGTCCTCGTTTTGGGCTGTTGGCCTTTCGTGAGCGAGATAGGACTAAATTTTGTGCAGGAAGCTTACCAAGAAATAAATAAATGGGTATTTCAGCCAAATTTGAAAAAAGGCTATTCATGTTAAAAGGTAACAAAACTGAATATTAAAGTTAGGTCGTAATAATAAAAATAAAATAGGAATATTCTGACTCCTCACCTTAGCGTTTTTAGATTAGCCACATTAGCCAAATACCGTTTCTTGGTTAATCAAGAAAGGCTTACCACGTACGCGTTTTGGGCACTTGACCTTCGTCAACGTAGTGCAAGCTGTGTTTTGGTCGTTGAGGTACAACTTGCACTACGCTGATGAGAGCCAAAATCCGGAAACGCGTACGTGGTTAATCAAGAAACGTTATTTGGCCAATTCTTGAAAATCTAAAAATCAAAGATTATTTGGTATTTTTCCGACAGAGTGAATAAAGCATAAACAACTTTTAGTTGCATGAGGGAATTACTTTTTCTTAATATATATATGTTATAATTTAATATGTTATATATTTAATAAAAAGGGAGTATGGTAGTCACGTGTATAAAGGCAACTCCCTCATTTAATAGATGAATTCATCAAATGCATCAATACAATGCACTTATATATCTTCTTTGCGCAGAACGCACAAATTTATATAATTTGAATAAGCCATGACATCAGTTTCTCTATTATATAAGTATGGCTGAAAACTAGATGGAAAAATTAAAAAAAAATAGAATAATTATCCATTTTTATTCGAGGCATTATACTTTATCCTTTGTTCTTCCTCAAGAATGGTTTCCAAAGACTTGACAAACTTTCTAACAAATTGATCTGATCTTATCTTCTACACGTGAGCAGTTTTAACTCCTCAATTAAGATGATAGAATTAGCTCCCTCAACCTATCGGCTGTTTGAAACATCCCTTTCACCGTGAAAGACGGCAGTTTGATTGTTGCGAGTCACAATCGACTTTCACCAATTTTAATTTATCAACCTTAGGGTAAATTAATGAGATTCCTATAAGAAAGAAAATAACTATTTCTTCTTTTCAGCATTTAATGATAAAATATATAGTTAAATGCATTTTTTATTTGGATAATTGAATCAGAGGAAAGCTTATATATATTATGATGCATTAGCGCGCCATCTGTTATGAAAATTCGAAACTATTATTTAATTTTTAAAGAATGATATGCGTCTGTAATAGTTTCGATTTTTAATATATATATATATATTAAAAAACGAAATAAAAAAATAAAAGATAAAAAGATCAGGTGTTGAAATCAATATAAAAAATGGCATATCCTGACCAGGAGCACATGTGCTTTACAGAAGGCAGAGCGCCATCTGGTGGAACAGAAATCAACTAAACATTGATTTAGCCTGTTCCCTGATATTTGGCCAACCCAATTTCTTGATAAATCAAGAAAAGCCATCCACGAACGCGTTTCGCGCTTTTTGGCGCTCGTCAGCGTGGAGTAGGCTGAACCATTGAGACAAAAAAAAGATTTTTTGATCCCAATGGCTTCCTGAAAAACCAAGAAATGGGTATTTAAGGCCAAACTTGCGTAAATACGCTTAGCACATTAAAAAACGAAATAAAAAAATAAAAGATAAAAAGATCAGGTGTTGAAATCAATATAAAAAAATGGCATATCCTGACCAGGAGCACATGTGCTTTACAGAAGGCAGAGCGCCATCTGGTGGAACAGAAATCAACTAAACATTGATTTAGCCTGTTCCCTGATATTTGGCCAACCCAATTTCTTGATAAATCAAGAAAAGCCATCCACGAACGCGTTTCGCGCTTTTTGGCGCTCGTCAGCGTGGAGTAGGCTGAACCATTGAGACAAAAAAAAAAGATTTTTTGATCCCAATGGCTTCCTGAAAAACCAAGAAATGGGTATTTAAGGCCAAACTTGCGTAAATACGCTTAGCACATTAAAAAACGAAATAAAAAAATAAAAGATAAAAAGATCAGGTGTTGAAATCAATATAAAAAATGGCATATCCTGACCAGGAGCACATGTGCTTTACAGAAGGCAGAGCGCCATCTGGTGGAACAGAAATCAACTAAACATTGATTTAGCCTGTTCCCTGATATTTGGCCAACCCAATTTCTTGATAAATCAAGAAAAGCCATCCACGAACGCGTTTCGCGCTTTTTGGCGCTCGTCAGCGTGGAGTAGGCTGAACCATTGAGACAAAAAAAAGATTTTTTGATCCCAATGGCTTCCTGAAAAACCAAGAAATGGGTATTTAAGGCCAAACTTGCGTAAATACGCTTAGCACATTAAAAAACGAAATAAAAAAATAAAAGATAAAAAGATCAGGTGTTGAAATCAATATAAAAAATGGCATATCCTGACCAGGAGCACATGTGCTTTACAGAAGGCAGAGCGCCATCTGGTGGAACAGAAATCAACTAAACATTGATTTAGCCTGTTCCCTGATATTTGGCCAACCCAATTTCTTGATAAATCAAGAAAAGCCATCCACGAACGCGTTTCGCGCTTTTTGGCGCTCGTCAGCGTGGAGTAGGCTGAACCATTGAGACAAAAAAAAGATTTTTTGATCCCAATGGCTTCCTGAAAAACCAAGAAATGGGTATTTAAGGCCAAACTTGCGTAAATACGCTTAGCACATTAAAAAACGAAATAAAAAAATAAAAGATAAAAAGATCAGGTGTTGAAATCAATATAAAAAATGGCATATCCTGACCAGGAGCACATGTGCTTTACAGAAGGCAGAGCGCCATCTGGTGGAACAGAAATCAACTAAACATTGATTTAGCCTGTTCCCTGATATTTGGCCAACCCAATTTCTTGATAAATCAAGAAAAGCCATCCACGAACGCGTTTCGCGCTTTTTGGCGCTCGTCAGCGTGGAGTAGGCTGAACCATTGAGACAAAAAAAAGATTTTTTGATCCCAATGGCTTCCTGAAAAACCAAGAAATGGGTATTTAAGGCCAAACTTGCGTAAATACGCTTAGCACATTAAAAAACGAAATAAAAAAATAAAAGATAAAAAGATCAGGTGTTGAAATCAATATAAAAAATGGCATATCCTGACCAGGAGCACATGTGCTTTACAGAAGGCAGAGCGCCATCTGGTGGAACAGAAATCAACTAAACATTGATTTAGCCTGTTCCCTGATATTTGGCCAACCCAATTTCTTGATAAATCAAGAAAAGCCATCCACGAACGCGTTTCGCGCTTTTTGGCGCTCGTCAGCGTGGAGTAGGCTGAACCATTGAGACAAAAAAAAGATTTTTTGATCCCAATGGCTTCCTGAAAAACCAAGAAATGGGTATTTAAGGCCAAACTTGCGTAAATACGCTTAGCACATTAAAAAACGAAATAAAAAAATAAAAGATAAAAAGATCAGGTGTTGAAATCAATATAAAAAATGGCATATCCTGACCAGGAGCACATGTGCTTTACAGAAGGCAGAGCGCCATCTGGTGGAACAGAAATCAACTAAACATTGATTTAGCCTGTTCCCTGATATTTGGCCAACCCAATTTCTTGATAAATCAAGAAAAGCCATCCACGAACGCGTTTCGCGCTTTTTGGCGCTCGTCAGCGTGGAGTAGGCTGAACCATTGAGACAAAAAAAAGATTTTTTGATCCCAATGGCTTCCTGAAAAACCAAGAAATGGGTATTTAAGGCCAAACTTGCGTAAATACGCTTAGCACATTAAAAAACGAAATAAAAAATAAAAGATAAAAAGATCAGGTGTTGAAATCAATATAAAAAATGGCATATCCTGACCAGGAGCACATGTGCTTTACAGAAGGCAGAGCGCCATCTGGTGGAACAGAAATCAACTAAACATTGATTTAGCCTGTTCCCTGATATTTGGCCAACCCAATTTCTTGATAAATCAAGAAAAGCCATCCACGAACGCGTTTCGCGCTTTTTGGCGCTCGTCAGCGTGGAGTAGGCTGAACCATTGAGACAAAAAGTTCCCAGTTCCAAATAACTTTATTAGGTGCCGTTCAAAAAGAACAACCTAGATCATCATATTTACAATATACTGAGGGGGGTGGTTATGTACAGGGGTTCATTTACAATTATAATTTATAATGATGTCGTTGGGTCCGGATTCTCAGGTCCTTGGGGATATTTTTCTTGAGAAGGTTTTTTCGGGCTTGTTTGATATTCAAGGTGGGTTTGTTTTTCCTTTTTTTCCACTTTTCGTCATTCTGGCTTAATTGATGGAGAATTTGTCTAGGTTTCAAATTCCTTATTTTCCTTTTTCCGCATTTGTAGTTTGTGGCTTCCTTAAAGGTGGGATTTTCTAATTTTTCGGATTTTTCGTAAAATTTAAATGATTGTCTAATAATGTAGTCATTGATGTTTTCGATATTTAGATCGTTCCTGAGGATTGTGTTCCGAACGAACCAGGGTGGAGCCATGATTTTTCTGATCATTTTATTTTCAAATACTTCTAGCTTTTTAAGGATGGTCTTATGTGCTGTCATAAAAATTGGGTGGCCGTATATGAGTATTGGTCTTATTATTGAGGTGTAAATGGTTCTTTTGCAATGAAGGGATAATTTGCTTTTTGGTCCTAGAAGTAGGGATAGTCGGTGTTGGGCCGCTTTCGCCAAATTAATTCTGTTTTCGATGTGTTTTTTGAAGGTTAGGTGCTCGTCTAGGGTCATCCCTAGGTATCGGATGTTCTCTTTCCATTTAATATTGTCTTCGAAGACAAAAAGTTCGTCTAAAGGTTTCTTAATTTTGTCTTTTTTTCTGGAAAAAATGATTGCTTCACTTTTTTGGGGGTTCATTGTGACTCGCCATTCCTTACACCAGAGCGTGGAAAAGATGCAGGCCTCTTGGAGTTTCATGTGGAGATTGTCGAAGTTATATGTTGAGGCTAAAATGGCGGTATCATCGGCAAATAGGTGTAAAGAGGTGTCTTCAATACAGGGGAAGTCGTCTATAAATATGTCAAATAAGGTTGGTCCTGTGACTGATCCTTGGGGGACCCCGGCAAGGATGTTCCTAGCTGTTGAAAGTTCATTTTTGACTCGTACCTTGAATGTTCTATTTGTTAAGAAGTTTTGCGTTATTTTTATGATGTCTCCGGGAAGGTGCTTTTTGCACATTTTGTAGAGAAGGGCTTCGTGCCAGACTTTATCGAATGCTTTGGCGATATCGAAGAATACGGCTCCTGTTATTTGGCCTAGGTCCATGGCTTTTCTTATTTTTTCAGTGACAACTACTAGCTGGTGCAATGTTGAGTGTTTGGCTTGGTAGCCAAATTGTTCGGGTCTGAGTGGGTTCTTTTCTTCTAGGGATTTTCTGAGTCTTCTTAAAACAATTCTTTCGAATAGTTTTGAGATGGCAGGTAGCAGTGAGATGGGCCTGTAGCTTTGTGGTTCATGGATGGATTTTCCTTTTTTAAGTATGGGACAGATAATGGACGTTTTCCATCTGTCAGGGAAGTGGGCAAGCTGCAGTGAGGCGTTAAATATTTCGGTTATTGATGCTAGTATATGATTAGGGAGCAGTTTGAGAGCTTCATTAGGTAATTCGTCGATTCCGGGAGCTTTTTTATTTGGTAGATATTCAATAATCGCTTTTATTTCACCAATGTTTGTTGGTTCTAGTCCTGTTTCTTTATTTTTTTTCATGTATGAATTCACACGTTTGATGTATGTACGAGTAGGTTTGGAGTGGGATGTATAGGGATTGGGGGTGAACTGTTTTTCATAGTTGTTGGCGAATGATTCAGCTGCTTCTTCTGTGGTTAATGTCTGCCCATTGTTTGTCTTCAGTGTTATTTCTTGTTTTTCAGAGTTGGATAATCGTTTGATGGCTTTCCATATGGTTTGGTCCGTGACTTTCAGGTTTTCTATAAAGTGGTCCCAGCTGGTGTTATCGTGCTCTCTTGTAAGTTTCTGTGATTCTCTCCGGGCCGTCATGTAGGCTGATTTATCTCGGGGGTCGCAAGTATTTTTCATTTTTTTTCTTAGTCTGTTGGTGGATCGTATTTTTTCTTTAATGTGAGGTGGATATCTTCGTTCTAGTTCCGGGTCCTTATATTTTGTTGAATCTTTCAAATTTTGCACCATTTGTTCTTCAATGTGTGTAATGGCCTCGTTTATTTTTGAAGATGTATCTAGGATCAGTTCAGGAGGTTCAGCGATTTCCATTTTGTACTTGAATAGGGCCCAATCTGTAATTTTTATTTTTGTATTTGAGTAGGAGATTTTGAAATCTTGTAGCACAAGTAGTACTGGGAGATGATCAGAGGTTAGTTCGTGCAGGACTTTAGAGTATACGCTTTGGGAGATGTTTTTGTGCACGGCGATATCAATGATGTCTGGAGGTGAGTCATGAGTAGGTTCGTCGGGGTAGCTCACATCTAGGTCCATAACGTTGATTGCGTTTTGGAGCCTTCTGCCGCTTGGGTTAGTGGTGGTGGAACCCCAGGCAGGATGTTTGCAGTTTAGGTCCCCTGCTATGATGGTCGGTGTGTCCGTTGAAAAAATGTTATAGATATCGGTTTGATCTAGATAGGTGTTTGGTGGTTTGTAGCACGAATACAGGTTCATATTTAACCCGTTTTTGTTTTTGATTGAAATTCCTGTTGTTTCCAGGCTTGAGGTGGTGGCATGAATAGGTGCATGGCTGTACTTCTTGTGGATGAAAATGGCAGTTCCACCACCTTGTCCGGTTAGTCTGTCGTTGCGGAGGGTGATGAAGTTTTGAATCCTCATTTTATGGCACGGCTTAAGCCAGGTTTCTGACACTAGTGCGATGTCGATGTCGTGGTCGTTCAGGAATTCTGAGAATTGTTGTTTTTTGTTTCGGAGACTGCACGCGTTCCAGTGAACGATTCGAAGGCTATTTTTATGCATATTTTTGTTATTCATTTACATCTAAAGGTGTCTACAACGTTCTTCATGATGTTTTCTATTATTGCGGGGTCACTGAGAGCCTTTTTGATAGCGCTCTCTAGTTGGTCGACCTTAGTGGCTGAAGGAGGATTGGGATGTTCTTTATTGACATATGGAGTTTTATTCTTGTTTTGAGTGGGTTGGGGAATTTCAGAAGGGTTTGGACCTGTAGGGTTGGATTTTTCTTTTTCTGTATTGGGGTTTGGTTTCTTATTAATTTGGGTTTGGGGCACTCTATTTATTTTTCTGTATAGTGGGCAACCACGCCAACTTGCTGTATGCTGACCCTGGCAGTTTGCACATTTAGGTGGGACTTCTTTTTCTTTGGCGCATTCGGATGTGAAATGATTTTCTCCACATTTTACACATTTGGGAGTTTCCCTGCATTCAAACTGAGAGTGCCCAAAGTTTTGGCACCTATGGCATTGTCCGGGGCCTTTGGGAGCCCTGTAAGCCTCGACGTTGCACTTCATGTCGCAGAGATCTGTAATATTGTAAATTTCTTTATTCCTTGCAGTCTTGGGAAGGGTTACCTGGATTAGTGGGAGCTCCTCCTTTGTTCTTGAATTTCGTAGTCTTGCAAGTTTAGACATCTCGAATCCCTTGTTTTCCAGATCTTCTTGTATTTCGGGGATAGTGATGCAGCGGTCGAGACCTCTGACGACGACTCTAAGGCACTTTTCGTCGTCTAGGATCTTGAAGTGGAAGGTGTAGTGGCGATCTTCCAACCACTTGGTAGCTATCCGGTAGTCCGATGTTGTGTGAGTCTGAACGTTGATGTATCGGCCTGATGTGTAAAATTCTGGCTTTTGTTTTGTACAATTGACCAGACCATCTCTAAGGCCTGACCATTCCTTTACTCCGCTTATTTTAATTGGTGGTATTCTGATCTTGGGGTTAGGGGTGGGATTGTTAGGTTTGTTATTCAATGTTTCGTTAGGTTTCTTTGATGGGTTAGAGTTTTTATGGGTTTGTTCGTGATTTGGGATTTTGTTTGGTGTCACTTCGATTTCCATTTCGACTGTTTTTGCTTCATTAGGTTTTTCAGGCTGTTTAGATTGTAATTTTGGTTCAGGATTACCTTGTGACCTTTGGTTGGGGCACCAGGTTGTTTTTTGCGTTGTTTCTTTTGCGGCTACTGGTGATTTTTCTCTTGGGCGCTTCGCGGGGGCTTTTGTAGTATTGTGTTCTAGGTAGTTGGAGCGCAGTTCGCACAGTTCCCTTTCGTAAAAGTCAATAAAATTTATTAGCTCGGCAAAAGTGGTTTCGACCGCGCTGGAGTATTTTTTCAAGGCTTGAGAATCTTCTTCATTTTTCAATTCTGGGCATTCTGGAAGTTTCCAAATTGAATATTTACGGGTACCTACTGGGTATTTGGGGTTGGTAAAATTATTTTTGGGGGCTTCTGGTGCAGGGAGGTCTTCCATGGTTCGGGTTTTTTCTACCTGCTCAAGTTCATTGAGACAAAAAAAAGATTTTTTGATCCCAATGGCTTCCTGAAAAACCAAGAAATGGGTATTTAAGGCCAAACTTGCGTAAATACGCTTAGCACATTAAAAAACGAAATAAAAAAATAAAAGATAAAAAGATCAGGTGTTGAAATCAATATAAAAAATGGCATATCCTGACCAGGAGCACATGTGCTTTACAGAAGGCAGAGCGCCATCTGGTGGAACAGAAATCAACTAAACATTGATTTAGCCTGTTCCCTGATATTTGGCCAACCCAATTTCTTGATAAATCAAGAAAAGCCATCCACGAACGCGTTTCGCGCTTTTTGGCGCTCGTCAGCGTGGAGTAGGCTGAACCATTGAGACAAAAAAAAGATTTTTTGATCCCAATGGCTTCCTGAAAAACCAAGAAATGGGTATTTAAGGCCAAACTTGCGTAAATACGCTTAGCACATTAAAAAACGAAATAAAAAAATAAAAGATAAAAAGATCAGGTGTTGAAATCAATATAAAAAATGGCATATCCTGACCAGGAGCACATGTGCTTTACAGAAGGCAGAGCGCCATCTGGTGGAACAGAAATCAACTAAACATTGATTTAGCCTGTTCCCTGATATTTGGCCAACCCAATTTCTTGATAAATCAAGAAAAGCCATCCACGAACGCGTTTCGCGCTTTTTGGCGCTCGTCAGCGTGGAGTAGGCTGAACCATTGAGACAAAAAAAAGATTTTTTGATCCCAATGGCTTCCTGAAAAACCAAGAAATGGGTATTTAAGGCCAAACTTGCGTAAATACGCTTAGCACATTAAAAAACGAAATAAAAAAATAAAAGATAAAAAGATCAGGTGTTGAAATCAATATAAAAAATGGCATATCCTGACCAGGAGCACATGTGCTTTACAGAAGGCAGAGCGCCATCTGGTGGAACAGAAATCAACTAAACATTGATTTAGCCTGTTCCCTGATATTTGGCCAACCCAATTTCTTGATAAATCAAGAAAAGCCATCCACGAACGCGTTTCGCGCTTTTTGGCGCTCGTCAGCGTGGAGTAGGCTGAACCATTGAGACAAAAAAAAGATTTTTTGATCCCAATGGCTTCCTGAAAAACCAAGAAATGGGTATTTAAGGCCAAACTTGCGTAAATACGCTTAGCACATTAAAAAACGAAATAAAAAAATAAAAGATAAAAAGATCAGGTGTTGAAATCAATATAAAAAATGGCATATCCTGACCAGGAGCACATGTGCTTTACAGAAGGCAGAGCGCCATCTGGTGGAACAGAAATCAACTAAACATTGATTTAGCCTGTTCCCTGATATTTGGCCAACCCAATTTCTTGATAAATCAAGAAAAGCCATCCACGAACGCGTTTCGCGCTTTTTGGCGCTCGTCAGCGTGGAGTAGGCTGAACCATTGAGACAAAAAAAAGATTTTTTGATCCCAATGGCTTCCTGAAAAACCAAGAAATGGGTATTTAAGGCCAAACTTGCGTAAATACGCTTAGCACATTAAAAAACGAAATAAAAAAATAAAAGATAAAAAGATCAGGTGTTGAAATCAATATAAAAAATGGCATATCCTGACCAGGAGCACATGTGCTTTACAGAAGGCAGAGCGCCATCTGGTGGAACAGAAATCAACTAAACATTGATTTAGCCTGTTCCCTGATATTTGGCCAACCCAATTTCTTGATAAATCAAGAAAAGCCATCCACGAACGCGTTTCGCGCTTTTTGGCGCTCGTCAGCGTGGAGTAGGCTGAACCATTGAGACAAAAAAAAGATTTTTTGATCCCAATGGCTTCCTGAAAAACCAAGAAATGGGTATTTAAGGCCAAACTTGCGTAAATACGCTTAGCACATTAAAAAACGAAATAAAAAAATAAAAGATAAAAAGATCAGGTGTTGAAATCAATATAAAAAATGGCATATCCTGACCAGGAGCACATGTGCTTTACAGAAGGCAGAGCGCCATCTGGTGGAACAGAAATCAACTAAACATTGATTTAGCCTGTTCCCTGATATTTGGCCAACCCAATTTCTTGATAAATCAAGAAAAGCCATCCACGAACGCGTTTCGCGCTTTTTGGCGCTCGTCAGCGTGGAGTAGGCTGAACCATTGAGACAAAAAAAAGATTTTTTGATCCCAATGGCTTCCTGAAAAACCAAGAAATGGGTATTTAAGGCCAAACTTGCGTAAATACGCTTAGCACATTAAAAAACGAAATAAAAAAATAAAAGATAAATAGATCAGGTGTTGAAATCAATATAAAAAATGGCATATCCTGACCAGGAGCACATGTGCTTTACAGAAGGCAGAGCGCCATCTGGTGGAACAGAAATCAACTAAACATTGATTTAGCCTGTTCCCTGATATTTGGCCAACCCAATTTCTTGATAAATCAAGAAAAGCCATCCACGAACGCGTTTCGCGCTTTTTGGCGCTCGTCAGCGTGGAGTAGGCTGAACCATTGAGACAAAAAAAAGATTTTTTGATCCCAATGGCTTCCTGAAAAACCAAGAAATGGGTATTTAAGGCCAAACTTGCGTAAATACGCTTAGCACATTAAAAAACGAAATAAAAAAATAAAAGATAAAAAGATCAGGTGTTGAAATCAATATAAAAAATGGCATATCCTGACCAGGAGCACATGTGCTTTACAGAAGGCAGAGCGCCATCTGGTGGAACAGAAATCAACTAAACATTGATTTAGCCTGTTCCCTGATATTTGGCCAACCCAATTTCTTGATAAATCAAGAAAAGCCATCCACGAACGCGTTTCGCGCTTTTTGGCGCTCGTCAGCGTGGAGTAGGCTGAACCATTGAGACAAAAAAAAAGATTTTTTGATCCCAATGGCTTCCTGAAAAACCAAGAAATGGGTATTTAAGGCCAAACTTGCGTAAATACGCTTAGCACATTAAAAAACGAAATAAAAAAATAAAAGATAAAAAGATCAGGTGTTGAAATCAATATAAAAAATGGCATATCCTGACCAGGAGCACATGTGCTTTACAGAAGGCAGAGCGCCATCTGGTGGAACAGAAATCAACTAAACATTGATTTAGCCTGTTCCCTGATATTTGGCCAACCCAATTTCTTGATAAATCAAGAAAAGCCATCCACGAACGCGTTTCGCGCTTTTTGGCGCTCGTCAGCGTGGAGTAGGCTGAACCATTGAGACAAAAAAAAGATTTTTTGATCCCAATGGCTTCCTGAAAAACCAAGAAATGGGTATTTAAGGCCAAACTTGCGTAAATACGCTTAGCACATTAAAAAACGAAATAAAAAAATAAAAGATAAAAAGATCAGGTGTTGAAATCAATATAAAAAATGGCATATCCTGACCAGGAGCACATGTGCTTTACAGAAGGCAGAGCGCCATCTGGTGGAACAGAAATCAACTAAACATTGATTTAGCCTGTTCCCTGATATTTGGCCAACCCAATTTCTTGATAAATCAAGAAAAGCCATCCACGAACGCGTTTCGCGCTTTTTGGCGCTCGTCAGCGTGGAGTAGGCTGAACCATTGAGACAAAAAAAAGATTTTTTGATCCCAATGGCTTCCTGAAAAACCAAGAAATGGGTATTTAAGGCCAAACTTGCGTAAATACGCTTAGCACATTAAAAAACGAAATAAAAAAATAAAAGATAAAAAGATCAGGTGTTGAAATCAATATAAAAAATGGCATATCCTGACCAGGAGCACATGTGCTTTACAGAAGGCAGAGCGCCATCTGGTGGAACAGAAATCAACTAAACATTGATTTAGCCTGTTCCCTGATATTTGGCCAACCCAATTTCTTGATAAATCAAGAAAAGCCATCCACGAACGCGTTTCGCGCTTTTTGGCGCTCGTCAGCGTGGAGTAGGCTGAACCATTGAGACAAAAAAAAGATTTTTTGATCCCAATGGCTTCCTGAAAAACCAAGAAATGGGTATTTAAGGCCAAACTTGCGTAAATACGCTTAGCACATTAAAAAACGAAATAAAAAAATAAAAGATAAAAAGATCATGTGTTGAAATCAATATAAAAAATGGCATATCCTGACCAGGAGCACATGTGCTTTACAGAAGGCAGAGCGCCATCTGGTGGAACAGAAATCAACTAAACATTGATTTAGCCTGTTCCCTGATATTTGGCCAACCCAATTTCTTGATAAATCAAGAAAAGCCATCCACGAACGCGTTTCGCGCTTTTTGGCGCTCGTCAGCGTGGAGTAGGCTGAACCATTGAGACAAAAAAAAGATTTTTTGATCCCAATGGCTTCCTGAAAAACCAAGAAATGGGTATTTAAGGCCAAACTTGCGTAAATACGCTTAGCACATTAAAAAACGAAATAAAAAAATAAAAGATAAAAAGATCAGGTGTTGAAATCAATATAAAAAATGGCATATCCTGACCAGGAGCACATGTGCTTTACAGAAGGCAGAGCGCCATCTGGTGGAACAGAAATCAACTAAACATTGATTTAGCCTGTTCCCTGATATTTGGCCAACCCAATTTCTTGATAAATCAAGAAAAGCCATCCACGAACGCGTTTCGCGCTTTTTGGCGCTCGTCAGCGTGGAGTAGGCTGAACCATTGAGACAAAAAAAAGATTTTTTGATCCCAATGGCTTCCTGAAAAACCAAGAAATGGGTATTTAAGGCCAAACTTGCGTAAATACGCTTAGCACATTAAAAAACGAAATAAAAAAATAAAAGATAAAAAGATCAGGTGTTGAAATCAATATAAAAAATGGCATATCCTGACCAGGAGCACATGTGCTTTACAGAAGGCAGAGCGCCATCTGGTGGAACAGAAATCAACTAAACATTGATTTAGCCTGTTCCCTGATATTTGGCCAACCCAATTTCTTGATAAATCAAGAAAAGCCATCCACGAACGCGTTTCGCGCTTTTTGGCGCTCGTCAGCGTGGAGTAGGCTGAACCATTGAGACAAAAAAAAAGATTTTTTGATCCCAATGGCTTCCTGAAAAACCAAGAAATGGGTATTTAAGGCCAAACTTGCGTAAATACGCTTAGCACATTAAAAAACGAAATAAAAAAATAAAAGATAAAAAGATCAGGTGTTGAAATCAATATAAAAAATGGCATATCCTGACCAGGAGCACATGTGCTTTACAGAAGGCAGAGCGCCATCTGGTGGAACAGAAATCAACTAAACATTGATTTAGCCTGTTCCCTGATATTTGGCCAACCCAATTTCTTGATAAATCAAGAAAAGCCATCCACGAACAGGCTAAATCAATGTTTAGTTGATTTCTGTTCCACCAGATGGCGCTCTGCCTTCTGTAAAGCACATGTGCTCCTGGTCAGGATATGCCATTTTTTATATTGATTTCAACACCTGATCTTTTTATCTTTTATTTTTTTATTTCGTTTTTTAATGTGCTAAGCGTATTTACGCAAGTTTGGCCTTAAATACCCATTTCTTGGTTTTTCAGGAAGCCATTGGGATCAAAAAATCTTTTTTTTTGTCTCAATGGTTCAGCCTACTCCACGCTGACGAGCGCCAAAAAGCGCGAAACGCGTTCGTGGATGGCTTTTCTTGATTTATCAAGAAATTGGGTTGGCCAAATATCAGGGAACAGGCTAAATCAATGTTTAGTTGATTTCTGTTCCACCAGATGGCGCTCTGCCTTCTGTAAAGCACATGTGCTCCTGGTCAGGATATGCCATTTTTTATATTGATTTCAACACCTGATCTTTTTATCTTTTATTTTTTTATTTCGTTTTTTAATGTGCTAAGCGTATTTACGCAAGTTTGGCCTTAAATACCCATTTCTTGGTTTTTCAGGAAGCCATTGGGATCAAAAAATCTTTTTTTTTGTCTCAATGGTTCAGCCTACTCCACGCTGACGAGCGCCAAAAAGCGCGAAACGCGTTCGTGGATGGCTTTTCTTGATTTATCAAGAAATTGGGTTGGCCAAATATCAGGGAACAGGCTAAATCAATGTTTAGTTGATTTCTGTTCCACCAGATGGCGCTCTGCCTTCTGTAAAGCACATGTGCTCCTGGTCAGGATATGCCATTTTTTATATTGATTTCAACACCTGATCTTTTTATCTTTTATTTTTTTATTTCGTTTTTTAATGTGCTAAGCGTATTTACGCAAGTTTGGCCTTAAATACCCATTTCTTGGTTTTTCAGGAAGCCATTGGGATCAAAAAATCTTTTTTTTGTCTCAATGGTTCAGCCTACTCCACGCTGACGAGCGCCAAAAAGCGCGAAACGCGTTCGTGGATGGCTTTTCTTGATTTATCAAGAAATTGGGTTGGCCAAATATCAGGGAACAGGCTAAATCAATGTTTAGTTGATTTCTGTTCCACCAGATGGCGCTCTGCCTTCTGTAAAGCACATGTGCTCCTGGTCAGGATATGCCATTTTTTATATTGATTTCAACACCTGATCTTTTTATCTTTTATTTTTTTATTTCGTTTTTTAATGTGCTAAGCGTATTTACGCAAGTTTGGCCTTAAATACCCATTTCTTGGTTTTTCAGGAAGCCATTGGGATCAAAAAATCTTTTTTTTGTCTCAATGGTTCAGCCTACTCCACGCTGACGAGCGCCAAAAAGCGCGAAACGCGTTCGTGGATGGCTTTTCTTGATTTATCAAGAAATTGGGTTGGCCAAATATCAGGGAACAGGCTAAATCAATGTTTAGTTGATTTCTGTTCCACCAGATGGCGCTCTGCCTTCTGTAAAGCACATGTGCTCCTGGTCAGGATATGCCATTTTTTATATTGATTTCAACACCTGATCTTTTTATCTTTTATTTTTTTATTTCGTTTTTTAATGTGCTAAGCGTATTTACGCAAGTTTGGCCTTAAATACCCATTTCTTGGTTTTTCAGGAAGCCATTGGGATCAAAAAATCTTTTTTTTGTCTCAATGGTTCAGCCTACTCCACGCTGACGAGCGCCAAAAAGCGCGAAACGCGTTCGTGGATGGCTTTTCTTGATTTATCAAGAAATTGGGTTGGCCAAATATCAGGGAACAGGCTAAATCAATGTTTAGTTGATTTCTGTTCCACCAGATGGCGCTCTGCCTTCTGTAAAGCACATGTGCTCCTGGTCAGGATATGCCATTTTTTATATTGATTTCAACACCTGATCTTTTTATCTTTTATTTTTTTATTTCGTTTTTTAATGTGCTAAGCGTATTTACGCAAGTTTGGCCTTAAATACCCATTTCTTGGTTTTTCAGGAAGCCATTGGGATCAAAAAATCTTTTTTTTGTCTCAATGGTTCAGCCTACTCCACGCTGACGAGCGCCTAAAAAGCGCGAAACGCGTTCGTGGATGGCTTTTCTTGATTTATCAAGAAATTGGGTTGGCCAAATATCAGGGAACAGGCTAAATCAATGTTTAGTTGATTTCTGTTCCACCAGATGGCGCTCTGCCTTCTGTAAAGCACATGTGCTCCTGGTCAGGATATGCCATTTTTTATATATATATATATAGCTCTATAAATTTTTAGGATCTTTCGAAATACAAATATGAAAATAGGTTGCACTATCATCCGGTTATTTACTAAATTATCTATTGACATTTATATATATGATATTCTAAAAAAATATTAAAATATAAAATTTAAAAATACGGCACCTAAAAATATTAATTATTCAACACCCAATGTATTTATCTTTTAATATGATATAAAATTTTAAACTTGAAATATTTCAATATATTTTTTTAATAAATTAACGTCAATTAAAAACGTTCTAGAAAGAATTACACTTTATATACATAAATAAAAAAATAAATGCTAATGAAGGCGTGTTTATTTCGCATTTCTCTACAATATTCGAGCAAGCCGGATTAAACTTTGTCACGATAAAATAGCCAGAAAATGAGTAATTTTTATAAATTTGTTTCGCACCATTCATGCTATAAATTATGTCTATTCCATTACTAAAATGTTACCTCAATAAGGACCATGAATGTATGGTTTCTAATATATATATATATATGTGTGAAAAAACAATAGAAAAAATAAAAATTATTTTCTTTATAGAATTTTTTTAATATTTCAGACACTTGAAAAGTTCTGAAAACTAAAATAAGTACTGAAATAAAAAGGAACCCCCAAATCATCACGCGGAAGTAATATAATAGTTAGGCTTGTGTATTGTGGGTCTTCCAATCCTCCAATGCGAAGTTGTAGGGCCCTTTAAACAATAACCCAGGCCGTGTAAATACTACAAGTGAAGCCGTCTCATTATCACACACAACCTCGGCAAATATTTACTACTCCTCTACTAATTATCATTAGTTAATTAATCTAGATTTAGACTGTGTCTCTCACTTCGCGGAATTCCCCGGCTTATAAATAATTCAAAGAATTTGATACTCATTTGAATAGAGTTCTTTGAGCGGGAGTTTAGTAGAACACTTTACTGAATACTAAACTGAACGTAATTATTTCTACCGTTAGTATTGTAAATAGATTCTCTAGATTTTTTACTTCCTGGAACACAGCATATCTAGAGAATGATAGGTAGATAATAATTACTTTATGTCACACACACACTCTATCTCGGTATATTATCACACATATTTTAAAAGAAAACCCAGTGCTTTGTTCATGATAAATTATGAAAATTTTTTTAAAGTGCAAAATATTTTCTCACAATGAGTTTCATTTTATTTCAAAACGCTAGCTTTAAAGCGATAATCTTTCTTCAACGGGCTTAATAGAACATCGACTATATCCTACAAGAAATATTTACAAAAACATACGCGCCCACGTGGATATTTATAACTGAAATTTTAAATTGGTATGTAATATTCATTTGTAAATATCCACGCTGCGTGCGTATTATTATTATTATTTAACAGTTGGGAGAGACACGCCAAATCCACAATTTGGATAATTGCGTGTATATTTTAAATTATATACAATTAATACAATTGAACATTGGAAATCATTAAAATTAAACGTTCAATGTCAAATTTTACATATAGCAATTATAAGTAGTAGCTTGAAATATGTACAGTCAACGCTTTCGCCTCAAAATATACATCCTGCAGAATCTATTAAACTTGATGTATTGGTCTTTATTGCAAGCAGCTTGTTTTGTATTAGTCAGGTAAAGTTGGTTTTCTTCCCTTAGATCAGAAGTTAATGGACAGTCTATCAGAAGATGTTCAGGGGTTTGTTGTCCGTTTCCGCAAGTGCATGCAGGTGAACCAATTTTGCCAATTCTAAACAAATATGTGTTGAAGTCACCATGTCCAGTAAAAAATTGAACGTTATTGAAGTTGGGTTGAACATAGTTAGGAATTCTTGAAATATCAAAGAATCCCTTGAAATTATCATTGGCACCTCCATAGTATTCCTCAAATTTCTGGTTTATAAAATTAGATATCATTTTTCTTTTAGTTGGATCTGATGTTTTGTATCCAATATTCATTTTTAGTATATTTGTTTCAATAAAATCCGTGAGCTTTGGTGTTCTAGCAACAATATGAGTACAGTTTGAAGATGTTGAATTATAAACCTGTGTACTGTGCTTCAAAATTTTGTACTGCAGAGAGTTTAATTTATCTTTGACTTTTTGGGTATAAAGTTGTACCAGATCGTGGAACCATAAGTTAGTGAACTTCGAAACAGTGTCTTATAGAGTTCTATTCTTCTTTTACTGTCCAGTCCCCATGCTTTCCCGGTTAATCCAATTAGGTATCCACTAGCTCTATTTGTCTTAGTAATAATCTCATCAATATGGGGCACAAAATCCAATTTGTTTTTATTTCTATGATTTTTAAAAGTTATTCCCATAATCTTCAGTTTTTCTACCCGATTGGCAGTGATAGTGTTAGGAATTTTTGCAGCTATTTTGCTATTAAACAAGTATAAGATTTTCGTTTTCTCTTCAGATAGGTCAACTTATTGTTCCCACACCAGTCTAATATTCTCCCCATGACCTTTCCTGTTGTATTCCGAAGTTCTGTCAAGTTGTTTCCCCAACATATCACAGTTAAATCATCCGCATAAGCAATGATTTCACTGTTTGATTCTGAATAGTTATTCAATAAATCGTTTAGAATAATATTCCATATTGTAGGGGATATAGGCCCACCCTGTGGGGATATCCCTTGCTTAATTTTTTGTGGGTTTCATTTGATGAGTATCTAAATTTCACTCTTCTATTATTAAGAAAAGACCGTAGTAGTTTTATTATTGAAGCTTGAACGTTGTCCTCATCTAGTCTTTTCAGCACCATAGGCCACCATGCATTGTCGAACGCTCCACTTATATCAACTGCGATTATAGCTGTATATTCTTTGTTTTTATGTTCTAGAGCTATTTTGACAATTTCATTTAGTGCAGAGATAGTAGATCTTGATCTTCTAAATCCATGTTGACGATTGTTAAGCAGATTTGAGTCTTCATAAAATTTTATTAGTTTGTTGTTAATTTGTTTGTGCGTATGCTTTTGTAAATATTTCTTGTAGGATATATTCGATATTTTATTAAGCCCGTTGAAAAGCGATTATCGCTTGAAAGATAGCATTTTGAAATAAGAAGAAAATCATTGTGAGAAAATATTTTGTAATTTTAAAGCAGTGCTTTGTATTATATATGATTGTACATATATATTCTATAGCGAGGTGTCATAATGAAGCCATCATATAGCAATATACAGAGTAATAATGGTAACTTTTACGAGACCGGATGGAGAATGACTATCGGCCACTCGAGGAAACTGCGCCTCTTAAAATTCGGTGGTAAAATTCCCATCCTGTGGTGAATTTAATCACATCATAACCTTCCGCATCTCTTTACTACTTTTCTCAAGCCACTCAATATGAGGTCACTGTGAGGGAATGGAAGAAATCATTTTCAACGCCTTTCAACAGTGTATTATTCAGGTTTATCAAATATATGAATTTATTGAATTCAGGAATATTTTATGTATATGTTTAGGGAATTAGAAAGATAAAATTATTTTATATTAAATTCGGCGAAAAATATATTACTCGCTACAGATATAAGTGTCTTGTATATATAATGTTAACAATAATTTGAATGCATAATTGTTTTAATTAAAATTGGCATTCTGAAATTTATATTTTTATAGAGACATGTTGAGAGAAAAACACCAATAAAATTTTAATCGTCTCAATATATCCAGTTAACCGACCATTTTAATCAATTAGATAATAACAAGATAACATCAATATCAGATTCTGTGGATAGTTAATTGGATTTAAATGGGTTTATCTCTTCTCTATTATTTCTCTTGTTTATATAAATAAAATGGAATCTTTCCTAACATTTTGCTTGTTTTATAAAATGATTTAATTTAATCTATAGCTTGAAGGCACAAACTTCGTGAAATTTTGCAAAAAGCTATTATTTTATACAAATAAACTATTTTCAAAGTTTACATTTATCTTTCTCTTTTTTATATTAACATTGAAAACATTAGAATGAGAAAACTTCTAATTGAATATCAATTAAATTAATTTTATATACAAATGTTTTTTAGGTTCACAATTTTTGTTTATTTTATATATACTTACTCTTATTCGCTCAATTTCGAATGCGTTTAAACGTTTTTTTTATATTTAAACAATTTCTAAATGTTCTAACTTTAGATTTTAGTTTTCTATTGTTGTGTCTTTACATATTTGCTCTTTAAATATTTGTTATTTGTGTACAATTTACATAGTTTTAATTTAACGTATTAATGCTATAAATAAAACATAAGAATAAAGCCAAGTCCAGCCTTAGAGAAATAGTAATATTATTGCCTTAAACATCTTTCGTGGTCCGGAGCGACATGACATCCATAAACTGTGAACTGGTAAATAGTTGCAATGCCATCCTGGACAAAAATAATTACCGGGCGATTCCGCATTATAATCATGCAGCCGTTCGAACTTTGAACTCACTGTCATACACATGTATAGTTTATGTATCTTCATCCTCTTTCTCTCCTAATAATAATATTGTCAAGCGGTAAAAATGTGTTCGTCCTATTTATTAATAATATTGTACAGTAAACTCTATTATATTGTGAAATATAGTACAAATGTGATATTGTACTGGGATAAGGTTCATAAATTATATTCATAAATTCCTTTTCTCTTTTCTTAATCTATTGGTGAAGACTAATAATATATAGTGTATACAAATGCACATTGAGCATTGCTTGAAATATCTATAATATCTCTCTCTTTTCAAACCTTTAAATTAAATATTAGAACAACCTAATTTCTTTGATATTATATTTTAGCGTCTTAAGAGTCAATTATAATTATTGAATATTTTAATTATAAAAATACATGGCTATTTCAAAGCATGTATTTTCTTTCTGATTTTATCATAAAAATCAATGTGAGCCAAATAAAAATAAGTTTTATAATTCACTTAAATCTATAAGGCTGTTTTTGCTCTAATCAAAGAAGACGAGCCCGATATTAAGACAACAAAAACTAATTAGTAGATCAATAATATTTTATTGGAAAAAAAGGACGTAATTGGACGTAGGTCGTTAGGCTCATTGGGAATCCAACTGGTAATTTCAGAAATAATTCCTGCCATATGGAAGGTCTCCGACACGGGAATTCCATTCCACCTCTCGCATTCCGGACGCTTCTTCTTTCCTCAATAAACTCCTTTAATTCCCCCTCGGAGGCATATCCTGCCTGCATTAGCCCCCACCGCCCCTTTATCACACCGGGGGGGAATTATCTGTGATAGCGCATTTAATTTGGATTAATATTCAGCAGGCCACTCTCATTCCAGCTTCTAGAAAACTTGCGGAAAGTTAATGAAGGTATTTCTCTCTTTGTACGTGATAAGAAATGTGCTTTATCATAAATCCTTACCTGTCAGAAATTGAGAAAATTTCTTTTTATTATAATTGAATATATTTATGTAATATATATAATTTTTATTTTAAATTTATTATGTTATACTAGGTTTGGAATAACTTACATAAATCGTAATAATTTAGAGTTTTTAAACTTTTAAAAATATTTTTAGGCATAGAGGGGGTTGAGAAAGCTTAATAAAATGTTCTGTTATTATATGCCTGATAAATATTTTCTATAAATATCTCGATTGGGGTGATATTAATAGTGTTATTTTGCCTGGGAGCATTGTCTGATGGTTTGAAAATAGAGAGCAATCAATGTTTTTAATGTGAAAAGAGAGATTCACTGCAACTTACTATTCAAATAAACGCAATTAAAATCATGTAAATAGAGGCAGGTATTCTTGCTTTTCTCTGACTAATACTTCTAGGCATGATTTATATTGTCATTATTGAAGATAGTGGCTATAGGATAATCTTGTATGGTGTGACGGGAATAATGAAAAAGTTGAACATCTCTGGACTTTTCAATGGTTAAAGGTATCATTATATAGTAAACATGTTTTTATTTATTTAATACGAATTCAAATATTCCATATTTGGAAAGATAATCTTTGTATGTTATAGGGAAAATATTACTAAATTATATTTTTATAGTTAGACCATGAGATAAGATTATTGTCATAGCATTGAGTACCGATGACAATTATGAAAACATTAGGAGCAGCCCAATTGAGCGTGAATTCCTAATGGTGCGGTCAGTGCGGTCTGAACGAGCGATAAAGTTCCCATTAAGTCCATGTCATCAGGACAATAGCATGCTCTAAAAAATGTATCAGGAAAAGACATTTAAGTCTGTGACGAGCCAAAAGAAATCAATCATGGGGACATAAATCTGAAAAAGAAATAAAGACTATTTTCAGACTTTCATTGCCCTTAAATTTTATTTTGGGTCGAGGGGAGAAACGCTGCGCGGAGGAACAAAGTTTTATTGGTTAGATCTATCTGAGCAATTTTCATCGTCTTAATCGCACAAAGTTTAAATGGCCACTGCGGAGGGAAATACCAATAACTAAAGGAAGGAAAGTTGGGGCAACACCAAAGCTCCCGAAAAGAGGATGGAATAGTCACGAGAGACTCGTTTCAATCGCTTAGCCAAAAGCCGCACTCTATCTCGTGTGATTTCCATGGCTGGAGCTAGATTAGAATGGATAGACGCCGTACTGCCTCCAACCAGAGTTAGGCTACACGGGTGTCTCATTTGTAAAGTCAGTGTAGTGTCAGGGTACTTTTCTTTCTCTCTCTTTTTCACATATGATGTGGTTCACCTGTCTGTTTTCAGATAACTTGAAGCGATTCTCTATATAAAATATAAAATACACCACACTATTTTATCAATTTATATATACATTTAAGAGAAAATATGTCTTCATTTGTTATTTGATTCTATGAAATATCTATATAGAAACTATATATAGAAATATTTTTTATACAGAGTAAGGTGTTTAAACAATATATCAAATCGTAAATATTCTTGAGAAAATGTGATGCTATCAAAATAAGTTTAAATGAGATGCTATGACGAAAAAATACAAAGATTATAAATACAATTAAATAAAATTGAGTTAAAAATATGCTTAAAGTATTAGAAAATTTATAACACAAAATAAATTTAATAGAATAGTGCCTTTTCATAAGTTAATTCTATTTAATTATATTATTGTGTGGAGTGTGTTCACCGATTAGCCAAAACCATCCCCGTATTTTTTTTATCACAGTAAGGACAGTAGAAAGTGTTTTATTTTAAAAGAAATTAACGCGTTTTAAATACTTTTATTTGTTTGTTAAATATAGATGACACGTTATATTGACTTATATTATTGAAATGAATTTGTGACTCAAAGTCAATGGGGTTAAATATAAACAAAATATATTTCATGAATAAATTAGTTTTTATATTTATTAGTAATATATTAGTTATTTATATTTATTTTAAATGTTTTAAAGTTATTTTATGCAGAAAGGTTATCACATAATCAGTAGTTAACCCCTATTCAATGGTTAAGTATTAACGGGGTGGCGTATTGAACGGGGTCATCTAAGTTTAAAAGGAGCCACCTCGTGGAAGCCAAAACTGAACCTAAAAGTATAGAGAGTTTAATATTAGTTATTATTGGTTTCACTACTTTCGACACCAATATAAGCCTAAGGTTCGTATAGTATTTGATTATGCCGAATCATATATAGCAGTACAGCGCTAATCAAAAATGAAATATATTAATAAATAACGTATATATGTTTATTCGGATGTTTTAAATACTCTTTTATTCTATTTAAAAACAATCCTTATTTCGTAACAAGTTGTCAACAATATTGTCTTGTACTGAAAACATTGGAATTAATCGAGCGCTTTTTTTGTGTTGAGAGCTAATTTTAAATATTTATATTTAAAGTAATATTTTTAAATTTATAATAATATTTAGAGCTAATTTTAAATATTTATATCACTCATGGACCGCACTTGAAAGTCTGATGTCGCCGGTAGTCTGTTCTATTTAAGGAAACAGAGGGAATTTTATCCACACTTGGTTATCTGGTGTGTCTTCAATAAAGTCACTTCGTATCAAATATCTTTCAGAGTTATCGTCTGAATTCAAATAAACAGGCTAAATAATAAACTTCCTTAAGTTTTGTCGATGAGTGTACTATCGTCGCCAAATTTTTTCTACTCTAATGATTTAAAATAGACCTATATGGTACAAATCACGAACTCAAAAGTCGAACTGCTTGAATTAACATCAATGTATATGTTAAGAAATCTAAGAATTAGAAATCCAAACTATCCAAAACTCCGATTAGAAACAGTTACACAGTCAACTTAATTAAACCATACAACTACATCTTAGTTTCTGTCCTGCAGCCATGTAATAGAGAGAATTTCGATACTGTATTAGCAAACAAACAAGGACACAAATTCGCCCCCTAATATAACCACACGGAAATTGAAGCGAATCTGGTTTATAAAGTC
>CP092886.1:128512104-128527087 GCA_030710605.1 Cordylochernes scorpioides | reverse complement strand
GTGGTGTGTATAGACAGGTGGATGTATCACACAGCTGATAACAGGGTTGTCTAGAGTGGTCGCTATAGACAGGGTGGTCTGTATAGACAGGTGAATTTAACACACTGATGATAACAGGGTTGTCTAGAGTGGCCGCTATAGACAGGTGTATGTATCACACAGCAGATAACAGGGTTGTCTAGAATGGCCGCCATATAGAGGGTGGTCTGTATAGACAGGTGGATGTATCACACAGCTGATAACAGGGTTGCCTAGAGTAACCGCTATGACAGGGTGGTCTGTATAGACAGGTGGATGTATCACACAGCTGATAACAGGGTTGTCTAGAGTGGCCGCTATAGACAGAGTGGTCTGTTTAGACAGGTGGATGTAGCACACTGCTGATAACAGGGTTGTCTAGAGTGGCCGCTATAGACAGGTGTATGTATCGCACAGCTGATAACAGGGTTGTCTAGAGGGGGGCAGGGAGGCCACGTGTTCGCTGGCAGCCAATGGGCGCGCATTCTATCCATGAGCTTCAGACATACAGACAAACAGACAGAATAAGGCAAATATATAAGTAGATATTCTAAAAATATATTAAAATATAAAATTTAAAAATACGACACCTAAATATTAATTATTCAACACCCAATGTATTTATTTTTTAATACGATATAAAATTTTAAACTTGAAATATTTCAATATATTTTTGAATAAATTGACGTCAATTAAAAACGTTCTAGAAAGAATTACACTTTATATACATATATAAAAAATAAATGCTAATGAGGGCGTGTTTATTTCGCATTTCTCTACAATATTTGAGCAAGCCGGATTAAACTTTGTCACGATAAAATAGCCAGAAAATGAGTAATTTTTATAAATTTGTTTCGCACCATTCATGCCATAAAATATGTCTATTCCATTACTAAAATGTTACCTCAATAAGGACCATGAATGTATGGTTTCTAATATATATATATGTGTGAAAAAACAATAGAAAAAAATTAATATAATATATTTAAATATATATATTCAAATATTTCTCTCAGACACTTCCTAACTGAAAACTAAAATAAGTATTGAAATAAAAAGGGACCCCCAAATCATCACGCGGAAGTAATTTAATAGTTAGGCTTGTGTATTGTGGGTCTTCCAATCCTCCAATGCGAAGTTGTAGGGCCCTTTAAACAATAACCCAGGCCGTGTAAATACTACAAGTGAAGCCGTCTCATTATCACACACAACCTCGGCAAATATTTACTACTCCTCTACTAATTATCATTAGTTAATTAATCTAGATTTAGACTGTGTCTCTCACTTCGCGGAATTCCCCGGCTTATAAATAATTCAAAGAATTTGATACTCATTTGAATAGAGTTCTTTGAGTGGGAGTTTAGTAGAACGCTTTACTGAATACTAAACTGAACGTAATTATTTCTACCGTTAGTATTGTAAATAGATTTTCTAGATTTTTTACTTCCAGGAACTAGCATATCTAGAGAATGATAGGTAAATAATGTTTACTTTATGTCACACACACACTCTATCTCGGTATATCATCACACATATTTTAAAAGAAAACCCAGTGCTTTGTTCATGATAAAATTGTGAAAAAAGTTTTAAAATTACAAAATATTTTCTCACAATGAGTTTCATTTTATTTCAAAACGCTAGCTTTAAAGCGATAATCTTTCTTCAACGGGCTTAATAAAACATCGACTATATCCTACAAGAAATATTTACAAAAACATACGCGAGCAGCGTGGATATTTACAACTGAATATTACATACCAATTTAAAATTTCAGTTGTAAATATCCACAATGCGTGCGTATGCTTTTGTAAATACTTCTTGTAGGATATAGTCGATGTTTTATAAAGCCCGTTGAAAAGCGATTATCGCTTGAAAGATATCCTTTTGAAATAAGAAGAAACTCATTGTGAGAAAATATGTTGTAATTTTAAAGCAGTGCTTTGTATTATATATGATTGTACATATATATTCTATAGCGAGGTGTCATAATGAAGCCATCATATAGCAATATACAGAGTAATAATGGTAACTTTTACGAGACCGGATGGAGAATGACTATCGGCCACTCGAGGAAACTGCGCCTCTTAAAATTCGGTGGTAAAATTCCCATCCTGTGGTGAATTTAATCACATCATAACCTTCCGCATCTCTTTACTACTTTTCTCAAGCCACTCAATATGAGGTCACTGTGAAGGAATGGAAGAAATCATTTTCAACGCCTTTCAACGGGCGTATTATTCAGTTTTATCAAATATATGAATTTATTGAATTCAGGAATATTTTATGTATATGTTTAGGGAATTAGAAGGATAAAATTATTTTATGTTAAATTCGGCGAAAAATATATTACTCGCTACAGATATAAGTGTCTCGTATATTTAATGTTAACAATAATTTGAATGCATAATTGTTTTAATTCAAATTGGCATTCTGAAATTTATATTTTTATACAGACATGTTGAGAGAGTAACACCGATAAAATTTTTAATCGTCTCAATATATCCAGTTAACCGACCATTTTAATCAATTTGATAATAACAAGATAACATCAATATCAGATTCTGTGGATAGTTAATTGGATTTAAATGGGTTCATCTCTTCTCTATTATTTCTCTTGTTTATATAAATAAAATGGAATCTTTCCAAACATTTTGCTTGTTTTATAAAATGATTTAATTTAATCTATAGCTTGAAGGCACAAACTTCGTGAAATTTTGCACAAAGCTATTATTTTATACAAATAAACTATTTTCAAAGTTTACATTTATCTTTCTCTTTTTTTATATTAACATTGAAAACATTAGAATGAGAAAACTTCTAATTGAATATCAATTAAATTAATTTTATATACAAATGTTTTTTATGTTCACAATTTTTGTTTATTTTATATATACTTACTCTTATTCGCTCAATTTCGAATGCGTTTAAACGTTTTTTTATATTTAAACAATTTCTAAATGTTCTAACTTTAGATTTTAGTTTTCTATTGTTGTGTCTTTGCATATTTGCTTTTTAAATATTTGTTATTTGTGTACAATTTACATAGTTTTAATTTAACGTATTTATGCTATAAATAAAACATAAGAATAAAGTTAGGCAAGTCCAGCCTTAGGGAAATAGCAATATTATTGCCTTAAACATATTTCGTGGTCCGGAGCGACATGACATCCATAAACTGTGAAATTGTAAATATTTGCAATGCCATCCTGGACAAAAATAATTACCGGGCGATTCCGCATTATAATCATGCAGCAGTTCGAACTTTGAAAACTATTTGGAGGAAATGATTTCTATACTTTGAACTTATTGTCCTAATATCACTGTCATACACATGTATAGTTTATGTATCTTCATCCTCTTTCTCTCCTAAAAATATTGTCAAGCGGTAAAAATGTGTTCGTCCTATTTATTAATAATATTGTACAGTAAACTCTATTATATTGTGAAATATAGTACAAATGTGATATTGTACTGGGATAAGGTTCATAAATTATATAGCATAAATTCCTTTTTTCTTTTCTTAATCTATTGTGGAAGACTAATTACACTGGTCAACAAGATTTTTGCACAAGAGAACCTGATTATGTTTCTAGTGTAACTTTTCATGCTGAACTCAAAAATCTAATCAGAAATTTCCCATCACCTATGGTTTTTGCGTGACGGTCTTTTTTAGTATTGGGATAAATACAGTAAAAAATACAAACAATGTTACGTAAGCAGTTTTGCATAACCCTTATTACATTACACTGGTTTATCAAAAAATATTTTTCTTTGTCCACAAAGAAATAGCATCTTATCTACATGTCCTGAATCCAAATATACCATTAGTTTTTTTCTATTACGCAATATTTCTGAGATACACCTACTTGAAATTTGGAAATATTGTTAATATATAGGCATATATGAACGAAACATATTTATTTATTGAAAAGCAGTGACAGTGGATTTTGTTCTATAATTTGCTTGTGGTAGATCCCTCTTGAGTGTCCAGCAGTAGTCGGCAAGCATAGCGGAACTCCATTTACCTTGGTACCGCTTCTCCATGCTTGATATATCTTGATGAAACCTCTCACCATGCTCATCGCTAACTGCGCCAAGATTATCTGGAAAGAAATCTAGATGTGAATGCAGGAAATGGATCTTGAGGGACATGTTACATCCCAGTGCCTTGTAGGAAAGCAACAGATCATTAACTATGTCTCGGTAATTTTCAACCTTGACACTTCCTAAGAAGTTTTTGCAAACGTTTCTAAAGGAATTCCATGCTGCTGCTTCAACTTCATTCAAACTATTTTGAAAATTTCCATCCTGCTGCAATTCTCGAATCTGAGGTCCAACGAAAATGCCTTCTTTAATCTTCGCTTCACTTATACTAGAAAATTTTTGTTTTAGGTAGGCAAATCCACTGGCATTTCGATCCATTGCCTTGACAAAGTTCTTCATTAATCCCAGTTTAATATGTAATGGTGGTAAATAAATATTTTCTGAATCGATCAGGGGTAGATTTGCAATATTTTTTATATCCTGGAGTAAAGATTTTACGGTTTGGCCAGATTTTTTTAATGTAATGCCTTTCCCTATCCCTGCTATCCCACTCACACAGAAAACAACAAAATTTTGTATATCCAAGCTGTAATCCACGCAAGAGAGCAACGACTTTCAAATCGCTGCATATTTTCCAACCGTATCTTTCATATTCTATCTTTTTCAAAAGCAGTTTCATGTTTTCGTAAGTCTCTATCATGTTGGATGCATGTGCTATTGACACTGATGGGAACTTATTTCCATTGTGAAGGAGAACAGCTTTCATACTAATTTTTGAAGAATCAATGAATAAACGCCACTCTTCTGTATCATGGTCATGACCAAGCGCTTCCATTAGACTAACAACATCATTGCAATATACTAAATCATTCTCTTGTGAATAGAAGTCTTGAAATTCATCTTGACGCTTGCGAAAAAAGCATACTTTTGTGCCTTTATGTAGCAGATTCCAGCCTTTTAACCTAGAGCCTAAAGGTTCACTCTGTTTTTTGGATAAATCTAAATCACGTACGAGGTCGTTCAAATCTCCTTGGGTTAATAAATTAGGTTCAGATAAAGCACCTGCTTCAAAATTTGTGTCATCCCACTGTTGCTCTCGTCTATCTGAATCATCGTCACTAAATATTACATTTTCAGGAGGCTGTGGAACAGGTAAAATATCACTATGAGGAACCGGTCTCATAGCAGAAGGCAAATCTGGATATTCAACTGTATGTCTTGATTTGGATGTAATACCTGTAGTCTTTGTCAAACAAAAATAACAGTCTGAAGAATGGTCTTTAGGTTCCCTCCATATCATTGGAACCGCAAAAGGCATATGACGTTCACCTTTAATCCACCCTGTAAGATGTCGACCACAAATTACACAACAATGGTGAGGAGCCCAAGTCTTATCTTGGTCACCGACTTTAACGCCAAAATAAAGTTCATAGCACTTTTTGATGAGCGGTGTAAAGTTTCGCCTTTGAACTTTGAAAGTTAAATCCCCACAAATATAACAGAAAATATCAGGAATATTAATGCAACGCCTCGGCATATTGACACAGTCTAGTGCAGACGATTTATAAAAGCAAATCGATAGAGAAGAATAAACTAATCACTTCAAATTTACCTGTCACTTCTGCTGCAAATCTATTAAACAAATCGTTAGGTTCAATTTAAATATATATATTAAAAGTGTTAATGAGCAAATAGCATTACAGAGCTTGTCGTTATTTTTGAGTTGAAAGCAAAACAGATTATAATATTATATAATAATAAATTATATATATTCAATTAAAATTTCAATAATTTGTTATTTAAATTAATATTTATGATTCTTAAAGAGTAACATTTAATTAATAACAAATAAAATAAAGCTTTTGGCTCAACATACTAACTCTTCTTGTCAAAAATAAAGCGCTATCTTAGTTAATGATGTAACTTAAAAAATGCTTTCGTAACATTAGTTGCATTTATTACTGTATTTATCCCAATACTAAAAAATGACCATCAGGCAAAAACCATGGGTGATGGGAAATTTCTGATTAGATTTTTGAGTTCAGCATGAAAAGTTACACTAGAAACACCATCAGGTTCTCTTGTGCAAAAAAAAAAAGTTTTTTTGGTAGACCTGTGTTATATATAGTGTATACAAATGCACATTGAGCATTGCTTTAAATATCTAGAATATCTCTCTCTTTTCAAACTATATTAAATATTAGAACAACTTAATTTCTTTGATATTATATTTTAACGTCTTAACAGTCAATTATAATTAATGAATATTTTAATTATAAAAATATATGGCTATTTCAAAGCATGTATTTCCTTTCTGATTTTATCATAAAAATCAATGTGAGCCAAATAAAAATAAGTTTTATAATTCACTTAAATCTATAAGGCTGTTTTTGCTCTAATCAAAGAAGACGAGCCCGATATTAAGCCAACAAAAACTAATTAGTAGATCAATAATATTTTATTGGAAAAAAAGGACGTAATTGGACGTAGGTCGTTAGGCTCATTGGGAATCCAACTGGTAATTTCAGAAATAATTCCTGCCATATGGAAGGTCTCCGACACGGGAATTCCATTCCACCTCTCGCATTCCGGACGCTTCTTCTTTCCTCAATAAACTCCTTTAATTCCCCCTCGGAGGCATATCCTGCCTGCATTAGCCCCCACCGCCCCTTTATCACACCGGGGGGGAATTATCTGTGATAGCGCATTTAATTTGGATTAATATTCAGCAGGCCACTCTCATTCCAGCTTCTAGAAAACTTGCGGAAAGTTAATGAAGGTATTTCTCTCTTTGTACGTGATAAGAAATGTGCTTTATCATAAATCCTTACCTGTCAGAAATTGAGAAAATTTATTTTTATTATAATTGAATATATTTATGTAATATATATTTTTTATTTTAAATTTATTATGTTATATTAGGTTTGGAATAACTTACATAAATCGTAATAATTTAGAGTTTTTTTAAACTTTTAAAAACATTTTAGGCATAGAGGGGGTTGAGAAAGATTAATAAAATGTTCTGTTATTATATGCCTTATAAATACCTTCTATAAATATCTCGATTGGGGTGATATTAATAGTGGTATTTTGCCTGGATTCATTGTCTGATGGTTTGAAAATAGAGAGCAATCAATGTTTTTAATGTGAAAAGAGAGATTCACTGCAATTTACTATTCAAATACGCAATCAAAATCATCTAAATAATAACAGGTATTCTTGCTTTTCTCTGACTAATACCTCTAGACATTATATATATTGTCATTATTGAACATACTGGCTATAGGATAATCTTGTATGGTGTGACGGGAATAATGAAAAAGTTGAACATCTCTGGACTTTTCAATGGTTGAAGGTATCATTATATAGTAAACATGTTTTTATTTATTTAATACGAATTCATATATTCCATATTTCGAAAGATAATCTTTGTATGTTATAGGGAAAATATTACTGAATTATATTTTTATAGTTAGACCATGAGATAAGATTATTGTCATAGCATTGAGTACCGATGACAATTATGAAAACATTAGGAGCAGCCCAATTGAGCGTGAATTCCTAATGGTGCGGTCAGTGCGGTCTGAACGAGCGATAAAGTTCCCATTAAGTCCATGTCATCAGGACAATAGCATGCTCTAAAAAATGTATCAGGAAAAGACATTTAAGTCTGTGACGAGCCAAAAGAAATCAATCATGGGGACATAAATCTGAAAAAGAAATAAAGACTATTTTCAGACTTTCATTGCCCTTAAACTTTATTTTGGGTCGAGGGGAGAAACGCTGCGCGGAGGAACAAAGTTTTATTGGTTAGATCTATCTGAGCAATTTTCATCGTCTTAATCGCACAAAGTTTAAATGGCCACTGCGGAGGGAAATACCAATAACTAAAGGAAGGAAAGTTGGGGCAACACCAAAGCTCCCGAAAAGAGGATGGAATAGTCACGAGAGACTCGTTTCAATCGCTTAGCCAAAAGCCGCACTCTATCTCGTGTGATTTCCATGGCTGGAGCTAGATTAGAATGGATAGACGCCGTACTGCCTCCAACCAGAGTTAGGCTACACGGGTGTCTCATTTGTAAAGTCAGTGTAGTGTCAGGGTACTTTTCTTTCTCTCTCTTTTTCACATATGATGTGGTTTACCTGTCTGTTTTCGGATAACTTGAAGCGATTCTCTATATAAAATATACAATATGCCACACTATTTTATCAATTTATATATACATTTAAGAGAAAATATGTCTTCATTTTTTATTTGATTCTATGAAATATCTATATAGAAACAATATATAGAAATATATTTATAGAGTAAGGTGTTTAAACAGTATATCCCATCCTACATATTCTTGGGAAAATGTATTGCTATCAAAATAATTTTAAATGAGATGCTATGACGAAAATATACAAAGATTATAAATACAATTAAATAAAAAATTGATTTAAAAAATAGGCTTAAAGTATTAAAAATGTATATCACATTATAGATTTAATATAATAGTTTTCTTCTATAAGTTAATTCTATTTAATTATATTATTTTGCGAAGTATTCACCACTGATGAACACGCCATCCCTGTATTTTTTTATCGCAGTTAGGACAGTAGAAAGTGTTTTATTTTAAAAGAAAGATTCGCGTTTTTAATAGTTTTATTTATTAGTTATAGATGACGCGTTATATTGACTTATATTATTGAAATGAATTTGTGACTGAAAGTCAATGGGGTGTTAAATATAAACAAAATATATTTCATGAATAAATTAGTTTTTATATTTATTAGTATTATATTAGTTATATATATTTATTCTAAATGTTTTAAAGTTATCTTTTATGCAGAAAGGTTATCACATAATCAGTAGTTAACCCCTATTCAATGGTTAAGTATTAACGGGGTGGCGCATTGAACGGGGTCATCTAAGTTTAAAAGGAGCCACCTCGTGGAAGGAAAAACTGAACCTAGAAGTATAGTTTAATATTCGTACTATTGTTGGTTTCTCTACTTTTGACATCAATATAAGCCTAAGGTTAGTATAGTATTTGATTATGCCGAATCATATATAGCAGTACAGCGCTAATCAAAAATGAAATATATTAATAAATAACGTATATATGTTTATTCGGATGTTTCAAATACTCTTTTATTCTATTTAAAAACAATCCTTATTTCGTAACAAGTTGTCAACAATATTGTCTTGTACTGAAAACATTGGAATTAATCGAGCGCCTCTTTTTGTGTTGAGAGCTAATTTTAAGTATTTCGTTAACCATATACACTCATGGACAGCACTTAAAAGTCTGATGTCGCGGGTCGTCTGTTCTTTTTAAGGAGACAGAGGCAATTTTGTACACACTTGGTTGTCTGGTGTGTCTTCAATAGAGTCACTCCGTATCAAATATCTTTCAGATTTATCGTCTGAATCCAGATAAACAGGTTAAATAATACAACTTCCTTAAGTTTTGGCCATCAATGTACTATCGTTTCCGAATATTTTATATTCTAATGATTTTGAATAGACCGTATATGGCACAAATCATAAGCTCAAAAGTCGAACTGCTTGAATTATTGGCTATATATATAAATTTTGAATATTAATTTTAAGAAATATACTTTATATAAATAAATTTATATTCTCAATATATATATATAATAGAGTATTTGTGGGTTATTTTGATATTGTAATATTATCTCATTCTCTTCTTCTATAAATATTCACGGGGGTATATAAATATATATTACCTGATGAGTCGGCTTCGGGCGACAATTAATAAACAAGTTAGTTCGAATATAGTTTGGACATATATATTTTTAAAACCCTGTGAGAATACCAAATATTAAACCTTAATCAGCCCTCAGCCATTAAATACCAACTGAGTAAATAATCAATTAGAAATTTGGTAAAAGTGCAAACTTTACTTCTAAGTAAAGTTTAGTTACTTCAAATTCCGAGGCGCGCTGTTTTATTATTTATAAATAAATAAACGTGTGGTTCCTACTTGGGAGTGATTTTATTTATTAACAACCCCAATTGCGTACTCATTTGTGGTCAATGACAGGCAAGTACACACGCACCTTTGCCTCTTGAACTCGTGCACGCGCAAATCTGCCTTTCGAAAACATCAAGATTCACGTCTGTCTTTCGAACACGGGTAGATCCACGTCTGTCATTCAACACGGGCAGATATACGTCTGTCTTTCGAACACGGGTAGATCCACGTCTGTCATTCAACACGGGCAGATCTACGTCTGCCTTTCGAACACGGGAGATCCACGCCTGTCTTTCGAACAGCGGTAGATCCACGTCTGTCTTTCGAACACGGGCAGATCCACGTCTGCCTTTCGAACACGGGAGATCCACGCCTGTCTTTCAAACACGGGCAGATCCACGTCTGCCTTTCGATCACGGGAGATCCACGCCTGTCTTTCAACACGGGAGATCCACGTCTGTTTTTCAAACACGAGAGATCCACGCCAGTCTTTCAAACACGGGCAAATCCACGCCTGTCCTTTAAACACGGGCAGATCCACGTCTGCCTTTCGAACACGGGCATATCCAAGCCTGTCTTTCGAAAACGGATACGACGCTTGTAACTAGGCATATATATCACCTAATTTATTCATATAAATTATGTGAGCAATAGTTACCCATAAAATAATAATATTCTCATATAAAATATGTAAAAGAATAGGTCCAGGTATCTTTAAATTCTAATATGTATGCATATAATTTCAAAATAACAAATTGTTTATGATTATTATCAAAATTGCATATATTGTATATTATTTTGTGATTTGATCATAAACACATTATTTCGGTGTTAATTATTTTATCAATTTGTGTTATTTAAAAATTAAAATTCTTTCCCTTTCTAGTAGCAAATTATTTGTGACTATGAGACGTGCACCTTTATCTTGCCGTTAAGATAATGTGAAGGGTGCACTGTGCATTCTTTAGACTTTTTTTGTAATTAAGTAAATGAACGGCTAAATATACCACGTTTACCTCAGAGACAGAAAAGGCAAATGTGTTTTATACTTTACACAAAGTTTCCTCGGCAGATTAGGCTGTTTTTAAATTCGAAATTTTCATTCTCGCTAAATATTTATTATTTTGTGAATATAATATATGCCTTTCCCCATTTATAAATAGAATATAAAATTTGTCGAAATAATTTTAATAATAAATGTTAACTTGGATTATATATTTAAGTAAAAGGTTTCTTATTTTATAATAAAGAGCAAGGGGTGTACAGAAGGTAAATAATCACCAAGTAAATATGTGCTAAGAGTCAATTAGCAAGAAAAGAGCGGCCCAACAGACGTCGGCAATCACCGCCTGCCTCATCCAAGGGCAAATTGTTTTTAATCGGAAGAAATCCGATTACATACCACTGGCATTTTCCTGGAGCATCTTAAGAGATTGTTTCCTCCGCTTCACTACGCCTTATTTACCTTCCCTAAAAAGAGAGGATCTGAGAATTACTTCTAAACTGTAGAAGAAGTGCTTTCACGAGTTCATTTCTTTACTATCATTAGGAGCGAAAGACGTAGGCATTATTCCTCTTTCTAATAATTTTTATTCTAGCATTTGTATACCTGTTTGTATTATTATATTAGATGTGTTTATCACACAACGTAATATCATCACGTGAAGTTTTATCACTTTCCGTCTTCTAATTAAAATTACATTTTACATTAAATAACAACTATCACAAAAATTACAATGAATAAAGTGTCTTCGAAATATAAGTTCTTATACACATATGTTTCTTTTACACACAACACAAACTTCTACTGTCTTTACTGCGATGGGAAATATTGGGAGGGCTTGTCTCATCAGTGTGAACCTATCCAGCGGTTTCGTTAATTTGTCATCGGAGTAAGGACAGTATAAGTTAGTTTTGTGTGTAAAAGTAACATTGGTGCGTAAATTATTTCATTTCCTATATATTAATGACGCATTATTGTTTCATATATGTTCTTTGCCACTCCATTCAATTTTAAATATGTTCTGTACTTTCTCTCTCCTCTAATATAGATATACTAGACGGGTGACCCGGGCTTCGCCCCGGGATTGACCCGTGTGCATATCTACCCGAGTGATATATATTTAGGTAAGATTTATTTATATAATTGTTTGTTATTAGCATTATCTATTTGTTTGCATCAGCATAATTTAATCTAATCTTTGATAGAGGGCGCTGTTCGTGAGCTAAGTAGAATAATTTTAATATATAGTTTTAATAATTGTTATATATATTATTTTAAATAGCCTATCGTCTTCCCCGTATTTGTTTACCTATGTATGGAAATTTTGGTTTGAATTAGTGAACTACTGCGAATTTGTATACCGGACATACAAACAAACAAACATACAAATCTTGATTTATATATATATAGATATTGAGTATTATTTGTTTATTCAAAAATAAAATTGCAAACGAGCGATAACGAGGGTGATAGGCCAAAATAAACCAACAGCATGAAAACAATTCTACCAGGATTTTAACTTGAACTAGTCCAACATGACGTTTTAAGTAGATTCTATATAAAAGAATCAATTTATTCTGTATTCATAGAATATATATCCTATGAGATATAGATGTATCAAACTCTACTCTTACAAATGGAAGTAGAAGTGTGCAAGACCTGAACAAGAAGTATACAAATAAATAGACAAGAATCATACAAAAGGTTGGTCAGAAAATAATAAAAGTATATAAGACATATAAAACTAGTATTCTAGAGAGTTAAACAACAAAAATAACAAGTAAACAAGAAGTAGATAAAAATATAATATGATACAAAACTAGTTTTATGGCTAACCCTTTATATCCACCTTTAAATTTTAATATAAAGCAATAACGCGCCACCTTTAAGTTCTGTACTAAGGTCAGGAACAAAATGCATTATTTAAATGTATATATAAAGAGAAAGGTTCCAGTTTTGGCACATGAATGTCCTTCTTCGTCAACTTTATATATAATGGTTTTATAATATATTTATAATTCAAATATTTATTTTTAAATTCAAAGATGATTTTAAAATAATACGATGAAAAACTTTCAGAATTAAACACACTTAGATCTATATTTAAACATCCGTAATTAAATTGTAAGAAAAACCCTTACAAAAACAATAAGACAAATTGCTACCTCATTAAATGATTCGAGAGAAGAAAATGGTCAGAAACTTAATTCTTCAAGATTTAAATTTAATAAAGCGATAAAAATGGGTAACGTCATTAACTCTAAATGATCGATTTGAAAGGACACGTAATTGCTGAATTTCCTATTGTAAAATATTTATCAGTTAATATGTGGAAAGGTTTCACAGAATAAAGTATATTCTTTTTTTTTTTCCTTATCCCTAGTACACGTGGTACAGGCCATGATAATCATGGTGGGTAGTTAGCGACTGCTTTTACTGTAAGCGCACCACATCTCTACACATGTGAAAAGCAGTTCGACTTTGCACTTACAAATGCCAGAGCCCCGTTTGGTTACTTGCACTCGCTGGTGGGGTTGGACTTTTGCAAGAATCGGGGCCATTGGAGCATTTTTTTCTAAACAGAAAAAAGTCCCAATGCGGGAATCGAACCCGGGTCCTAGTGGTCGAAAACCAAACGGTTTAACCAGCCTTCCACCGACCCCCAAGTATATTCTTAAATATGGGAAATACAAATATTTCGACAACATCAATTCCTTTCTAAAATGTAATTTCATTGAAAGAGAGAGAGAGAGAGAGAGAGAAGGCTAAAAATTGCACTAAAAGTTTCATGTTAATGAATTACCTTTCTTATATAGGTGATTGATAAATAGGCACAAAAAAGCCTAATTTTGAAATAATTCTAAATCGAATTTAAAAAATTCATTGTAATTTTAGGAATATATTCTTCTCTCTTATCACCCTTCATGATTGTTTGCATACGCTAATAAGGGCCAAACTACCCAGAGCATACGCGATTAGCGCTTCTTTGATTATAAAGAATATGGGTTTGCTATTATAGGGAATAAACTTTATTCAAGGTTTATTTGATATTTATTCAGAGCGAGGTAACGCTCTGTTATCTAAAAATGCTAATTTCGAACGGTCAGAACATAAGACTATTCATATTATTCGAAATATTGTAATAAATATATATTATGAGTATATTCGTAATGCATTCTTAATTTATAGGGCACTGAGTTTTTAAAGGTTTGGTTTTTTTTAAATCAATAGGAGTTGTGTTCAATGTTCAATTTGCATATCGAAAAAAGAATAAGCTTACAATCCTTGAGCACAACCCTCTAGATGTTCTTCAAATATATTTAATGTTTTTAAGGAACTGAAATTATATTCTCGGAAAATACTTTGGCCTAAACTTGAAGAAATTCTTCAAAGGAAATGAGTAAAATTCTAAAACTCTTCAAAAGATCGGTGAAAAAGAGGATTTTCGATTTATTTTTTTTAAACCTGAGGATTTATATTTACTAGAAAAAGCGAATTTGTCATTTTAGAAAATTTATTTTAAATAGGAATATATTTCGACTTATTAGAGGAAGTTAGACCTGAAGAGAATCCTCAATATAAACTATTAAATATGATGCAAAAGCGCGCCAACTGTTATGAAAATTCGAAACTATTTTAGACGCGTATGATTCTTTAAAAAAAAAATTCCATTGCAGTAAAGGCAGTAGAAATTGATTATTTTTAAAAAGAATCATACGTGTCTAAAATAGTTTCGAATTTTAATATAAACAATAAAACAAAATGATAATTTTATTATTTTTAATTTTTTATATAGATTGAATAATCTCTTTATATTGAAGAGTTCAGAAAATTGAAAATAGAGATCATAAAATTTCGTTAAGTAGAAATATTCATCGATCGAGAGAATGTACAGGCCACAAGGTGCAGGACATTTTAACCAAGGGTTTGTTGTAGT
>CP092886.1:128493574-128512004 GCA_030710605.1 Cordylochernes scorpioides | reverse complement strand
CTTTGCAGTTCCCGCTAATTCCAATACATAGTTGAAGAGTAAAATCTTTAGAAAAAACGATGGAAGCAGCACAAGTCTCGACTAAAAAACAACAGATAACATTCTTCACTAGTTTATCATGCCATTGTAAATATCTATATCCCAGACTGGAACAATAGTGAGATCATGTATCAAAGGATGTCCTTTTCAAACAAGAAATAAATTTCCTAAACAAATATTTGGCTCTCAATGATTAACAACAATAATATAAACAGAAAATAGGAACACCCCGAGACTCTAAATCTAATACATAAAATCTGGTTTTAGGAAAAGGATAAACGGTGCACTTTGGCAGCATTGCGAAGAAGCACATCTAACTTGTGAACAACTCTTTGAAAAAGTGACATTCGACCTGTTGAGGCATTTATTTTATTCCGATTAAACCAGAATACGCCTCGTTATTGGCTATATATATAAATTTTGAATATTAATTTTAACAAATATACTTTATTATCTCATTCTCTTCTTCTATAAATATTCACGGGGGTATATAAATATATATTACCTAATGAGTCGGCTTCGGGCGACAATTAATAAACAAGTTAGTTCGAATATAGTTTGGACATATATATTTTTTAAAAACCCTGTGAGAATACCAAATATTAGACCTTAATCAGCCCTCAGCCATTAAATACCAACTGAGTAAATAATCAATTAGAAATTTGGTAAAAGTGCAAACTTTACTTCTAAGTAAAGTTTAGTTACTTCAAATTCCGAGGCGCGCTGTTTTATTATTTATAAATAAATAAACGTGTGGTTCCTACTTGGGAGTGATTTTATTTATTAACAACCCCAATTGCGTACTCATTTGTGGTCAATGACAGGCAAGTACACACGCACCTTTGCCTCTTGAACTCGTGCACGCGCAAATCTGCCTCTCGAAAACATGAAGATTCACGTCTGTCTTTCGAACACGGGTAGATCCACGTCTGTCTTTTAACACGGGCAGATCCACGTCTGCCTTTCGAACACGGGATATCCACGCCTGTCTTTCAAACACGGGCAGATCCACGTCTGTCTTTCGAACACGGGCAGATCCACGTCTGTCTTTCGAACACGGGTAGATCCACGTCTGCCTTTCGATCACGGGAGATCCACGCCTGTCTTTCACAACGGGAGATCCACGTCTGTTTTTCAAACACGAGAGATCCACGCCTGTCTTTAAAACACGGGCAGATCCACGTCTGCCTTTCAAACACGGGCAGATCCACGTCTGCCTTTCGATCACGGGAGATCCACGCCTGTCTTTCAACACGAAAGATCCACGTCTGTTTTTCAAATACGGGCATATCCACGTCAGTCTTTCGAACACGGGAGATCCACGCCTGTCTTTCAAACACGGGCATATCCACGTCTGCCTCTCAAACACGGGCATATCCACGTCTGCCTTTCGAAGACGGGCAGATCCACGCCTGTCTTTCGAACACGGATACGACGCTTGTAACTAGGCATATATATCACCTAATTTATTCATATAAATTATGTGAGCAATAGTTACCCATAAAATTATAATATTTTCATATAAAATATGTAAAAGAATAGGTCCAGGTATCTTTGAATTCTACTATGTATGCATATAATATCAAAATAACAAATTGTTTTTGATTATTATCAAAATTGCATATATTGTATATTATTTTGTGATTTGATCATAAACACATTATTTCGGTGTTAATTATTTTATCAATTTGTGTTATTTAAAAAATAAAATTCTTTCCCTTTCTAGTAGCAAATTATTTGTGACTAGGAGACGTGCACCTTTATCTTGCCGTTAAGATAACGTGAAGGGAGTACTGTGCATTTCTTCAGACTTTTTTTTGTAATTAAGTAAATGAACGGCTAAGTATACCACGTTTACCTCAGAGACAGAAAAGGCAAATGTGTTTTATACTTTACATAAAGTTTCCTCGGCAGATTAGGCTGTTTTTAAATTCGAAATTTTCATTCTCGCTAAATATTTATTATTTTGTGAATATTATATATATGCCTTTCCCCATTTATAAATAGAATATAAAATTTGTCGAAATAATTTTAATAACAAATGTTAACTTGGATTATATATTTAAGTAAAAGGTTTCTTATTTTATAATAAAGAGCAAGGAGTGTACAGAAGGTAAATAATCACCAAGTAAATATGTGCTAAGAGTCAATTAGCAAGAAAAGAGCGGCCCAACAGACGTCGGCAATCACCGCCTGCCTCATCCAAGGGCAAATTGTTTTTAATCGGAAGAAATCCGATTACATACCACTGGCATTTTCCTGGAGCATCTTAAGAGATTGTTTCCGCTTCACTACGCCTTATTTACCTTCCCTAAAAAGAGAGGATCTGAGAATTACTTCTAAACTGTAGAAGAAGTGCTTTCACGAGTTCATTTCTTTACTATCATTAGGAGCGAAAGACGTAGGCATTATTCCTCTTTCTAATAATTTTTATTCTAGCATTTGTATACCTGTTTGTATTATTATATTAGATGTGTGTATCAGACAACGTAATACATTACGTAATATCATTACGTGAAGTTTTATCACTTTCTGTCTTCTGATTAAAATTACATTTTACATTAAATAACAACTATCACAAAAATTAGAATAAATAAATAAATAATGTAAATATAAGTTCTTATACACATATGTTTCTTTTACACACAACACAAACCTTTACTGTCTTTACTGCGATGGGAAATATTGGGAGGGCTTGTCTCATCAGTGTGAACCTATCCAGCGGTTTCGTTAATTTGTCATCGGAGTAAGGACAGTATAAGTTAGTTTTGTGTGTAAAGGTAACATTGGTGCGTAAATTATTTATTTCCTATATATGAATGACGCGTTATTGTTTATATATGTTCTTTGTCACTCCATTCAATTTAAATATGTTCTGTACTTTCTTACTCCTCTAATATAGTTAAATATATTAAATATTATTTGTTTATTCAAAAATAAAATTGCAAACGAGCGATAACGAGGGTGATAGGCCAAAATAAACCAACAGCATGAAAACAATTCTACTAGGATTTTAACTTGAACTAGTCCAACCTGACGTTCTAAGTAGCTTCTATATAAAATAATTAATTTATACTCTATTTATAGAACATATATATCCTATGATATATATGTATCAAATCAAACTATATTCGTACAAATGGAAGTAGAAGTGTGCAAGACCTAAACAAGAAGTATACAAATAAATAGACAAGAAGCATACAAAATGTTGGTCAGAAAAGAATAAAAAGTATATAAGACATATAAAACTGGTATTCAAGAGTTAAACAACAAAAGGAACAGGTAAACAAGAAGTAGATAAAAATATAATATGATATAAAACTAGTTTTATGGGTAACCCTTTATATCCACCTTTAGATTTTAATATAAAGCAATAACGCACCACCTTTAAGTTCTGTACTAAGGTCATGAACAAAATTCCTTTATTAAATGTATATATAAAGAGAAAGGTTCCAGTTTTGGCACATTAATGTCCTTCTCCGCCAACTTTATATATAATGGTTTCATAATATATTTATAATTCAAATATTTATTTTTATATTCAAAGATGATTTTAAAATAATAAGAAAAAAACATCAGAATTAAACACATTTAGATCTATATTTAAACATCCGTAATTAAATTGTAAGAAAAACCCTTACAAAAACAATAAGACAAATTGCTACCTCATTAAATGATTCGAGAGAAGAAAATGGTCAGAAACCTAATTCTTCAAGATTTAAATTTAATAAAGCGATAAAAATGGGTAACGTCATTAACTCTAAATGATAGATTTGAAAGGACACATAATTGCTGAATTTCCTATTGTAAAATATTTATCAGTTAATATGTGGAAAGGTTTCACAGAATAGATAAAGTATATTCTTAAATATGGGAAATACAAATATTTCGACAAGATCAGTTCCTTTCTAAAATGTAATTTCATTGAAAGAGAGAGAGAGAGAGAGGCTAAAAAATTGCACTAAAAGTTTCATGTTAATGAATTACTTTTCTTATATAGGTGATTGATAAATAGGCACAAAAAAGCCTAATTTTGATATAATTCTAAATCGAATTTAAAACAAACATTGTAATTTTAGGAATATTCTTCTCTCTTATCACCCTTTATGATTGTTTAGGTGCAGCCTACATACGCTAATAAGGGCCAAACTACCGAGAGCATACGCGTTTAGCGCTTCTTTGCTTATAAAGAATATGGGTTTGCTATTATATGGAATAAACTTTATTCAAGGTTTATTTGATATTTATTAAGCGAGGTAACGCTCTGTTAACTAAAAATGCTAATTTCGAACGGTCATAACATAAGACTATTCATATTATTCGAAATATTGTAATAAATATATATTATGAGTATATTCGCAATGCATTCTTAATTTATAGGGCACTGAATTTTTAAAGGTTTGTTTTTTTTAAATCAATAAGAGTTGTGTTCAATGTTCAATTTACATATCGAAAAAAGAATAAGCTTACAATCCTTGAGCACAACCCTCTAGTTGTTCTTCAAAGATATTTAATGTTTTTAAGGAACTGAAATTATATTCTTGGAAAATACTTTGGCCTAAACTTGAAGAAATTCTTCAAAAGAAATGAGTAAAATTCTAAACCTCTTCAAAAGATCGGTGAAAAAGAGGATTTTCGATTTATTTTTAAAAACCTGAGGATTTATATTTACTAGAGAAAGCGAATTTGTCATTTTAGAAAAATTATTTTAAATAGGAATATATTTCGACTTATTAGGAAGTTAGACCTGAAGAGAATCCTCAATATAAACTATTAAATATGACGCAATAGCGCGCCAACTGTTATGAAAATTCTAAACTATTTTAGACGCGTATGATTCTTTAAAAAAAATTCCATTGCAGTAAGACAGTAGAAATTGTTTATTTTTAAAAAGAATCATACGCGTCTAAAATAGTTTCGAATTTTAATATAAACAATAAAACAAAATGATATTTTTTTATTTATTTTTTTTTTTAGATTGAACAATCTCTATATATTGAAGAGTTCAGAAAATTGAAAATAGGTGCAGGAGATTTTAACCAAGGGTTTGTTGTAGTTTATGACCTCTCACTATATAAGAATACCGTATGCTTAGAATGTAAAAACATTTAGATACCAAAATGTCAAGGATTCAGAGTAGTACCCCAGATTGGCTACTTGAACTTCGTGATAATAGAGAATCAACATGAGGCAGTTTAAAATAAAAAGGTTTTAAGTGTAGAGCAGGTGTTGGCAAACTGCGTCTCGCGAGTCACATGCGGCTCTTTGGATATGAAGCTGCGGCTCTTTATATAGTTCCATAGGCAAATATTATTTATTCGAATGCTATTTATTGTTGGCAAGAAAAAAAATTGTGGCTCTTTAAAAACTTTGAAATTTTATAAATTGCACTTTTTGTCTCTTCCGCCTCAAAGGTTTGCCGAACCCTGGTGTAGAGGATGCCATATTTTGGAGGTTGGATTATGATTAATTCGAGATTTGTGGACTCATTAACCCTTAACTATTTTATTTTCCAATGTTTCGCGACCATCTCTGTGTGTGACAACAAATAAATATATCTTAAATTGAATAATAAATTTTCTTAAAAAGATTTTCAAGTATTTTCTGGGACCAGAGCTTGGGAGTTGTATGAAGTCTCCGGGATCTCTGTTTTATATTTTACCCATCAATTACGTCGGACCAGCATCCCCATAAAAAGGAAAACTATTTTCTGGAAGTGTTTCCTCCATGATTTACATGAAAAATAAAATAGAGTTTCTCCGAGACCAAATACAATTCATGAGATCCGGCCTCAGAAAACCCCCCAACAGTCAACTTCGGTAGCAATACGTCGCATACACCTGCCCTGTGAACTGCTGCTTGATAAGGAGAAACTAAAGTAAGAATTATCGGGTTGGATTTTCGATAAATATACAATATCAAACAATTACAAGATATATGTTGTATTATTTGTTAAATGCAAATATATACATATGGAAATTTATATAGTTATTTATTTATCCATTTATATATTTATATATATATATATATATATATATTATAATTATTATATATTAATTTTTAATTTATAATACACATCAAATTTATTTATTTTACCTCCCATTAGACTTAATCTATATTTCTGAATTTGAACCTAAATAACATTGTATAAATAAATTAATATTTTACTGGCTTGAAATGTCTTAACTGAAGCTTCATGAACCTATTTATAATTATTATTTGTAAAATATTGCTGTGTAACAAAGTTATGTTTTCTATCAATAAGTAGTTATAACTTTAAAGCCTGCAGGTCCTTATTACCCTGACAATATAATTGGCAAATCGCTGAAAGTTTGGCGTATTTAATAGGCAGCCTACTTGAAATGCATGGAAATTGAATAATTCAATATCTATCTGTATATACGAGGGAGGGCATGATGAGCAGCCGGCTCCTGTGATTTACCAAATCCTGATCAATGCCATAATGATGATTGATCCGCGCACGAAATCCTTCCCAAGAGTTGCCCTTGTTTTATTCATAGACCGAACACGGCGCGACTCTATTAAAATATCCTCCCTGTGCTTTATCCCCGCTAAGCTTTCTCCCGTTCCTGATTTAAATTCTTACAGCGGTCCAACCCACCACTTTTTGCTCTTATTAACTCCAGACGTTCACATGGTGTTTGCCACTTGTAATCCCATGTTCTCTAACACTGCCGCTATATGAGAAAGGTATCCGACTTTTTTTTTGCAAAAACTTGATGGATTTTAATGAAGCGCGCTTGTATGAAGCGACATTGAACCTTCTTACGCATTAGAGATTTTTCCCTCCTGTCAATAGTGTAAGTTGATGGCGAGCAGCATTTGAGTGAGGTAGTGTTTAGTGATGTCGTCGCAGCGTTACTACATCAAATATTTCCAGAATCTAGGCGACAGCCAATTGGAAACCATTAGGAAGATTCAGACGGCTTCGGGAGACGATGCTATGCGCTTTAAATTATAAGAATTCGAATTCCACATCACCAAGACCAAGGATGCCCGCCAAGTGCACAGCAATGTCAAAGTGATGCTGACTGCTCTTCCTGATTCCCCCGGTGTGGTACATCACGTGTACACGCACCACAGGGTCAAACAATCACCAAATAGTACAAACAGAGATGTCTTCCTTCACCTATATGATACTGCGCTGTTCGAGTCACCGGTGTTGTGGTCAACAGGCAATTGGCGCCTCCATGACGACAATGCTTCAGCACATTCCTCGCACTTGATTCAGGCATTATTGTCGAAACACTGGACTCCCGTAGTTTGCCAAGCTCCTTAAACTTCTAATATGTCTTCCTGCGCGACTTCTGGCTGTACCCCAAACTCAAAAGGCCTTTGAAAGGAAAGCGAATTCAGACAAGAGAGGACATCATGACTGTAATGACAGACGAGCTTAACACCATCTCGAAAGATCCTTTCTCGGAATGTTCCCAACAATGGTGGCACCGCTGGGAAGTGTGTGGAGTTACAATGAAACTACCTTGAGGGTGATTAGGTTTCAGGCACTCCTGGGGTGTCTGTTGTCGTCCCACCCGAAGGTGGGATACTTTTCTGAAAGTCCTCATATTCAATATAAACACAGACAAGCTAGCGTTGTTATAGGCATCAGCCCAGTTAATCAATTAGGACACTTTACATAGCAACTTTGATATACAATTTCTAGCTCTCATTGATAATGAACTATACTCGTTTTAAATAGATTTTGACAACTTAGAAAAAAATTTAGAATTTGCCTATATATAGTTGTGAGAGGATATATTTAATGTAATAAGAAAAGCATATCTACCTTTATTAATGCTTCAGAAAGATACACTATGTTTATCACTCTAGTAATAATGTCTACTAGTGGTGATAAGGAATTATCTACAAAACTCCAATTTTGGAAAATCCAAACAAAAGGCCAACCTGTAAACCATGGGTTCGGGCTATGGCCATCATCAGTATAGGGGCGCATTCGATTTCATAACATTCTGATTAGGGGTTATGAAATCTGGCGAATTTATTGAAAGGGTGTTCAAGCTGGTTAAGTGGCATGGGCGAATTCTCAGGCTAGAATACAACATAAAGATGCTTTGTTTACCAAAAGAGGCAAATATCCTTTTATTTATGCATCAGAACTATGCAATTGAATTTGAAACTGTTGAGTTATATTCGCGCTAAAATAGTTTCAATTTTCAATTAGAGATGGCGCACTATATTTCATTATAGTCAAATAACAATAGATAACAACATATATATAATTTATAGGTTAAAATCATTTTTAACGCTCTAAATCAATATATAATTCATTATAATTTCAAAAATAGAATTTACCTATCTCATCATTTATCATCTCTTGAAAATATTGCGCTAGTTTAATCTCAATGAAATTCTATTAATGTAATTGGTTCCTCGGCATACATAGAAGGAATTTCATGAAGGTGATTGGAGAATGTATAGACATAAAGGTGTGTGGAACTAAATATGACTACACGAGGTGGTCTAGAAAGCCAACAACGAACGGAGAACTTCAGCTCGATTTGTTATCGCGATGTCCTTGTAGGTTCTTTTTGTCCGTCGTGGCCGCTGCTGAATAAAACATAAGGTTGAGCCCTCGTTACCCGAGTAATTAGCCTTCCAATTAGAAGTGTTGAGTTCAATTGGATTAGCGCTATCAACCTGCACAAACAGGCAATCAAATGATGGTTCTAAATTGTGGAATATTAATAGAGGCCTCATTTGATCATTTGTAACTCAAAGTATTTTTGTTCTTTTTCTGTATGATATGTTTCCTGATGTTTGTGTGAGATTCATTTTTAACATAATTCATCAGTTATCAGACAATGAGCAGTTTATCTCAATCCGCAACAGTTAATTCGAAAATATAATGAAACTTATTATGTTATAATTATAAGCGTAGACAACAGAATCCTTATAATAGGAGAGAGGTATATATGGATTTTATCTATTTATTATCTTAAATTTTACTTTATATTTTGATTTTCGGATCGTCGATCTTCTTTATCGCATCGGGGATTTGTTTACATTAGATGTAAGTGCTACAATCCGATATAAATATTCAAGAAAAATAATTTAAATAATAAAAGGTCAGGTGTTTGTACTAAAATCAAAGAAGGCATATCCTGACCGCGAGCACATGAGCTCTGCCGTCTAAAAAGCTTATGTGCTATTTTTACATATATATATATATCTTTTTTTTTTTTTCTTTGTTTTCATATATTTCATATTTTTCATATATATATATATATATATTAAAAATAAAGAAGGCATCTCCTGACCACGAGCACATGTGCTTTTTAGATGGCAGAGCACCATCTAGTGGAGCAAAAATAAATTAAACGTTTATTTAGCTTGCTCCGAGATGGCGCTCTGCCATCTAAAAAGCACATGTGCTCGTGGTCAGGAGATGCCTTATTTATTTTTAATGTCAACACCTGACCCACTTATCTTTTATTTTTTTCTATTGTTTTTCATATATATACATATATATATGTCAAAGGCGATAAATGGTACTATAATTGCAAATTATCTATTTTCATTACCTAAAAATTACATGCATAAGTTATTATATCACAATAGGTATACACAAAAACCAAAATTTTTATTTTAAAAAAGTACTAAATATGTTTCAAATATATTAGAATATTGTATATTAGCAAACTGAAAAAGTTTTATATAACTAATAAAAATATTTTGAAGAATTTCATTCTAAAGGTTTGATGTTTATAGGTTATCAGTATAGACTTCGTATTAAATATACATCAATTTTATCACCTGATCATGCTCCCGAATGGTTAAAACTAATGACATATTTTTATTTATTTACTTTTAAAATTATTTTTACCTTCATATTTTATATTCATAAGTTATATATCTATATATAAATCATTTTTCACAATAATATAGGTTTTTAAAATCCTCATTGGAATACATCATTATCAGAATAGCTAAAAGAGAGTATATTATATGACAACCTCATTAAAATATAGACTCAGGTAAAATGTATATTCTCAACTCTCTATCTATATCATAAAACATATAAAAGAAGATTTATAAAATAAAATATAAAGCACGCGCAAAATTGTACAAAAAAAGATAATTGTAAACATGCCAGATATAATTTCCTTTATTCAAGTGCGCCTTATTAAATTTATAAATCGGAAAAAAAAAGAGAAGAAATTCAATGCATAGCTTACCGAGTAATTAAATAAAAAAGGAATAATTCTATTGAAATGGGCGCCCGTGCCAAGAGGACAGATAACAATGAGGAGATCGATCTAGCGCCTGCGTCTTCAGATAAGAAGATTAACATGTCTCGGCAAATTTCTGTTGGGCGTTAATTGTCTTCCAACATGACGACTTGAGCCAGTAGGGCTCCAAATTAATGGCCTTTCACATTTCTACAAGAAAAAAATCATTGTTCAGATGAGAGTGATGGTTGTTTAAAACCGACAATTTCCCACCCGAACATCACCAAATTGAATTAGCAACCGCGTAATTATTTACTTCCATTTTTTTATTGCGCGTAGGAGATTTGGATGACCTAGAAATAAAAACGTCCTCATAATTTCGCGATCCAAAAAAAGAAATACCTAATGGTTACCTAATGGATGTTTTCTCGCTTTCATTATTTATCAATTTACCAACAAAAGGAAATCTAAAACATTTAGAATGATAAATAGAATTATATATAAATTAATCACTCAATAACAGTGATATGTCTACATACATATCTTTCTGTCCTTGCAAATATATTTATATACATCATATTATATATTATACAAATAGAGATAAATTATAATGAAAAAACACACTTTCGAATAATTGTGGGAATGTCAAAACGTGCGATTTTGAATAATATGCTATTCAGTAAGAGTTATCTTCGTTATTTTAAAATGTTCATATGACGCGCAATATTCATCTTTTACTCGACATAAGAGGTAAATAATTCCTATCCTTTACGTGCCGCTTGCATGTTTCAGTTTATCATTTTTATATACGATTTCTGTGTGATTGAGAATAAATTATTAAAAGATAAACAGAAGCTCTCGAAGAGAAATTCTTTTATTAATATCCCAGCGAGCTTTCACTCTTCAACGAGTTAAAGAATCAGCAATCAGTTAAAATATCTGTTCTTTAGCTAAGGGCTCATTCTCAGGTGATTCTCTGGCTGTTGTTGTCTGTCCAGTTGAACAACGAAGGTTTGAAAGGTCTTTAGGATATTAATAAAGAGAGAAAGGTTAAAGTGCATTAGCGCGCCATCTGTTATCAAAATTCGAAACTATTATAGACGCGTATGATTCTTTTTATAATAAACAATTTCTACTGCCCTTACTGCAATGGAAAAATTAATGGGAGGGTCTGGCTCATCAGTGGTGAACCCCCCCAGCGGTATGGTAGATTAAATTGGCGAAACCGCTGATAGGGTTCACCACTGATGAGCCAGGCCCTCCCATTAATTTTTCCATTGCAGTAAGGACAATAGGATTTTTTTATTTTAAAAATAATCATACGCGTCTATAATAGTTTCGAAATTTGATAAATATAAATATATTGTGAAAGGTTTTGATATAATTATCTATTTAAGACATTTGTTTAGCTATGATCAGCGTTGCAAGCGTTTGACGTGAACTCTGCACGCAACATCATGATTCAACAAATGTCAAACATGGTTAGGAATAAGTTTTCTAAATTATAAAATTGCGAAATAGACTTATATGAGAATTCGTAAATCTCCTCTATTACATAACCTGAGGAGTTTTTCTAGATTATTTTGTCTATGAGAGAACATGTATTTATAATATAGACCTATCAGCAAAATCCCTTAGCACTAAATAAGCTGTCGAATACACTTGACTTTCTATATATACCCTATATATATTGTAGTTGGCGTTTTTTCATTTATAAAGAAAATGGGTTGGCCAAATATCAAGGAACAGGTTAAAACAACATTTAGTTGATTTCTGTTCAACTAGATGGCGCTCTGTGTGTGTGCCATCTATAAAACTCTCATGTTAGTAGTCAGGATGGCTAATATTTTTTTAAATATCAGCAAGTGATCTTTTTATTTTTTCAAATTATTTTTTCACATACTCTATATATATAATATGCTCTCTTATTCTGTTTATATATTGAATAATAATAAATAAAACGATATTTTGGGGGTTTTACATCCGTATCTTCGTAAAACATCAAAGTTATATATATATTTTTCATGCAGGTATCTTTTATTAAACAAATTGAACACACAAAATCCATTTTTAGATTATTTCACTCAGGTCTCATATTTTCATTTTAAAATATTTTATCATCGTATTTATTATTTCTCTCCGAATTAAAATCCCAATAAAATAGAGATTAAATTGCAAGGTATTATTTTGATAAAAGGTCGTTGGTGAATATTGTCCATAAAATATAGCATATTAGCATATATACCTGCGCTTAATCATATCATATTAAGCATACGTTAATGTCGATATAACATATGATCAGAGGTAATTGCGCCAAAGATTTACATTACGATAAAGAGAAATCTAGACAATTGACAATTAAAATAATTTCATTATATATACTCTCTCTATATATATATCGTTAGGCATTTTTTTATTTATAAATAAAATGGGTTGACCAAATATCAGGAAACAGGTTAAATCAACGTTTAGTTGATTTCTGTTCCACTAGATGGTGCTCTGCCATCTATAAAACGCATATATCTTGTCAATATATGCAAAGTGCACAGTCTGCACTATTAAAAAAAAAACAGATAAAAGAGAAATCTAGAGGAGAAATATTTAAAGGAGAATACTCGAGGAGGAAGTCAAAGCTAGATAACAAGAATACGTAAGGCCAAAAACATATTCGAACGAGAAGGCGAAAGACATTGAGGTGGGTTCAAGAATGGATGTGCGTGCTGCGATTGATTCGGCGGATCCACCCAAACTTTCAATTTCTCCACGCCGCTGATATTGACATTACCAAAAATACCCACAATCCATCACGTTACCGATTTAAATTATATTTGCCTTGCACACACACCCCAAAAAGTAAAAAATACATAAACCCAATGTGATTTAAAACAATATTTGAATACAGCTTGTCAGGGTGATATGTTTACAGTAGAATCTGTTTGAAAAAATGAAAAATGTTTTTCTATTTATCTTGAAAAAAATATATATCGAGCTAGGGTTGCACCTTCCCGCTTTTAAATATGGATTAAAACAATGCATTTAGGCTTATCCTACAATTCGAAACGTAATGGTGGTAAATAGGAATGAGCCAAACACCAGTTTAATAAGCTTATTCAGGCAAATGGCCAACTTTTATTTAGGCTGTGGTGGTATTCCATGGTGAACAGAGGCGGCTTCTAAATTACAACATCCTACGAACAGAGTTATAAATTATGTCGGTAACATGTGTGATAAACCTAAATCCACTGATATAATGCATTTTTAAAGGGAGAGGTGCCACTTTTGGTAAATAAATATCCTCCCGCAACCTGATGTTATATTTATATATGTATAATAGTCTAAGAATATATTTATTTGTGCGGCTATAATTATTATATTTTTATCACAGTCCATACTTATATTCGATAGACAAACTCCTGAATTTATCAGGATCAGGAATATTATCAGGATGTATATGTGTGCAAGCAAAATTGCTTAAAATATTTAAAATTCTATATATTTTGCAGATTCAACCAAATAAAAATATATATTTTTTTACAAACTAAATATATGACACTTACAACATAAACAACTGACATACAAATATATAACAAATTTATATTTTAAAATAATATTAATAATTTAAATATAAGAATCTATCATATATTTGTGTTTTGGTGCATTGTTCCTTAGTGGTAAAACTCTCCTAACAGTTTCAACAGTTGCGGTATCTTTTTAGCGATATCACTATTGTGTTATTCCTATAGATATATTATTTCATTCCAGTAGGGTCTCTCTGTAGGAAGGAAATGTAGTCTTATAAGATAAAACATATTTTTGTAAAAAATTGACACTTCGGCCAGTTAGAGGTTTTTATTTTCTTAACGTTTCGACAAAAATATTTTGTCTTCATAAGGAGAAATAAATAAAAATAAAGCATTTGGCAAGGCGTTGAAAATTGTTCTGAGGTTGCAAGGGCGTTCTCACGCGATTGTATGTTGTCAAAATACAAAACTATTTTAAAGGCGTAAGATTCTTTTTGATATTAAACCATTTCTACTGCCCTTACTGCAATGAAAAAATTAATGAGAGGGCCTGGCTCATCAGTGGTGAACCCTCTCAGCGGTTTCGCCAGTTTAATCTACCATACCGCAATCTTACGCCTTTAAAATAGTTTTGTATTTTGATAACAGATGGCGCGCTAGTGCATCATATTATAAATGCATCATATTGTATGTTGTACTAAATTCGAAAATTCGCGTGAGAACGCCCTTGCAACCTCAGAACGATTTTTAACACCTTGCCAAATGCTATATTTTTATTTGTTTCTCCTGACGAAGACAAAAGATTTTTGTCGAAACGTTGAGAAAATAAAAAAAACTCTAACTGGCCAAAGTGTCTATTTTTGACAGAAATATGAATGCCGGCCAAGCAACCTCTATATCCAGGTTAAAAGATATCGTTGATGCACTCACATTTACACAGGACGATGTAAAGCGAGACATTATATATACCGAAATGATTTGAGATGAGTAATGTGAAGAAGCATATCTAGTAAGTATCCACCACGAGGTAGACAGTAAAGAATACTAACGAAGTATGTTTAATAAAAATATTATAATGATTATAATTTTTCATATCCCCACTATCTCTCTGAAATACTAACTTTCTATGTAAACGTGTGACTTGTTTATATTTTATTTAAAATCTATTTACAAAACAAATATTTTTTTTCAGATTATAAATAATTTTATTTTTATATTATTCTTTCATTCTCTCTCTAGCTTATATATATATATATATATCTTAAACATAAACTTAGTATATCAAATAGGAGGGAAAATGAAGAAGGCTTTTGAAATTTTTAAAGGGATAATATATCTAAAGGTAAGACTGTTTATATATTTTTGCTAAGAATTTATCTCTCTCTATATATATATATATACATGTATGTATATATACTTCATACATCTCTGAACAAATTTTAGTCGCAAGATATTTTATCGAAGAAAGTTATCCTCAACAAACCTTTCTAAATTTGCAAAGGGAAGTAGGAATATTTGCGTTTATCTCGCTGATTGAGAAAGCAGGGAAGGCTAGGATAGATGGCGGGTAAATATTGGATGGATACAAGTAGATTCTTATCAAATTTATCTTCATAGTGACAAAATATAGGAACATATATGGGGGGATATTGTATTATATTTATTCAAAAATATTCATCTTATATTAACAAAAACATATCAAATTTTACAATATTTATAAATTATTCAAAATTCTATTCATATTATAATCTTTTTGGAATGTCGTACTTTGTGTTAAAAACGAAAATATCTTAAAAGACTAGTTTGCTTTGATGGACTTGATATATAATTAAAGGTGTGACATTTCAAAATTTAACTAATTTTGTATTGAAATTTTATTAAATCTCACCGTTAGAAGAAAATTTAATTAAATTAATTCAGCTCCGACCTAAGTACATTGCGGGAACATCCTTTCAAATTAAAATCCCCTCTCTATACAACATGTAGTAATACTAATTGGATTTTTTTCCTTTAACCTCTCTAAACTGTATCGCTAAAGGAAAATGGGAGAAAGGTGTGAAATGAAAGGGAAACTTTAGCATCTAAGTGAGTTAATAAAATAAAATTTTAAAAGTAAAGACACATTCATGAAAACAAGAAGATTTAGAGTTGTAAAGACTATAACACACCTATAATTCAAATTAAATTCTTTATCGCGATAAATGGATTCCTAATTAATGGATTCTGTAAAAAATAGGTCTAGATATAGTTGAAGGTGCTTTCAGAATCCCGATTGAAATCCGTTAAATCTCTTGCAACATTATCGTTCTATCTAATGATGTCTTTAGCTAGGCTATGACAGTATAAAATGGAAATTGTTTATATTGTGTTAGTTTATAAAAATGACACTTATTTTACACTTTTCTGTTTAAATTCATACATTATAACATTCCATAGAAATTATTTTCAGATGGCTACAATATGGATATTTATGTGATATATAGAAGATGAAAAATATTTTTTTTCACAGGATTTTACATTTTTTTAAAACTTGTTTGAAGAACCTCTTGGCCCGAAAGCTTTCAATAAAAATTTCAATTGATAAAAATACTTCTTTCTAAAATGAAGTATTGTGTTTGAAATATTATTGATTTTCGTTCACCTAATTAACTCGCAACTATTACTCTATTCAATGCTGCTAATTTTTATAGTTTCGGGTCTCTCTTTCTTCAAAAATGATTATAATAATGATAACAGCAATGAACAAAGAGCGATCAAACTTTGATCAAAACAATATTCGTAACAAACATCCAATATTGCAGAACAAAGAGACCGCTGCTGATTCAGCGCATATATAAAAATATTCTCTCAATCATTCATATTCATATCAGTTAATAAATGTCATATTTCTTCTTTAAATTGATATATTATATACATCGCATAGTTTTATGCACCTTTTAATAAGGCTAAACAATATTTTTTCTTGAACCTTTATTTTTTATTCTATATATCTTTTACAACGCTTTTGAAACGTTTTTTCAAGATTTACTTTATATCGCTCAAGTAGAAAAATTAGTAACGTCCATATCTTTTAATGACATGGGGCTATTCATTTTGATCCAAGACAAATAAAACCTTAAGAAAATGATATTATTGTGCAACTGAAGGGCGATTGGCGCTAACCCTAATTTACCTCATTTTCACGATCATTAAATATAGTTTTCTTAATTTAACCACCTGATCAAGGTACAGCTTTACTTTTTATTATATTGTGGCGAAGAAATAAATTATATTTTATTATTTAATTTAATTTAATCAGTCAATGAAATTAAATATATCACTCTCTATTTGTAAAATCATCATAAAAATATTCCTTTGCCTGCTTTCTCGATATTCTTTAGCTGTAGATAGTTTGTTGATAATCGACGACTAATCGTATTGACGCCACACATCAATAAATACAATAAATACTTGTACTTTGACATCTTAAGATATTCCAAGACTGATTTCTACTCTACAATATTCTCATTTTTATTGCAAACTTTATTTATATCAAAAAGGAAATAAAAGAAAATTATAAATGAAAATTATTAAATTATAAAAATGTTGATTTAATATAATAAATGTTTCGCTATACATAATTATAAAAAGGAGTTCACCGATATTCTATATGTAATTCCACAAGGGAATTCCATCAGAATATCCTGGTAGTGAGTGTGATCAGAGGTTTGTTTCCCATGTCTGATCATTAGATGGAAAAGGCAACATTTGTGCCGGGTTCAGACACAAAGCTCTTTAAAGTCTGGCCTAGAAAAAAACATGAATAATTTATGAGTCTTAACGAGTTTTTTAGCCGCCATTTTTAATCTCGAGTAATGAAGTTTTAAAATGTGCCGGCTATATTCATTAAGGATACATTTTCGGAAATATTTAAAGGTGAAATGAGATGTCATCCAAATTTGTAGATTTTGGAATTATTTTCAGAAGGTTACTTTTTATTGAATTGAATCCCAAAAATATTTTTAAATCACTGCCGTTTATTCGTTCAGTTCGTCTTCAATTTTATTGATAGTTTTACAATTAGTTAGAATTATATAAAAATCTCCTAAGTGTTTATAATATATAAAATAAATATTAAAATATATAATATATGTAGAAATTTTATATTCAGGGTGAATTTAATTTTATGAGTAGGGCGAATAAAACACACAATATCACACTTAACAATTTTTTAAAATGCAATTTTATAAATTTCATTTTATCATTTGATCTGTGAATTAAGCGTTGTTTCTCCCTCTATGTGATAACTTTAAAATCTTATTCAAGATGATTAAATATGTGAATAAATAAAGATTATAAATCATGGTAATATACATGCAACAATTTAACTAAATAATTATTGTGTTATATAGTCTAAATTAAAGAATAACAGGTCATTTTGAATTGAAAACATCATATTCTATACGAAAAATCTATTCATATGTCTGAATATAATATAATTAGGTTTATAATGAATTTTTTATTCTATTTGTCATGAAAAATCTTTTACATTTGCAAGTTTATAAATTTTACATTATTGAAGGTAGCCAATTTCAAAATGAAAATGAACCTCATGTAAGTCTATATCCATTATATATAACTGAAAAAATATAAGTCAAAATATAAAATAAGATATAATAT
>CP092886.1:128387799-128493474 GCA_030710605.1 Cordylochernes scorpioides | reverse complement strand
TTATGACCCCTCACTATATAAGAATACCGCATGCTTAGAATGTAGAAACATTTGGATTCCAAAATGTCAAGGTGTCAGAGTAGTACCCCTGATTGGCTACTTGCACTTCGTGATAATAGAGAATCAATATGCAGCAGATTAAAATAAAAAGGTTTTAAGTGTAGAGAAGGGGTCGGCAAACTGCGTCTCGCGAGCTACATGCGGCTCTTTGGATATGAAACTGCGGCTCTTTATATAGTTCCATACGAAAATATTATTTATTCGAATGCTATTTATTGTTGGCAAGAAAAAAAAATTGTGGCTCTTCAAAAACTTTGAAATTTTATAAATTGCACTTTTTGTCTCTTCCGCCTCAAAGGTTTGCCGAAGCCTGGTGTAGAGGATGCCATATTTTGGAGGTTGGATTATGATTAAATCAAGATTTGTGGACTCATTAACCCTTAACTATTTTATTTTCCGATGTTTCGCGACCATCTCTGTGTGTGACAACAAATAAATATATCTTAAATTGAATAAAAATTTTCTTACAAAGATTTTCAAGTATTTTCTGGGACCAGAGCTTGGGAGTTGTATGAAGTCTCCGGGATCTCTGTTTTATATTTTACCCATCAATTACGTCGGACCAGCATCCCCATAAAAAAGAAAACTATTTTCTGGAAGTGTTTCCTCCATGATTTACATGAAAAATAAAATAGAGTCTCTCCGAGACCAAATACAATTCATGAGATCCGGCCTCAGAAAACCCCCCAACAGTCAACTCCGGTAGCAATACGTCGCCTACACCTGCCCTGTGAACTGCTGTTTGATAAGGAGAAACTAAAGTAAGAATTATCGGGTTGGAATTTCTATAAATATACAATATCAAACAATTACAAGATATATGTTGTATTATTGGTTAAATGCAATAGTGCCCATCCTCAAAAGCTTGAACCGACAGAATAAGAATAATCTTACGCAAGATGAAAGAAATATAATAAATTCCTTAAAGGCAAACAAGAGTATTGTAATTTCTCCTTCAGATAAAGGCAAAAATACTGTTATAATGGACACGATGGATTATGATAACAAAATCAAGCAGCTACTTGAAGATCAAAATGTATATGAACTGTTACCTAATAACCCCCTAGCGAACATAATCAAAGAATTCAATAGACAATTGAACAAAATAAAACGTAATTATAAATTGGATAGCAAAACATTCGACAAACTAAAAGCAGCAAACACTAACTTGCCTATATTTTATGGCCTACCAAAGGTACACAAGCAAAACAGCCCTCTACGCCCCATTGTATCCTACGCCGGCACCCCCAATACCCCTTGTCGAAATACCTTTCCTCGATAATTTCACCTTTTCAGAAAGAATTACTTCATACTATTCCCAACTCCACAGCAGCAATATAAATAATTTCAAGAACTCAAATAACGGAGAACAGTCGCCTGGTCTCCTTTGATGTTGAATCACTGTATACCTCAATCCCACATGATGAAGCTATTGCAGAAATTTCAGAATTCTTGAATGCCCACCCCAACCTACCATTGTCTATACCAAAGGAAGCCCTCATAGACTTACTCAAACTGTACCTATCATTCAGCTACTTTAACTACAAGAATCAATACTTCAAACAGATCAAAGGCCTCCCGATGGGCAACCCAATATCTTCAGCTCTGGCAAACATTTTCATGAATAATATTGACCAATCAATAATAGATAATAATCAGCTAAAAATAACATTCTGGAAGAGATATATTGACGACATTCTTTGCATAACCGAAAACAACAATACAACAAGCATTCTGAATTTCTTGAACAATATAAAACCATTTCTCACATTTACACATGAAATAGAAGAAAAAAACTCTTTATCATTCTTAGATATAATTCTCACCAGAAACAGCTCTAAAATAGAAACAGGCATTTACCGTAAGCAAACTCACACAGGTGGTTACTTAAATTTCAGCTCATTCGGTACTATTAACCATAAAATATCTGTTATAAAAACCCTCTCAAAAAGAATATCTACTCATTGCTCCAATAATCTAGAAAAGGCACAACAAGAAAGAACAATACTAATGAATGAATTACAAAGCAATAGTTATCCCACAGAATTTATCAAAAGACAATTCCACAGATCAACATTCATCCCTCCTTCCAATAGCCAATCTCAGAAATTATACTGCACACTTCCGTACAGCTACGGCATTGAAAGAATCAGCAGAACCCTCAAGAAATATAACATCAAGACCATATACCAGACACCATCCAACTTAAAAACACTTCTCCGCCATCCCGATACCAAACATAACACAAACAACAGTCAAAAATCCAACCTCATCTACAGAATCCCGTGCCGATCTTGCCCAGCTACATACATAAGAGAGACAGGAAAAAAACTCTGGAAGAAAGAACCAATCAACACCGGACAGCCCTTAAAAACTATAGCCCTCTTTCCCTTTTAGTAGACCACGCACTGAAACAGGACCACATACCAAATTTCGACTCAACAGAAATAGTATATCAAAATATCAAGGATAAACATTCAAGACTTTTTCTAGAAAGCTGGACCTCAATAGAAGATAAAAACAGTATATTTTACCTCCCATCAGACTTAATCTATATTTCTGAATTTGAACCTAAATAACATTGTATAAATAAATTAATAATTCACTGACTTGAATTGGCTTAACTGACGCTTCATGAACCTATTTATAATTATTATTTGTAAAATATTGCTGTGTAACAAAGTTATGTTTTCTATCAATAAGTAGTTATAACTTTAAAGCTTCCAGGTCCTTATTACCCTGACAATATAATTGGCAAATCGCTGAAAGTTTGGCGTATTTAATAGGCAGCCTACTTGAAATGCATGGAAATTGAATAATTCAATATCTATCTGTATATACGAGGGAGGGCATGATGAGCAGCCGGCTCCTGTGATTTACCAAATCCTGATCAATGCCATAATGATGATTGATCCGCGCACGAAATCCTTCCCAAGAGTTGCCCTTGTTTTATTCATAGACCGAACACGGCGCGACTCTATTAAAATATCCTCCCTGTGCTTTATCCCCGCTAAGCTTTCTCCCGTTCCTGATTTAAATTCTTACAGCGGTCCAACCCACCACTTTTTGCTCTTATTAACTCCAGACGTTCACATGGTGTTTGCCACTTGTAATCCCATGTTCTCTAACACTGCCGCTATATGAGAAAGGTATCCGACTTTTTTTGCAAAAACTTGGTGGATTTCAATGAAAGGCGCTTGTATGAAGCGACATTGAACCTTCTTACGCATTAGTGATTTTTCCCTCCTGTCAATAGTGTCAGTTGATGGCAAGCAGCATTTGAGTGAGGTAGTGTTTAGTGATGTCGTCGGATTTCCATGGTAAGGGAAATTACCTATCGACTGGATCAGCGTTACTACATCAAATATTTCCAGAATCTAGGCGACAGCCAATTGGAAACCATTAGGAAGATTCAGACGGCTTCGGGAGACGATGCTATGGGCGTTAAATTATAAGAATTCGAATTCCACATCACCAAGACCAAGGATGCCCGCCAAGTGCACAGCAATGTCAAAGTGATGCTGACTGCTATTCCTGATTCCCCCGGTGTGGTACACCACGTGTACGCGCACCACAGGGTCAAACAATCACCAAATAGTACAAACAGAGATGTCTTCCTTCACCTATATGATACTGCGCTGTTCAAGTCACCGGTGTTGTGGTCAACAGGCAATTGGCGCCTCCATCACGACAATGCTTCAGCACATTCCTCGCACTTGATTCAGGCATTATTTTCGAAACACTGGACTCCCGTAGTTTGCCAAGCTCCTTAAACTTCTAATATGGCTTCCTGCGCGACTTCTGGCTGTACCCCAAACTCAAAAGGCCATTGAAAGGAAAGCGAATTCAGACAAGAGAGGACATCATGACTGTAATGGCAGCCGAGCTGAACACCATCTCGAAAGATCCTTTCTCGGAATGTTCCCAACAATGGTGGCACCGCTGGGAAGTGTGTGGAGTTACAATGGGACTACCTTAGGGTGATTAGGTTTCCGGCGCTCCTGGGGTGTCTGTTGTCGTCCCACCCGAAGGTCGAATACTTTTCTGAAAGTCCTCGTATTCAATGTAAACACAGACAAGCTAGCGTTGTTATAGGCATCAGCACAGTTAATCAACTAGGACACTTCACATAGCAACTTTGATATATAATTTCTAGCTTTCATTGATAATGAAACTATACTCGATTTAAATAGATATTAATAACTTAGGAAAAAAATTAGAATTTGCCTATATATAGTTGTGAGAGGATATATTTAATGTAATAAGAAAAGCATATCTACCTTTATTAATGCTTCAGAAAGATACACTATGTTTATCACTCTAGTAATAATGTCTACTAGTGGTGATAAGGAATTATCAACAAAACTCCAATTTTGGAAAATCCAGACAAAAGGCCAACCTGTAAACCATGGGTTCGGGCTATGGCCATCATCAGTATAGGGGCGCATTCGATTCCCTAACATTCTGATTAGGGGTTATGAAATCGGGCGAATTTATTGAAAGGGTGTTCAAGCTGGTGAAGTGGCATGGGCGAATTTTCAGGCTAGAATACAACATACAGTTGCTTTATTTACCAAAGAGGCAAATATCCTTTTATTTATGCATCAGAACTATGCACTTGAATTTGAAACTGTTGAGTTATATTCGCGCTAAAATAGTTTTAATTTTCAATTAGAGATGGCGCATTATATTTCATTATAGTTAAATAACAATAGATAACAACATGTATATAATTTATAGGTTAAAAATATTTTTAACGCTCTAAATCAATATACTGTATAATTCATTATAATTTCAAAAATAGAATTTACCTATCTCATCATTTATCATCTCTTGAAAATATTGCGCTAGTTTAATCTCAATGAAATTCTATTAATGTAATTGGTTCCTCGGCATACATAGAAGGAATTTCATGAAGGTGATTGGAGAATGTATAGACATAAACGTGTGTGGAACTAAATATGACTACACGAGGTGGTCTAGAAAGCCAACAACGAACGGAGAACTTCAGCTCGATTTGTTATCGCGATGTCCTTGTAGGTTCTTTTTGTCCGTCGTGGCCGCTGCTGAATAAAACATAAGGTTGAGCCCTCGTTACCCGAGTAATTAGCCTTCCAATTAGAAGTGTTGAGTTCAATTGGATTAGCGCTATCAACCTGCACAAACAGGCAATCAAATGATGGTTCTAAATTGTGGAATATTAATAGAGGCCTCATTTGATCATTTGTAACTCAAAGTATTTTTGTTCTTTTTCTGTATGATATGTTTCCTGATGTTTGTGTGAGATTCATTTTTAACATAATTCATCAGTTATCAGACAATGAGCAGTTTATCTCAATCCGCAACAGTTAATTCGACGAATATAATGAAACTTATTATGTTGGTATTATAAGCGAAGACAATAGATTCCTTATAATAGAGAGATGTATATATATTTCGAAAATAGAGCAATCCATGAATAAACCTTTAATTAAAAAGGCATATATTGGATCAAAATATAATTTGAATTTCGGATGGTCGATCTTCTTTATCTCATCGAGGATTTGTTTACATTAGATGTAAGTGCTAAAATCCGATATAAAAATATATAAAATAAAAGGATTTAAAGCGCGAATGTTTCTTTTATACATAAAACGAACTTTTACTGTCCTTACTGCGATGAAAAAAATATATTGGGAGGGCCCTCCCATCGCAGTAAGGACAGTAGAAGTTCGTTTTATGTATAAAAGAAACATTCGCGCTTTTAAATCCTTTTATTTTATATGTATAGATGGCGCGTTATTGCTTTGTGATTAAAAAATATATATATGAAAATATAATTTAAAAATAAAAATGTAGAGGTCAGGTATTGGTATTAAAATCAAAGAAGGCATATCCTGACCGCGAGCACATGAGCTCTGCCATCTAAAAGGCTCATGTGCTATTTTGCATATATATATATATATATCTCAAAAGGTGATAAATGGTACTATAATTGCAAATTATCTATTTTCAATACCTAAATATTATATGCATAAATTATTATATAACAATAGGTATACACAAAAACTAAATTTTTATTTAAAAAAGTACTAAATATGTTTCAAATATATCATAATATTGCATATTAGCAAACTGAAAACGTTTTATATAACTAATAAAATTATTTTGAAAAATTTCAATTTAAAGGTTTGATGTTTATAGGTTATCAGTATAGACTTCGTATTAAATATACATCAATTTTATCACCTGATCATGCACCCGAATGGTTAAAACTAATGACATATTTTTATTTATTTACTTTTCAAATCATTTTTACCTTCATATTTTATATTCATAAGTTATATATCTATATATAAATCATTTTTCACAATAATATAGGTTTTTAAAATCCTCATTGGAATACATGATAATCAGAATAGCTAAAAGAGAGTATATTATATGACAACCTCATTAAAATATAGACTCAGGTAAAATGTATATTCTCAACTCTCTATCTATATCATAAAACATATAAAAGAAGATTTATAAAATAAAATATAAAGCACGCGCAAAATTGTACAAAAAAAGATAATTGTAAACATGCCAGATATAATTTCCTTTATTCAAGTGCGCCTTATTAAATTTATAAATCGGAAAAAAAAAGAGAAGAAATTCAATGCATAGCTTACCGAGTAATTAAATAAAAAAGGAATAATTCTATTGAAATGGGCGCCCGTGCCAAGAGGACAGATAACAATGAGGAGATCGATCTAGCGCCTGCGTCTTCAGATAAGAAGATTAACATGTCTCGGCAAATTTCTGTTGGGCGTTAATTGTCTTCCAACATGACGACTTGAGCCAGTAGGGCTCCAAATTAATGGCCTTTCACATTTCTACAAGAAAAAAATCATTGTTCAGATGAGAGTGATGGTTGTTTAAAACCGACAATTTCCCACCCGAACATCACCAAATTGAATTAGCAACCGCGTAATTATTTACTTCCATTTTTTTATTGCGCGTAGGAGATTTGGATGACCTAGAAATAAAAACGTCCTCATAATTTCGCGATCCAAAAAAAGAAATACCTAATGGTTACCTAATGGATGTTTTCTCGCTTTCATTATTTATCAATTTACCAACAAAAGGAAATCTAAAACATTTAGAATGATAAATAGAATTATATATATATTAATCACTTAATAACAATAATATGTCTACATACATATCTTTCTGTCCTTGCAAATATATTTATATACATCATATTATATATTATGCAAATAGAGATAAATTATAATGAAAAAACACACTTTCGAATAATCGTGGGAATGTCAAAACGTGCGATTTTAAATAAAATGCTATTCAGTAAGAGTTATTTTCGTAATTTAAAATGTTCATATGACGCGCAATATTCATCTTTTACTCGACATCAGAGGTAAATAATTCCTATCCTTTACGTGCCGCTTGCATGTTTCAGGTTATCATTTTTATATACGATTTCTGTGTGATTGAGAATAAATTATTAAAAAATAAACAGAAGCTCTCGAAGAGAAATTCTTTTATTAATATCCCAGCGAGCTTTCACTCTTCAACGAGTTAAAGAATCAGCAATCAGTTAAAATACCTGTTCTTTAGCTAAGGGCTCATTCTCAGGTGATTCTCTGGCTGTTGTTGTCTGTCCAGTTGAACAACGAAGGTTTGAAAGGTCTTTAGGATATTAATAAAGAGAAACGTTCAATTGCATTAGCGCGCCATCTGTTATCAAAATTCGAAACTATTATAGACGCGTATGATTCTTTTTAAAATAAACAATTTCTACTGCCCTTACTGCAATGGAAAAATTAATGGGAGGGTCTGGCTCATCAGTGGTGAACCCTCCCAGCGGTATGGTAGATTAAACTGGCCAAACCGCTGATAGGGTTCACCACTGATGAGCCAGGCCCTCCCATTAATTTTTCCATTGCAGTAAGGACAATATGATTTTTTTTTTATTTTAAAAATAATCATACGCCTCTATAATAGTTTCGAAATTTGATAAAGATAAATATATTGTGAAAGGTTTTGATATAAATATCTATTTAAGACATTTGTTTAGCTATGATCAGCGTTGCAAGCGTTTGACGTGAACTCTGCAAGCAACATCATGATTCAACAAATGTCAAACATGGTCAGGAATAAGTTTTCTAAATTATAAAATTGCGAAATAGACTTATATGAGAATTCGTAAATCTCCTCTATTACATAACTTGAGGATTTTTTCTAGATTATTTTGTCTATGAGAGAACATGTATTTATAATATAGACCTATGAGCAAAATCCCTTAGCACTAAATAAGTTGTCGAATATACTTGACTTTCTATATATATACCCTATATATATCGTAGTTGGTGTTATTTCATTTATAAAGAAAATGGGTTGGGCAAATATCAAGGAACAGGTTAAAACAACATTTAGTTGATTTCTGTTCAACTAGATGGCGCTCTGCCATCTATAAAACGCTCATGTTAGTAGTCAGGATGGCCAATATTTTTTAAATATCTCAGCACCTGATAAAACTATTTTAAAATGAAAATATGAGACCTGAGTGAAATAATCTAAAAATGGATTTTGTGTGTTCAATTTGTTTTAATAAAAGATACCTGCATAAGAAAATATATAACTTTGATGTTTTACGAAGATACGTATGTAAAACCCCCAAAATATTGTTTTATTTATTATTATTATTCAATATATAAACAGAATAAGAGAGCATATTATATATATATATATATATATATATATATATATAATATGCTCTCTTATTCTGTTTATATATTGAATAATAATAATAAATAAAACAATATTTTGGGGGTTTTACATACGTATCTTCGTAAAACATCAAAGTTATATATTTTCTTATGCAGGTATCTTTTATTAAAACAAATTGAACACACAAAATCCATTTTTAGATTATTTCACTCAGGTCTCATATTTTCATTTTAAAATAGTTTTATCATCGCATTTATTATTTCTCTCCGAATTACAATCCCAATAAAATAGAGATTAAATTGCAAGGTATTATTTTGATAAAAGGTCGTTGGTGAATTTTGTTTATAAAATATAGAATATTAGCATATATACCTGCGCTTAATCATATCATATTAAGCATACCGTAATGTCGATATAACATATGATCAGAGGCAATTGCGCCATAGATTTACATTACGATAAAGAGAAATCTAGACAATTGACAATTAAAATAATTTCATTATATATACTCTATATATATATCTCGTGGTTGGCGTTTTTTTATTTATAAATAAAATATGTTAACCAAATATCAGGAAACAGGTTAAATCAACGTTTAGTTGATTTCTGCTCAACTAGATGGTGCTCTGCCATCTATAAACGCATATATCTTGTCAATATATGCAAAGTGCACAGTCTGCACTATTTAAAAAAACAGATAAAAGAGAAATCTAGAAGAGAAATATTTAAAGGAGAATACTCGAGGAGGAAGTCAAAGCTAGATAACAAGAATACGTAAGGCCAAAAACATATTCGAACGAGAAGGCGAAAGACATTGAGGTGGGTTCAAGAATGGATGTGCGTGCTGCGATTGATTCGGCGGATCCACCCAAACTTTCAATTTCTCCACGCCGCTGATATTGACATTACCAAAAATACCCACAATCCATCACGTTACCGATTTAAATTATATTTGCCTTGCACACACACCCCAAAAGTAAAAAATACATAAACCCAATGTGATTTAAAACAATATTTGAATACAGCTTGTCAGGGTGATATGTTTACAGTAGAATTTGTTTGAAAAAATGAAAATATTTTTCTATTTATCTTGAAAAAAATACATCGAGCTAGGGTTGCACCTCCCCGCTTTTAAATATGGATTTAAACAATGCATTTAGGCTTATCCCTACAATTCGAAACGTAATGGTGGTAAATAGGAATGAGCCAAACACCAGTTTAATAAGCATATTCAGGCAAATGGCCAACTTTTATTAAGGCTGTGGTGGTATTGCATGGTGTACAGAGGCGGCTTCTAAATTACAACATCCTACGAGCAGAGTTATAAAATATGTCGGAAACCTGTGTGATAAACCTAAATCCACTCTATAATGCATTTTTAAAGGGAGAGGTGCCACTTTTGGTAAATAAATATCATCCTCCCTCAACCTGATGTTATATTTATATATGTATAATAGTCTAAGAATATATTTATTTGTGCGGCTATAATTATTATATTTTTTATTACAGTCCATACTTATATTCGAGAGGCAAACTCCTGAATTTATCAGGATCAGGAATATTATCAGGATGTATATGTGTGCAAGCAAAATTGCTTAAAATATTTTAAATTCTATATATTTTGCAGATTCAACAAATTAAAAATATATATTTTTTTACAAACTAAATATATGACACTTACAACATAAACAACTGACATACAAATATATAACAAATTTATATTTTAAAATAATATTAATAATTTAAATAGAATCTATCATATATTTGTGTTTTGGTGCATTGTTCCTTAGTGGTAAAACTCTCCTAATAGTTTCAACAGTTGCAATACCTTTTTAGCGATATCACTATTGTATTTTTCCTATAGATATATTATTTCATTCCAGTACGGTCTCTCTGTAGGAAGGAAATGTAGTCTTATAAGTTTAAAAAATATTTTTGTAGAAAATAGACACTTCGGCCAGTTAGAGGTTTTTATTTTCTTAACGTTTCGACCAAAATATTTTGTCTTCGTAAGGAGAAACAAATAAAAATAAAGCATTTGGCAAGGCGTTGAAAATTGTTCTGAGGTTGCAAGGGCGTTCTCACGCGATTGTATGTTGTACTAAAATCGAAAAATCGCGTGAGAACGCCCTTGCAACCTCAGAACATTTTTAACACCTTGCCAAATGCTATATTTTTATTTGTTTCTCCTGACGAAGACAAAATATTTTTGTCGAAACGTTGAGAAAATAAAAAACTCTAACTGGCCGAAGTGTCTATTTTTGACAGAAATATGAATGCCGGCCAAGCAACCTCTATATCCAGGTTAAAGGATATCGTTGATGCACTCACATTTACACAGGACGATGTAAAGCAAGACATTATATATACCGAAATGATTCAGATGAGTAATGTGAAGAAGCATATCTAGTAAGTATCCACCACGAGGTACACAGTAAAGAATACTATAACGAAGTATGTTTAATAGAAATATTATAATGATTATAATTTTTCATATCCCCCCTATCTCTCTGAAATATTAACTTTCTATGTAAACGTGTGACTTGTTTATATTTTATTTGAACATATTTACAAAACAAATATATATTTTTTTCAGATTATAAATGATTTTATTTTTATATTATTCTTTCACACACACACACATTCTCTCTCTAGCTTATATATATATATATATATATATATATATATCTTAAACATAAACTTAGTATATCAAATAGGAGGGAAAATGAAAAAGGCTTTTGTAATTTTTAAAGGTAGAATATATCTAAAGGTAAGCCTATGTATACATACATATATATATATATACATGTATGTATATATACTTCATACATCTCTGAACAAATTTTAGTCGCAAAATATTTTATCGAAGAAAGTTATCCTCAACAAACCTTTCTAAATTTGCAAAGGGAAGTTGGAATATTTGCGTTTATCTCGCTGATTGAGAAAGCCGGGAAGGCTAGGATAGATAGCGAGTAAATATTGGATGGATACAAGTAGATTCTTATCAAATTTATCTTCATGGTGACAAAATATAGGAACATATATGGGGGGATATTGTATTATATATATTCAAAAATATTCATCTTATATTAACAAAAACATCTCAAATTTTACAATATTTATAAAATATTTAAAATTCTAATCATATTATAATCTTTATGGAATGTCGTACTTTGTGCTAAAAAAGAAAATATCTTAAAAGACTAGTTTGCTTTGATGGACTTGATATATAATTAAAGGTGTGACATTTCAAAATTTAACTAATTTTGTATTGAGATTTTATTAAATCTAACCGTTAGAAGAAAATTTAATTAAATTAATTCAGCTCCGACCTAAGTACATTGCGGGAACATCCTTTCAAATTAAAATCCCCTCTCTATACAACATGTAGTAATACTAATTGGATTTTTTTCCTTTAACCTCTCACTAAACTGTATCGCTAAAGGAAAATGAGAGAAAGGTGTGAAATGAAAGGGAAACTTCAGCTTCTAAGTGAGTTAATAAAATAAAATTTTAAAAGAGAAGACACATTCATGAAAACAAGAAAATTTAAAGTTGTAAAGACTATAACACACCTATAATTCAAATTAAATTCTTTATCGTCATAAATGGATTCCTAATTAATGGATTCTGTAAAAAATAGGTCTAGATATAGTTGAAGGTGCTTTCAGTATCCCGATTGAAATCCGTTAAATCTCTTGCAACATTATCGTTCTATCTAATGATGTCTTTAGCTAGGCTATGACAGAATAAAATGGAAATTGTTTATATTGTGTTAGTTTATAAAAATGACACTTATTTTACACTTTTCTGTTTAAATTCATACATTATAACATTTCATAGAAATTATTTTCAGAAGGCTACAATATGGATATTTATGTGATATATAGAAGATGAAAAATATTTTTTCACAGGATTTTGCATTTTTTAAAACTTGTTTGAAGGACCTCTTGGCCCGAAAGCTTTCAATAAGAATTTCAATTGATAAAAATACTTCTTTCTAAAATGAAGTATTGTGTCTGAAATATTATTGATTTTCGTTCACCTAATAAACTCACAACTATTATTCTATTCAATGCTGCTAATTTTTATAGTTTCGGGTCTCTCTTTCTTCAGAAATGATTATAATAATGATAACAGCAATGAACAAAGAGCGATCAAACTTTGATCAAAACAATATTCGTAACAAACATCCAATATTGCAGAACACGGAGACCACTGCTGATTCAGCGCATATATAAAAATATTCTCTCAATCATTCATATTCATATCAGTTAATAAGTGTCATATTTCTTCTTTAAATTGATATATTATATACATCGCATAGTTCTATGCACCTTTTAATAAGGCTAAACAATATTTTTTCTTGAACCTTTATTTTTTATTCTATATATATTTTACAACGCTTTTGACACGTTTTTTCAAAATTAAAGATTTACATTATATCGTCAAGTAAAAGAATTAGTAGCGTCCAAACCTTTTAATGACATGGGGCAATTTATTTTGATCCAAGACAAATAAAACCTTAAGAAAATGATAATATCGTGCAACTGAAGGGCGATTGGTGCTAACCCTAATTTACCTCATTTTCACGATCATTAAATATAGTTTTCTTAATTTAACAACCTGATCAAGGTACAGCTTCACCTTTTATTATATTGTGGCGAAGAAAATATTTATATTTTATTATTTAATTTAATTCAATTATTCAATGAAAATAAATATATCACTCTATATTTGTAAATTCATCATAAAAATATTCCTTTGCTGGCTTTCTCGATATTCTTTAGCTGTAGATAGTGTGTTGATAATCGACGACTAGTCGTATTGACGCCATACTTTGACATCTTAAAATATTCCAAGACTGATTTCTACTCTACAATATTTCCATTTTTATTGCAAACTTTATTTATATCAAAAAGGAAATAAAAGAAAATTATAAATCAAAATTATTAAATTATAAAAATGTTGATTTAATATAATAAATGTTTCGCTATACATAATTATAGAAAGGAGTTCACCGATATTCTATATGTAATTCCACAAGGGAATTCCATCAGAAGATCCTGGTAGTGAGTGTGATCAGAGGTTTGTTTCCCATGTCTGATCATTAGATGGAAAAGGCAACATTTGTGCCGGGTTCAGACACAAAGCTCTTTAAAGTCTGGCCTAGAAAAAAACATGAATAATTTATGAGTCTTAACGAGTTTTTTAGCCGCCATTTTTAATCTCGAGTAATGAAGTTTTAAAATGTGCCGGCTATATTCATTAAGGATACATTTTCGGAAATATTTAAAGGTGAAATGAGATGTCATCCAAATTTGTAGATTTTGGAATTATTTGCAGAAGGTTACTTTTTATTGAATTGAATTCGAAAAATATTTTTAAATCACTGCCGTTTATTCGTTCAGTTCGTCTTCAATTTTATTGATAATTTTACAATTAGTTAGAATTATATAAAAATCTCCTAATAGTTTTAAAAATATATAAAAAATATATTAAAATATATAATATATGTGGAAATTTTATATTTAGGGTGATTATAATTTAATGAGTAGGCCGAATAAAATAAACAATATTACACTTAACAATTTTTAAAAATGCAATTTTATAAATTTCATTTTGTCATTTGATCTGTGAATGAAGCGTTGTTTCTCCCTCTATGATAACTTTAAAATCTTATTCAAGATGATTAAATATACGTGAATAAATAAAGATTATAAATCATGGTAATATATATGCAACAATTTAACTAAATAATTATTGTGTTATATAGTCTAAATTAAAGAATAACAGGTCATTTTGAATTGAAAACATTATATTCTATACGAAAAATCTATTCATATGTCTGAATATAATATAATTAGGTTTATAATGAATTTTATTCTATTTGTCATGAAAAATCTTTTATATTTGCAAGTTTATAAATTTTACATTATTGAAGGTAACCCATTTCAAAATGAATATGAATCTCATGGAAGTCTATATCCATTATATATAACTGAAAAATATAAATCAAAATCTGAAATAAGATATAATATTTATCTTATAAAAATATATATTTATCTATTTTATTGAAAATTATTTTAAAATTCGTGAAAATACCTTAACATAGATGTCAAAATTCAGAAATACAGGGTGATCCAAAAGTCCCGCACAACTTTAAAAATTAATAACTCCGCGAATAATTGCGCTAGAGCAATGCGGTAAACACCATTGTGTTCAGGATGCAATTGGATTTTTAATGGCAAATAATGAAAAATTCGAAATTGATTTTAGTTACAACTTTATTCGCTAGATGGCGCTCTACCAGAATCAGAGATTCAGCGGCCAAATTGTTTGATAAATTGAAAAATATAACTGAACGACACGTATTTTTCCTTTTTGAATACCAGGAAAGAACCCTAATAATATCAAATGATAAATTAATAAAACACCATTTCGCCAAAAGTTAGAAGAATTGGTTGACTATTTTTAAATACAATCTGAGATATGTAAAATAGGTATATGCAAATTAAAACATGTAGCAAAAAATATTTATATTTTAGATGGAGTTTTGTGAAATAGATTGAATGTTTGAAAATAACTACTGATATCAATGCACGATTTTTGAAATGTTAATGTAGTACCAAAAATTATGATGGCACTACTAATAGGATTTCGTGCTATAAGGAATGTATAGTTTCTTGACTAATTGGCGACACTTGACTATTTAACTGGATATTTGTCATGATCCAAAAATGAAATATAGAGGGGAGTGACAAAATATATTTGTCGTACTTTATTCCAAATATCCTATGGGTTTGTCAAATGTTATCATTGTTTATTATACTGTACATAATCTTGTAAATGCATCCCCTAAAAAAACATTTTTAAATCGACCTTTTGCGTTGAAAAACGTGGTAGTAAAATCATTTTGTATTATTTTTTGCGCAAAATATCTAAAGTTGGGGGGGGGGGGAGGTACAGAGATTATTCCTTATGCTATTTCTTCTAATGAGCGAAAAGCGATAAACTAAACATAAGGGGTAAAATTGTGTATACCAGTGTTATTCGAAAAGTTATAACACTTTGACCTGCACGACATAATATAAGATGTGGGCAAATGACAAACAAAAATATTGCTGTTCACAGAAAAAAAAAAGAGTCAAGTTGTGAGGACAGCATTTATTATTCCCATAACCCAAAACAAAGAGCTGCAAAATATAACACATGAGGTAACTGCCTTCTCTCTTGTATTAGGTCACAATCCTTGCTCAATGTGGCGCCCTTCATTCTCAAACACCGCCTGCAGACGATAGATGACAAAATGTTCACAATTAAATATTTAAAATTTATAAAACGTGCCATCTGATAGAAGCCTTCAACATGGCCAATGTGGTAGGCCGGCATCGATAAAAACGCGACTTAATGTACCCCCATAACCCCCCATAAAGAATGTTTCGCAATTAAGATCTTTCATAGGACTCTTAATTTATTATTATAGATTCATAAAGAATATAGCAAACATTTTTGCGCTATTCTATTAACTTTTGAATAAAAATTGTAGATGGAATTGGACGAAAAGATATCGAATGTTATTTAAAAAATGTAAATCATTATTAATGGACTATGGACTAGGCGTAATTCTGAGTCATAGAAATAATAGAAAGGAAGAATGCCCTATAGCTTTTGCTTCTAGAACATTAACTGAAGCGGAAAAACGTTTCTCTCAACTAGAAAAGAAAGCGTTGAGCGTAACTTTTGGCGTTGAGAAATTCAGACAATACTTACTGGGACGAAAATTTGTATTGGTCACAGACAACCGACCCTTAATTCATATATTTTCACCTCATAAACCAATTCCTATATATGCATCATCCAGAATTAAAAGATGGTCCTTAAAATTAGATGCATTTAATTATACTGTGGAATTTCGAAAAACTAGTGATAATTCCAATGTTGACGCATTGTCACGTATTCCTTTAGAATCGAGTGCCAGGGAGTCTCTTGATGAAGACCAGGTACTTCTTCTTAGGAAGTCGAATGAGGTACCGTTCTCTTCTATGGAGGTGGCATATGAGACGCCCCAAGATAAAATACTGTCTATTGTATTAAGGAATGTTAGAGAAGGTAACTGGAAATTCACAAGGGTACCGAAAGAAAACCCACTAGCTCCTCAATATAAGATCAATGAGAAATTAAGTTTGGAGTTTGGTTGTCTTCAATGGCGTGAAAGAGTGGCAATTCCCCAAAAATTAAGATCTTTAATTTTAAATGACTTGCATGAAATACACATGGGGATTGTTAAAATGAAGATGATTGCCAGACGGTATTTCCTGGTGGCCTGGCATAGACAGTAACATCGAGGAGTTAACCAGAGAATGTAGAGTATGCCAAGAATCGGCAAGCATGCCCCCGGCTACCATCTCGGAATGGACTTGGCCCGAAAAACCGTGGCATCGACTTCATCTTGATCTAGCGGGTCCGTTCATGGGAAGAATGTTTTTGGTTCTCGTGGACGCATACTCAAAGTGGATAGAATTTTTTATCATCAAAGATATTACCAGAAAAACGATTATAAGTCATCTTAGAGAAATTCTCGCCAGAATTGGATTGCCCTAATTTTTTGTTACAGATAACGGAAGACAGTTTGTCTCCGGTGAATTCGAGCAATTTACAAAAATGAATGGTATACGGCACACTAAGACTAGTCCGTATAATCTTAGTACAAATGGTTTAGCTGAGAGATATGTAAGAGAGTTTAAAAACCTTCTGAGAAAGAATAATGGGAAGGATAATTTAGAGACGAATCTACAAAGTTTCCTATTTGCTCATAGAGCATTCCCCCAAACTATAATAAAGGAAGTCCCCCGCGGAACTGCTAATGAAGAGAAGTTTAAGATCAAGATTCTCGAATTTAATACCAAGATGGGAAATCTGCGAGAGGTATTTCATGAGGCCGTAAGAAGGCAGGAGCAGTTTACTACAGGTTGCGAGGTTTATTTCCGCAACTATGCAACTGGACCTAAACGGTAAAAAGGTACCATTTTGGAATTATTGAGCTACTGTCACTACCTTATAAGTTGCGAGGGCGTCGTGTATAAGAGGCATATCAATCAATTGCGACCTGTGAGAAAGAAACAAGTGGAGACACGAAATTTGATACTTCCTCGAACATCAGGAGAGAAGCCTGTAGGTGGAAGTCAGAAATAAAGTGAAGAGGAGGTTCCAGAGGTTACATCAGGAAACAAGGAGGAGACTGCTTCTGTGCACGTACCCTCTTGCACTCCTATACCAGGGCCTGTTGCTGTGCACGTGCCCTCTTGCACTCCTAAACCGGAGGCTGCCGCTGTGCAAGTGCCCGTCCGCAGTCCTAGACCTCAGAGAGCCAGGAAACCCCCAGACCGACTAAAGTATTATTAAGGGGGGAGATGTGTTGTGTATGTAAATAGATGAAGATTATTTGCATTCTTTATAGTCTCATTATGTAAGAAAATATGTGTATATAATTTGGACATTTTTTGTTGGCCAAACGAAAAGAATCTGAGGCTCTTTATTGGACACGACAAAAACAACAACGGCATTCCAGAGTAAAATAAATCATCAGAGATAGATAAATATTTTTCAAATGAATTAAAATAAATACAATCGATACTGAGAGAGAGTTGAATTTAAAAAATTAGAAAATTATTATTTTCGAAATATAAATAGCTGAGAGGATTCCAGCAAACCGCATCTAAAATATCAGGGTTTTTTTTTTTGCTACATGTTTTAATTTGCATATACCTATTTTACATATCTCAGATTGTATTTAAAAATCGTTAATCATTTCTTCTAACTATTGGCGAAATGGTGTTTTATTAATTTATCATTTGATATTATTAGGGTTCTTTCCTGGTATTCAAAAAGGAAAAATACGTGTCGTTCAGTTATATTTTTCAATTTATCAAACAATTTGGCCGCTGAATCGCTGATTCTAGTAGGGCGCCATCTAGCGAATAAAGTTGTAACTAAAATCAATTTCGAATTTTTCATTATTTGCCATAAAAAATCCCATTTCATCCTGAACCCAATGGTGTTTACCGCATTGCTCTAGCGCAAATATTCGCGGAGTTATTAATTTTTAAAGTTGTGCGGGACTTTTGGATCACCCTGTACTTAATAAATATCATTTGGTTAAAATAAGTTTCAACGATGAAATTTCTAACGATCAAAATTTATAAAAAGATTGCATTTGTCTGAAAATTCTATTTATACAATAAATACATACTCCCTATAGTCTTTAAATATTATAATGAAATTACGTTAAAAATTTATAATTAACCCGATTAAGATAATAAGCCATTATCCACGTCGCGCGATAAGTAAATGATGCGAAGTTTGTCATTATTGAAGCCTCTTTATTCGAAGGCATTTTCTCTCCTAATGATTCGAAAATTGTATTGACCACCATTGTATACGGTTTTGCATTCCACGCGCTTGCATGCCAATTCGTTTCTCTAGTATTTCAAATTAGGGATCGGCAAATCTACAAAACCGTCTACAGATTTTTGCAAACAATCCTTATTTATAGAAGCATCTTGTAAATTATACAGAGTTTCAAAAATATTCATTTGGAATTTTTAAAAATAAAATCTCTGCGTATATTTGCACTAGAAAAATTCTATACGCTCATCAATACCCAGAGTAAAATCTTTTTTTTTTATTGTAAAAGTCACATCTTAGTTAAATATTTTTGTCAATTGGCGCATTATTTGAACCAATCAATAATGGTATATAATCAATCAATAACAAATAAATCATTTGATCTCAATCGACGTTTATTTCTACATTCAGGTTACCAGGAAAGGACCACAATATGAATGATTAATAACATGTAATATTGTAATTAGTTAAAGAAATGCAAGAATTCTGTGTGTGGATCAAAATTTACATGACTTAAGTTACGCTATTGAATCTAAGAGAACGATATCTCACTTAGTTGGAGAAATATAGTTTTATGCTAAACAAATAATAAAAATTAAACTCAATATCATTTGTCAGAAGGTAAAATTTAAAATAGAAAATTCGATAGGTAATATCAACTAATCCTTCAACTACCGTATTTAAAGGAGAGAAGGTAGTGTTTGAGGCGCCTCCTACATTTGTTGGTTGTGGTAGATCGCTATCAATATAGCATCCAATAAATCTTGGTTATCTGGACGTGAATATATTAACCGTCTTGGCAGCTGACCAGCCGGGCCGCGGCCAAGATAATTGAAAGTCTAATCACCGCGGCCCGACTTCCGGCGCCCAACCAATACCGTTTTATCATCGTAATTATTATTATCATCATTCCCCGAAAAAAAATCTTTACGTTCTTTATCTCACCAGATAATTCCATTCGTCATCCAACAACCCGGGTATAATACATGTTACAGCTACTAGACGTCCAAACATATTGCTTTGACAAGCAATATATTGATGGAATTATCGAAAATTTATCAAGCATTATCTAATAATCGTCTCTATTCTACAATATATATGTGAATATATATTTGTATAGATAAATATTAATAATGTGAATATGCTAGATTAGTATAATATATTTTAATATAATTTTGATAGTGTAAATAAATAAAATATATGGAAATATAAGGTAAAATGAAATATATATTTTATAGATATTATATGTACATTTGTATTGTACACCATATATATGGTATTCAACGGAATTATTTATATATTCAATTTTGAATTTCGTATCTATTTATTCATTTAAGAAACTGTATAATGCACATTGTACTTTCTGTTACTATAATTTATACAGATGTAGATATATTTACGTGCTAAAAGTGGCAGTTCTCTCTTTCAAGATGCATTGAAGCAATACATTTGGTTTATCACTCAACAACATTAATTTGCAGAAGATTTGTTTTCATATGCCTAAAGTGATATTTCTGCCATTATAAATATTGTAGAGACAAAGTTATTTTTTGACAAACAGAAATAATGTAATATATTTTTCTCTCAGTATATAATTGGTATTTAAAATATGTATATAATAATGTGTATATATAAATTGTATTTATTATTAAGTTGTCAACGTGATACTCCTTTTGAAGGGCTGACAAGTTAGAAAGCTTAAAAATAAAAGGTTGCACAAGAAACTTAACCCTGGAAGCTTCATTTATTTTATAAAGTTATTCTTTATTTTCTTTAATGAAATAATAATGAATACAGGGCTAAGAATCTTGGACAACCTTTAATATGCCAAGCTTTTGGACTTATCAGCCTATTGACGGAAGTGTCACACTAACTAAACGCCGAAGTGTAGGATATATATACAATAAACCTATCCGTATAATCATTATTGATTTTATTACATTATAAGCCAAGGGAAAGAACGTTTATTATAAATACAATATATATATATCATAAAATATAACAAAATGTATATTTGTGGAATTTGGAAAGTCTTGGCTAAAGGTGAAAATTGTGGAGCCACAAAGAAAGCTTTTTGGAGTGACAAAAAAAGCAACAGACAATATTGGTTTCCATGAGACACGTTATGGGGTCCAGCCAAGGTAAGACCGCGCTAGGTTGTCCAGCAAGTTGGGAACAGTGTCGCGTTTAGCGACATCTCGTGTAGAGACGCGTTTACCAATCTAACCACTACCATCGCCCAACCATCGTCTGCCCACCCTGAATACCGGTTTATTTACAAACGAGGGATGTTTGGATAAATTACAGTCGCATATAGTATAACCTGAAAATAGATATACTATCTTTTATTAATATAAAAATATTATTGTTAGTAAATACTATAATAAATATATTATCCAAAATTATTATAATATTTAAATCCAACTTAAATTCCTTAAACTTCATCAATAAGTAAATTTCAAAGATTAAGGGAGAAAAGAAAAAGGTAAAATAGATTTAAACAACCTTTTATATAGTTTATTTTAAACTCTCTCTCTCTCTCTTCAGTCTTCTTTTTTTAGAAGAAAATATTTTTCCATTTATATTTCGAGTTATTTTCTATTTCGCCATTTTTGAATATTATTAGAATATATTTAGAGGAATTGTAAAAGAAAATGAATTCAATTTACCTTGGCTAAATTCCAAAAGTATTCTATCAAACATTCCCCCGATTGACACTAAATCTTGTAATAAAATCTATTTAGAAGCTACAACAAAATACGGGGAAAATTTGCCAGCTCGAGGTTATCAAATAATATTTGAATTGATCTCATTCTTTTTATTTTATAAACCTCTTGATATTATTGTGAAGAGAGTCGAGATAGATTTGATAAATAAAATTAGATATAAGTGTGCATGTGACAGTAATAAAGTGTATAGAATATTTTATACTTATATATCTTAAATATATTGTTAATATATTATATATATATCTATTAGTTTATTTCATTTTTATAATTATATATATTTTATTTTTTTTTTGAAAATTAAGGATATTTTATTGTGAGTATGTTTCTGTTATCTTTCTTTTTAATATACCTTTTCGAATCGTCGTCATTTTTTAGAATATTATATTTGCTTCGAATATATTTTAATCTCATTATTTTTGTGTGTGTGCAAACATAAATTAATTAAAGGTTTTCTATTATTCAAACACTGTATAATTAGAACTTATAGTTTTATATCGTTCAAATTTTCTTTATATTTCTTATATATTTAAAACTTTTGAATAATATACTAAAATTAAATATATTTTTTATGTAAGCTTTAATAAATAATTAATAAAGAGAGAGAGAAAAATTCCATTGTAAAATATAAATCCGTGTCCTTTTCAATAAATTATAAAATATCCAGTATTGGGGCACATTTTTCTTGAAACTGTAAAAAAAGTATTATTTATGTAAAGCGTCATTTATCATCTCAAGTAATACATTTGGTATTCTAACGTAACCAAATAAATTTGCTGAAAAATGTTCTACAGTGTTTTCAAATAAGCTATTAAAATTCTAGCAAGTTAAAAAAACGATTTCAGGTATAAATAATTCATCTAAATTTAGATGCGAGGCATTTTTTAAATGGAAGCATCGATATTAATCTTTCATCTCGCAACGTGTGTTATTAACGGACTCAGTTTGTTTCTTGAACAACATTGGTGGCCGTTCTAATAATGTCTGTATATTGTAGATAGGATTCAAGGCATTATCTATTCCAATCCCATATTTTTATCTCTTTTAGTAAATAGTTTTCGGTAAATGCTATTTTCGAAATGGATGCTAAAATTGACTGTTTTATATGTATCCACGAGAATCATATATATATGTAATATTAAGATAGTAACTTTATCTATTAAATATATAATGAGAATACCCTGATTTCTTTAACAAGAATATATCAAAATGTATATGCTACACTAAATGCATAAATAAGTAGATCCAGTTGTGGAAATGGCGAAATTTTCAGATTGGATGTTTTTTATTTTTACCTTTTTCCTGTCATAAAATAAAGCAATGCTGGTTTTTCAATAACTCTAATAATTGATGTCAATTGGCCATATAATTCAGTTTATAATATGAATAAATATTATAATTGATTTTATATTAATTAATGTTATCAAAATGAAATTCTAAATCGCTTCTACAATTCGGATGCTTTGTATAGTTATCATCTAAAGAAAGATTTAACATGTTAATGCTAAAGCAAACTAGTTTAGTACACCACCACTTTAAAGTAAAGAATCAAGGTATATAAGTTCGCCGATATATGTAATCAAAAGATATGAGATGCCCACATATAGTTAAGAAAATAAATGTATAAAAGAAGTATATAAGGGATGAGAGTTTTTTATTACAGGTTTTAGCATAAGATGAGCAAATTTACAAAAGGCTAATGGCGGTGGGCAGTTTAATATGATCCAAAAGTTAAACAGACTGGTGAAACACACTTCACTAAACTTTAATTAGAATTTTGTTAGTATGAAGGTGATGGGTTTAGAGGAAGTTTTTCATTTGCGGCCCATCATCCATAACACGGTATTTAGCATTATACCAATTACTTAATCCATGGTGGTTTCAACTTGGTTCCCAAATTAAGTTGTCGTCGATGTTTTATAGAGAAAGTACGTTTCCTATAAATCTGTGAAATTGATTAATTATGTCAATTCCATATATAACCATTCCATAGCTCTTGAATGAACTATAATGATATATCATGATAGATTATAGTAATTTCTCATCTTATAATATTGTAAACATTGTGTAGATAATTATAATTCCCGAAATTACAATATCATATTGGAAATATAATGTAACATATATATATTATATGTATATACAGGGTGATCCAAAAGTCCCGCACAACTTTAAAAAATAATAACTCCGCGAATAGTTGCGCTAGAGCAATGCGGAAAACACCATTGTGTTCAGGATGCAATGGGATTTTTTATGGCAAATAATGAAAAATTCTAAATTGATTTTAGTTACAACTTCATTCGCTAGATGGCGCTCTACCAAAATCAGAGATTCAGCGGCCAAATTGTTTGATAAATTGAAAAATATAACTGAAAGACACGTATTTTTCCTTTTTGAATACCAGGAAAGAACCCTAATAATATCAAATGATAAATTAATAAAACACCATTTCGCCAAAAGTTAGAAGAATTGGTTGACGATTTTTAAATACAATCTGAGATATGTAAAATAGGTATATGCAAATTAAAACATGTAGCAAAAAATATTTATATTTTAGATGGAGTTTTTTGAAATAGATTGAATGTTTGAAAATAACTACTGATATCAATACACGATTTTTGAAATGTTAATATAGTAACAAAAATTATGATGGCACTACTAATAAGATTTCGTGCTATAAGGAATGTATTGTTTCTTGACTAATTGGCGACACTTGACTATTTAACTGGATATTTGTCATGATCCAAAATTGAAATATAGAGGGGAGTGACAAAATATATTTGTCGTACTTTATTCCAAATATCCTATGGGTTTGTCAAATGTTATCATTGTTTATTATACTGTACATAATTTTGAAAATGTATCCCCTCAAAAAAAAATCATTTTTAAATCGACCTTTTGCGTTGAAAAACGTGGTAGTAAAATCATTTTGTATTATTTTTTGCGTAAAATTTCTAATTTGGGGGGGGGGGGGGTACGTGGGGGGTGGATACAGAGAATATTCCTTATGCTATTTCTTCTAATGAGCGAAAAGCGATAAACTAAACATAAGGGATAAAATTGTGTATACCAGTGTTATTCGAGAAGTTATAACACTTTGGCCTGCACGACATAATATAAGATGTGGGCAAATGACAAACAAAAAAATTACTGTTCACAGAAAAAAAAAAGAGTCAAGATGTGAGGACAGAATTTATTATTCCATAACCCAAAACAAAGAGCTGCAAAATATAACACATGAGGTAACTGCCTTCTCTCTTGTATTAGGTCAAAATCCTTGCTCAATGTGGCGCCCTTCATTCTCAAACACCGCCTGCAGACGATAGATGACAGAATGGTCACAATTAAATAGTTGAAATTTAAAAAACGTGCCATCTGATAGAAGCCTTCAACATGGCCAATGTGGTATGCCGGCATCGATAAAAACGCGACTTAATGTACCCCCAATAACCGAAATTGTAAGGCGTCAAGTCTGGTGATATTGGAGGCCACTGGTATATAAAGTGGCGACTTATCAACGAATTTCACCGAACGTATCCTTCAGCAATTGTTTGGCACCGCGGGAGATATGAGGAGGTCCTCCATCTTGCATGAATGTTATTTCGCTTACTGCTTTTCTGTCCTGCAATATGGGAATAACCTTTTCTCTCAAAAGTTGAACATAACGTTCACAAGTTAGAAAAACGGTTTTGAAAGTTCTTCCATTGATTTTTACAAAAAAAATGGCCCAATAATAAAAGAGGAAATTAACCCACACAAAACTGTAACTCTGTGCTGATGAAGTGGTATTTCTGTAAAAGTCCTAGGGTTTTCTGTTGCCAAAATAAGTCAGTTTTGAATGTTAAATTATCCTTTTAGATAAATGTGAGCATCATCTGTTCTTAGAACATTTGACAGCCAGTTTTCATCAATATCAATTCGCCCGAAAACCCATGCAGCGAATTCTTGACGCTTCTCAAAATCGCAGACTTTCAACTCGTGAAAACTTTGAATTTTGTGTTCTCTGTGTGTTCTCTCCAAACTGTTCCATACGAAATCCCCGTTTGTCGAGAAACTTGTCTAGAACTTACTTCTCCATACGTGGATAACGTTTCAATAGCTTCAGCATTCTGAAAAACCGTAACAGCCACTGACTTGCATGTCGATGGTCTTCCACTCCGAGGTTTTGCTTCCAGAGATCCAGTTTCCTCAAAACTTTTTATCAATCGCTTTAGAGAGTAGCAACTCATGGATCCTTTACCGCTTCGAATATATTTAAAGGAACGAAACACTCGTAAAGCTTCAGTGGCAGATTCTGAATCACAATTTAAAAATTTCACCAAGAGTGCTTTATCCTGTAGTGACGGCATTCCAGGGAGAAGGGGAGAAGTCCGACCACACCTCCTTGCGGTCCCCCCTGGACCCTTAGAATATTTGAATAAATTCTGGTTCGTTTCCAAGATGACTAACGTTGCAACGGCACCCATTTTCAAATGAAGAGCAAAACTTATATCTCCAGTAATGCTACCGCGTCCGGGGTAACCGCCGCGTCAGGAGCTGCAGCTCGAGCTCATGATGAGAAATCTACTACGAGGACACAATTCAATCTTACTACAACTCAATATAAATGGTACCCAGAGGAAAATAAAGAATGACTTGTCTTCTCTGTGACAACAATGTACATATTTCTTGTCCTCAGGAGACAAAATTGAATCAGAATCTGAGATTCAATATCAAAGATTATACAACACTACGAAAGGACAGACCGGGAAAATTCGGGGAGGACTTGCCGTTTTGATTAAAACTCTAGAAATCAAATTTAAGGAAATCGCCTATAATCAGGAATCGCCTATTTAAGAAAATCACGACAGGAGCTCAGGCAATAGAAATCTATCTTACAGATAAAACAATTCCAATCATAAATGTTTATCACCACAATAATACTAGCATCAATACAGGCCTGATAGAGACATTAAGTGAAGCGTCTTCGGATATCGCAATCATACTTGGTGATTTTAACGCCGAAAGACCAACTTGGGGATCACTTGTCCAGGATAACAAAGGTCAGCAGGTTGAAGACATGCTAACCGACCTCGACCTTACACCGTTAAATAACGAAAAGAACACCTATCTATCCAAGTCCACAGGCACAGAATCCGCAATAGACATCACAGCGATAAATTATAACATCGCACCCACAACACAATGGAAAATTCTGAAAAGTGCAATCAGTGACCACAGACCAATTTTAACAACCCTAAAATTCAAAATTGAGAATTTCCAACAGAATAAAAGAACACTGGGAAAAAATTTACAGAAAAGCTTGAAGAACTGTGCAACGAAGAATTAAATCACAGAACGATTGACAAAAAATTGGAAAACTTCTCTTCGAACATATCCAAAGCTGCAAAAGTATCGATACCTAGAGGTAGACGTAAAGACCTGTGAATACTTTACTGGAAGGACCACAATAACGAGGCAATGATTGCAGAGAGAGACAATATCAATGAACTTCTTAAAACAAATAAAACAGAAGAAATTATAAAGGAACTCATTGAAATTAGTCACAAAATAGATCAAGAAATTCGGATATTCAAACAAGAAAAATGGGCAGAATTCTGCGAAAAAAATGGATCCAAAAAAGGAAAGCCATCACTGGAATATAATTAGTGTTATAAAACAATCAAAACCAACACTAATCCTCCAATACTCTAACCGATATGAATAGCGAGAACGAACAAACAGATGGCTGAAATAATTGCTGAATATCTTTCAAGCACTTCCAGACTCAGCTATACGAATGAAGGCAGGACTCTAAAAATAATGTAAACAGGTTAGTTAAACAAGCAAGAAATTACCATCAACAAGATATTTACTCGAGAGACTTCACACTGAATGAGCTAAACTCATCAATAGAAAAGTTAAATCCAAGAGGTCACCAGGAGATAATCTAATTAAACAACAACAACAACAAAAAGCCTTTATTTAGGGCCTCTCGCCCTATACAGGATTCGCCAGTTCACAAGGGATGGGGAGAATCTAATTAAACACTTTGGAGACAAAGCTAAAAATCAACTCCTACAAATACTGAACATTTCATGGCAAACTGGTAAACTACCAAAGAATTGGAAGATATCAATTATAGTGCCAATACTGAAACCAAACAAAGATGCCAAGGAATACAAGAACTATCGGCCAATTGATCTCACCAGCATACTTTGTAAAATAACAGAATGAATTATCCACTCTAGGCTCATAGTCTGGCTCACTAACAATAATAAAATAAACTTCTACCAAACTGCCTAAAGATCCAGAAACTGTACAACTGATAAACTGTTCTTCTTCTGTCAATCAATAAAAGATTTCTAGGAAAAACCGCCAAAGAAGACAACGGCCGTATTCCTGGATATGACCTCAGCTTTTTATCAAGTGTAGAAATTATTTGAAAGGCTGCACAACATCGGAGTAAGAGGAAAAAACATAATCTGGATTACAGACTTCTTAAGGGGAAGAAGGATGAAGGTTCGGGTCAATGGAACATTTTCCAAGGACCGAAGAACATGGGCTGGTGAACCTCAGGGATCTGTGCTCAGTCCTCTACTCATCTCGCTATATATTAACTGTTGTTTATGTAAATAGATGAATATTATTCGTATTATTTAAAGCCTCATTATGTAAAAAATATATGTGTATATAAATTGGACATTTGTTGTTGGCCAAACGAAAAGAATAAGAGCTAAAAAAAGAGTCATGGTCAAGTTTGAGTTGTTGTACATCTAATTACGACACAACCTTAACAACATCCATCCTCACTGAAGACACAAAGGTTGCCTGTTATGCAGATTATATAGCCATATAGCACACAAGTAGCAGTACAGAAATATCAGAAAAATACTGAACACATCAATGAGAGGACGGAGAAATGGGCAATGAAACTCAAAATGACAATAAACCCAATAAACACAAACCTATAGGTCTCCTTCACTGACAGGGAAAAAGGCATGAATTCAACTCCAAAATAAGCATAAACAACCATATAATTGATAAAATTTGATCTGCAAATTACCTAGGTGTGATACTTGATGAGGAATTGCGATTTACAGAACACATAATTAGCACCTCAAATAGAGCTACCAGAAACCTAAACATTCTGAGAAGGCTGTGTGGAACAAATTGGGGAGCAAAACCCAAAATTCTCAGAACAACATATATCACCTTAATAAGTCCAATAATGGAATATGCAACACCTGTTTGGGCTCTCTCAAGTTCATCACTAAAAAGAAGACTAGACAGTGTTCAAGCAAAAGCGGCCAAATTAATCACTGGTTCTGCTTCAAATACCAACAATTAGAAAATTCAGAGAGAATGTGGTCTAGAACTACTTGAAAGCAGAAGACAATTATAAACAATAAAATTCACTAATAGCTTAAAAACTAAAGAAACCGAACACATATCCCATAGAACCTATTTAAACTGGACACAAAAAGAAAGGCTCAAAAGATCTTCAACACTTCAGTACAACAACAATATTAGAAAGAGCATAAAAATGAAACATAATGAATTTCAAATTCGAAAATAACCAATATTTCCTACCCCATTGCCATCAAATGTAATCATCAATCTTAACCTGAATGAACACTGCAATAAAAAAAAAGAGAACAAAAACATACTTAAAAAGAAAGGACTTGACACAATTGGTTTATGCGATCAGATAAATTATTTAACAGCATATACAGATGGATCATCAGACCTTACCATAAGTAATGGAGGGGCTGGAATTAACATAATACTGCAAGATGGAACATACATCAAAATCAAAGAAGGAGCAAGAAAGATTTCGTCAAACTTCACTTGTGAACGGACAGCTATCTGGAAAGCTTTTGATATATGCCTGAACCAACCATCCCTGCATCAAGCAGAAGGAATTATAATATACCGTACAACGACTTCATATCCGATCTAGAAGCAATTCAGAAGGGCAATACTAAAATCACACAGAAAATACACTCGTTACTTACTCAACTGATATCATTGGAGAATAACTGCATTCTACAATGGATTCCTGCCAGTGTTTGGATCGGGGGTAATGAAATGGCAGTTGAATTTGCAAAAGAAGCCAGAAGGTTGAGCCAAAGGAAAGAACAAATGTCATTATTTGACGCTAATGCTTTTGCAAAATACAAGATAATTAAACAAAAAATAAGAAAAGATCAAAATGTGAAATAAACTCCTAGAGAAAAATGACAAAACTATAACAAGATTTAGAACAAAACATTATAAAGGATGACAATACATCCAGATGGCCCAAGAACCTATAGAACATGCAACAACTGTCCTGGTGTGGAACTTACACCTACCCACATATTCTCATGCCCGCAGCATTGCAGAAAATTGACATAGACCCAGAGCAGCTGCTTTACACACCCAAGATATTGGACAATGCTGCTGCTGCTGTGATAGAGATGCATGGAGACATCTGAGGCTCTTTATTGGACACGACAAAAACAACAACGGCATTCCAGAGTAAAATAAATCATCAGAGATAGATAAATATTTTTCAAATGAGAATAAAAATAAAAATAATCGATACTGAGAGAGAATTGAATTTAAAAAAATAGAAAATTATTATTTTCGAAATTTAAAAAGCTGAGAGGATTTTAGCAAACCGCATCTAAAATATCTTTTTTTTTTTGCTACATGTTTAAATTTGCATATACCTATTTTACATAACTCAGATTGTATTTAAAAATCGTTAACCATTTCTTCTAACTTTTGGCGAAATGGTGTTTTATTAATTTATCATTTGATATTATTAGGGTTCTTTCCTGGTATTCAAAAAGAAAAAAATACGTGTCGATCAGTTATATTTTTCAATTTATCAAACAATTTGGCCGCTGAATATCTGATTCTGGTAGAGCGCCATCTAGCGAATAAAATTGCAACTAAAATCAATTTCGAATTTTTCATTATTTGCCATAAAAAATCCCATTGCATCCTGAACACAATGGTGTTTGCCGCATTGCTCTAGCGCAAATATTCGCGGAGTTATTAATTTTTAAAGTTGTGCGGGACTTTTGGATCACCCTGTATATAAAGACGTATTAATTATATATATATATATATATGTTATAGATTAGAAATTTTTTGTGTGTTTGATTGTTGAAAAGAGGTGCAGTCGTGGAAAAATAAAAATAATTATTTACCTTTCAAGCAGATTTTTATTTTGAATCTCTTGAAGTAAAAATATACATATAAATTATTTATATCACAGGAATATAGAATTTATATAATGAATTCTATAATCGTGGATAAAAGATTGGTAGGGTTAAATATACATATTTACAACAATAATAATTAAAAGTGATATTTTTTTGAATATATGGTCAAAAATGCAGAACAGTCAATGAATGAAAAAATAAAATATATGTTTTTTAAAAAAATAAAATATTTGTATTTTATATTATATAATATATATATAAACGTATATGCTATTAAAAAAGAAAAACATACCTAGAATTTCTATTTAATTAATTGCATGATAATTTAATTACGCGGTGTTATTAATATTCATATATTTATAAATATACAATTTTGTTTCACAAAAAGGTTCAGGGATAATTGCTGATAATTAATTTTAATTGAAATAGCATTGATATTTTGCTATTTAAATATATCCAGATAATTGATATTTAGATCTAAAAAGTATAATTTTAAAATATTCGGATGAAATACATTTGAAAAAATAAATATTCTATTCAATCGTTTGATGGTTTTTAAATAAAAATGTCTCTCAATAATCATATTTATATATAAAAGGTGAGCGTCATTAAGAATTAATAAACAGTTTTATTTAATTATTAGTTTTCGTGCGTTGAGATAACACAATTTCAAATATTGTAACTAGAAAATAATGCATATCTCAGGTATATCTCACTTAAGTAAATAACAATGGTTGCTTGTTGAAGTTTTGACTGGTTTACATGGAAAATAAATAGTAAGTTAAAAGGACAATGTCAATTGGTTCAAAGTTGTCGTTGGTAATCAAGAAAGAGAGATTAAACCAGATCTTCACAAACTGATCAATTAATTGCCCTTATACAATATTCCTAGCAACAATACCAACGAGAAGCAAAAAAGCTAATGCAATTAGGCAATACTCCTATATTGATTTTGCCATAAAAATTACCCAACATCTGGGCAGCCTAATCAAACAATGTTCTTGTAGGCTGCGTACCTAGACGGATTGGTGGATAATTAACCTTCCCATCCGCTGGATAATGTGCAAGCTGTTGGTAACCTGCTGTTGGAACCATTCAACTATTCCAAGTTTAAACATTAGTGCGCGCACTTTTGTCTATTTTGGATATATATAGAGTTTTATTTATTTTATATCAATATTGAGAAGTTTGTTATATTTAGTCCAATTTAAAATAACTGAATGTTTCAAATATTTTAAATTGAAATAACCTGCCATTTAACAGTTTTCTTATATTGAACAAATGTCCATTAATTTTTACAATTCTTAATAATATTTATATGATTGTTTTCGATCATATGCAAATATATCGAAATTGATATCTTGTTTCAGAAAAGAGATTAAATTTTGTGTCAATATTTGAACAAACACGTCTAGAATAACGTATCTTATTTAATGAAATTAGAATAAAATTGATTAATATCTCTCTCAAAGAACAAATTCGCTACCTACCTCGTTATAAAATAAAGTAAATAACATTTTTACTTATAGCAATATTAATATTCTTGAAAAAATATAATTTAAAAAATTATATCTTGTATTAAATTTTCCAAAAATATATTTCTTTTTGTTTTTAAATACAGTTAAACCTGTCTATAGCGCTTCCTCTCAATAGTGCCCGAGTTTAATAACATAGTACGATGCGATTTACATTAAAATTGACCTCTCTACAGCACCTCCTCTCTATAGCACCCTATTTTGGTGAGTCCCAAGAGGGGGCGCTATAGACAGGTTTAACTGTATATACACACAATATTATTTTCATATCTTTTAAATCTATAATTTAGAGAGATAGAGAGTTAACGATTTTAAAATATATTTTACTATTAAGGTTGATACATTTTTCAAAATTCTCAGTATGCAGCATTTAAAGGAACTTTATAAAGGCATTCAGTTAATCTGTTCACTAGCATTAGGAAAAAATATTTTCTAATAACAGAAAATATAATTTATAAATTATATTCTACTGACTTTCTTTTATTAATAATATATTGGATTAAAAACATCGCAATTCTAGGATTTATTTTTGTCTCAGAAATTTACTAATACAAGTTGTTTTGAAAAACAATTGGATTCTGGGCTGGGGTTCTCAGAGCAATTTCCTGAACTTACTCAGAAAGCTGTTTATATATTGGTGGCAATTTATACTTAATCTGCTAAAAGTCTTTCTTTTCACTTCCTTTATGGTTTAAATATCTCAGGGTTTGTACACTCTGGAGAATATCATGGAAATGCACTACTCAATAAATTTCTCAAGTTTATGTGCAATTCTGACTTACTGTATTGCTCTAAAGTTGACATTTATATTACAAATATCCTATTGCCAAATTTCATAAACCTCGGTATTTCCATAAACTCAATTTGCGCATTTGTGTTATGTCTTGTTACCCATAACTGCTTCACCACTTAATATAGAATGTAACCTTTTTGTTTGGATTTCTTACTTAAATGAGATCCTGAAAATGTTCTGAAATAACAAATTTAATAGAATATAAGAATAGGTAACAACAATTCAAGATATGGTTGTACCCGTCCTGTCAATACAATTCATTTTATTAATATCTTAAGACTAGAGATATTTCTATTTCACACAGGAATATATGAGTACAAAAAAGGTAGCCTTATACTCTTAATTCATAGATAAAATATATTTTCAAAATACATTTGAAAACTGCCTCTTTATAACTTTTAAATGGTACCCTGGTATCATACATCTGTTGGATTTTGACTAAGTTGGTTTTGCACCTATATCTTATGGACAACACTTGAGGAAGTGGAATGTCTCTGACATCGCCGGGTAGTTATCTTTTTAAGGAGACAGACGCATTTCTGTTCACATTTGGTTATCTCATGTGTCTTCAATAATAGTCACTGATTATCAAATATAACTTAGAGTTATTGTCTGAATCCCGATATACATTTTACAATGTACAAATTCCTTAAGTTTTATCCGTGAGTGTATGTTCAATTATTTTACTACGCATTTATATAGAGTTGGTGTACGAGTGTTGTAAAGTGGTGTTTTATCGAAAGTTAAGACCCGGGCTCGTATCCCGTATTGGGAACTGTTTATGAAGGAAATTGGTTTGAATAGTTTTCGATTGTGGTCAAAGCACAGGCCTACCAGTAAGTATAAGTAACCAAAGAGGATCTGCCACACTTGTAAGTATAAAGGTATGACAACTTCTACACGTTTAGACATGATGTGCTCAAGCAGTGAAAACATTTTTAGCTACCTCCCACCATGATTATCATTATATATTCCACGTGTACTATAAATAATAAAAAAGGCATTTATTAAAAGAGAGAAGTACCTTTATTGAACATGAATATCACACCCATTCAACATTTACATGATAATAATTTCCATAGTGATAAACCAAAATATGGAACTTAATCATATTACCTTTTTTTTTGTGTGACGGAGAACATATATCACATAATAATATACGGTTAATTACAATTTGTTTCAAAAAGTAGCAAAAACGTGAATGTTATGTATACATATTTCAAGCATTATATTTAAAATGAGTAGAATTAATCACTCTAATTATAAAGATGAAAATTTGTCACTAATAATTAAAAGTATAATTAAAATTCCCTAGGTTCATCTAGAAAAAAATGTTATTATCTATTATAATTTGGGATATTTTATTCAAATTCTAGGCCGAGCCCGAGGTCGTGTTAATTTTCTAAATATCAAATAATTGTCACATTTTATATTGAATATATTATTTTAAATTCAGAATTATTTTGCGCTAATTTATATAGAAAATTGAATATATTAATGACAAGAGAAAAACCATTTAAATTAATTTTTGCATTGATTATATATCTGTCGATTAAATATAAAGATAAGAAATATTGTTATATTTACATCGATATGTCGGTACAACTCCTCGTTATTGTTCTCCTCGTTCTTGATACCACTATGGTCATGTAGTAAATAACGTGCGCGTCTTCTTCACTTCCATTATTTACAAATAAAGTGAAAATTTTGTATTTGCATATGTAAGTTATAAAGTTATAGAAGTATTATACTCAAAATTACTAATGAGAAAATAAAATTCTCTCTCCTATTTATATATATATATAATAAATGACGATCAATCAAGTCTCCAGCACACTTCAATATATGTTATAATTGTGATTATCTATAAAACTGTTATATATATACGAGGGTTGTCCGTAAAATAAGTTCCACAGAGGTTTTTCATACAGAAAAACAGGTTTATTTGCCCTGAACTATACATTTTCGAAAATATCAGACTTTTTCATTTTTCTACATATTCCCCGTTTCGTTCGACGCATATTTGCATTCGGTATACCCACTTATGGAACCCAGAGTCAAAGAACTCTGCCGCCTGGCCTCGTAGAAAGCCTAAAACCGCTTCTTTCAACTCGTCATCGTCCTGGAATTGGGTTCCTACCAGGTTTTTCTTCAAATCGGGGAAGAAATGGAAGTCAGTAGGAGCTACGTCCGGGCTGTAAGGTGGGTGTGACACCAATTCCCATTCAAATTCTTCGATGAGGGCAGTGGTTTGATGGGCGGTGTGCGGCTGAGCGTTGTCGTGGTGGACACGCACCCCTTTGGTTAACATCCCTCTCCTCTTGTTCTGAATCGCGCGTCGAAGTTGTTTTAAGGTCTCACAGTGCCGGTCGAAATTGATTGTTGTACCCTGACGCATAAAGTCGCAAAACAATAGGCTCTTTCGGTTCCAAAAGACGGTAGCCATAATTTTCCCGGCAGAAAGTGTTTGTTTAAACTTTAGAGGTTTCGGCGAAGAAATGTGCTTCCACTGCTTGGATTGCTCCTTTGTCTCCGGTGTGGTGTGGTGTACCCAGGTCACATCACAGTAACGATCGAATCCAAGAATTCCTCTCCGTCAGTTTTGTGGCAATCGAGAAATTTCTGGGCCGCATCAACCCGCTGCCGTTTATGGTCTTCAGTCAGCATTTTCGGAACCCATATTGCGCAGACCTTTGAATACCCTAAATGTTCACGCAAAATCTTGTCGATGGTGGTTTTACTGACATCAGGAACCAAATCGCAGAGCTTCCGTACAGTAATCCGTCGATCTTCAAGCATTGCCGCTTCGACTTTGGCAATGGTTTCGTCCGAAACCGATGGCCGTCCAGCACGCGGTTCATCGTGGACGTCTGTTCGGCTGTTTTAAAATTCTCTGACCCATCTGCGCACCATCCCGGAACTCATGCACCCTTCTTCATACACTTAACAGAGTTCAGTATGAATGTCCTTGGCCGAATTCTTCTTTGCGGCCAAAAATCGAATTACTGACCGTAATTCGCAGCTGGCGGGAGACACGAGGGGAAGCTTCATCACTAACGGCTGCTCAGCCAAAACTAAGCTTACCAGCGACGTGTCCTTGGTGGGAAATTGGAGTGGGGAGAACAAGCTACGAGACCGTGCAGTCGTCTCGAGCCTAAAAGCGATCCTCATTACAGTGGTGCCCCGTGGAACTTATTTAACGGACAACCCTCGTATATATATATATATATATATATTCAAAGGAACTGATGCGATATATGGAAATAATAAATATATATTATAGAAATTCAATATTACCTTCAATAATTAACAAATATATACAGCAAGGTGTTTTCCTTGATAGTCCGCTTAAAGCATTACTGGAACTGGTCTCTTCCGGAGGAGGACTCTTTTCAGAGACTGTGTCATGTCAGGCCAAGTAATGAATAGTTTTTCAACTGGAGCAGATTCTCTAATAAGAGACCACTTCAAGTAAAGACCGGGTTTAAAAGACTCCCTCTGACGGAGACTCTACTGTGTTACAGATTGGCCTATAGGGTAGTTTATTTAAAGAGCAACTCGCTTATATTATACTTGCTAGCTGATAGCGTTATACAATACTACAAATTATTTACAGAAAGATATTTCAATTGCTCATAACAAAAGCCGTGTTACTTTTTAAAAGGCCAATGGATTCTGCACTGAAGATAAATACGAACCTATTTTTTAATATTTATTTTGTATTTAAATAGTATTTTCAAGCGGCTATTATCCATATTTCAGTATGATAATATATATACTTGATTTATCGGCAAGCCTCTTGGACCAGATTATTTGGCCGTTGAGGTACAGTTTGCACAACGCTGACGAGTGCTAACAGCTTTAAACACGTACGTGGTTGGCATTTTTAAAATAAATATCATGAAAACGGGTTGGCCAAATACAACCATCTAACACATTTTCTCTCTTTCTTAAACCTTTTAACACACACACATATATATATATAAACGGTGAAATACCTCGCTAGGTATATACATATAAATATACACAAAAATGTAATGCCTCGATAAAGGTTGGCGTTCAGCCAGCCAAAATATTGGAAAATAAATATTTTATTCAATCCAATATATGCCTTTTTAACTATCTAATATACTGTATCTATATTAATAAAATGGAAATTTCATAAGTGTTGTTCGCTAAAAATCAATTTCAACCAAATTTTCAACATTTATGTAAAACGAGATGGAGCAGGTTTTGCTTAACATCAAAATATATTTCCTAACATTAACATGCGAAACTTCGGTGTTATCGATTAAATACAAAAAAAATCAGCAGAGTTAATTTTATTTATATATAAATACAAAAAAAAAAATTCAACAGAGTTAATTTTTTACATACTAGATAATAATCTCAATCTAAAAAAAATACTCAAAACAAGCATTTTAAGATAACACCATATGTAAAACAGTCGGCCAAGAAGACAACAACGATATTACATCTTTCTCACATATTCACACACAATCTTGATTAATAATTAAAACTAATCTTTAACATTGTTTATTATACTTCATAATATATAATATTCGTTAGGCAAACTTTCACTTGGATAAAACCCGGGCGAAGCCGGGTACACATCCGCTAGTATATATTAAAATAAAGAAGGCATTTCCTGACCACGAGCACATAGGCTTTTTAGATGGCAAAGCGCCTATATATATCGCTTAAACTTAACAAAAAATATTTAACGCTACTTTTATAATGAAATATCTATTTCTACACACCTTATATATACTCTGAAGTAAAAGGTATAGAAAAATACTAATTATAATAAAGTATTGTTAAAATATTTAAGTAAATTTTCAAACATACCTACCGCCTGGTATAAAAAGGAAATGAAAGAAAGGCAGCATACGTGGATCATATATACGCCAGTTAACAGCGCCCTTATTTACCCGGTGATACGATACCAAAGGATCCAATTCAAACGAAGAAATTTAATATTTACCCCTCGTCATTCCGTTTGACATAGTTTTAAATATCTTCGTCTTCTTGTTTTGATATTGGATTTTTCCTTTGTCAGTTAGCTCTATACAACTTTGAGAGCCGTCTTTTTGACTGAGTATCTTATTTCATAATGGTAAATAATAATTTAATAAATATTCAACTCCCTCATTTTATAGGTTTTCTAATATATTTTGATATTTCATTATTTATCATTCAAAATTCATTTTTGATATATGTTTGTTTGATGGTATTATATTTAATGCTAAATTCATATTTCTATAAACATTCAAACATGAAGGCAATTTTTCAAATATATTCACTTTTTTCCAAAATGCATTAAAATCATTAAGGCGTCATATTCTAATTGGAATAAACAACATATTCAGTTCTATTCATTTTTGTATATTAAATATATATTTAACAGCTTCTTAATTTTCCATAAAATATGATATATATAAATTATTATAATGTATTAGTAATTATCGGGTAAAGAGAAAAATACTTTTTTTAAGAATGGTAAAATGGCAAACTCATTATGTACTAGTCTCCATTATTAAGTTTCATTTCCAAGCCTGATAATCTTTGTACGAAGAGCCATTTATAATACTTCTTTAGAAAAACAAAGGAAATTATCAATAGAGTGAATTTGCGCATAATTTAAAAGAAAACTTTGAAAGCGTTGTTAATTAGAAAAAGATGAGAGAAATATTTGCTCCATTATCGGAAAAATAATTTTAAATTAGTTTACTCAAATCTAATTGGGAGAAAAGAAGATCCTTGCCCTTTTCATTTGGAGGATATAATAAATTTTCATCATGGCAATAATTGCCAAGCAAACGTTGTTATCAGCCCATGAATATTATTTTAGCTGGTCAAACAGGGGCTGGAAATAAATCCAAGGCCTTCCTTTACGACGTCAGTTTAGGATATTGACGCTCTCCTTTCTTATGGCGTAGATTGATATCGTCTGCTTTGGAATTACCCTGTGTCTAGACGACCTAATGGAAATTGACACTAACTTATTTATAAATAAGAGTTATTATTTTAATCTTATTGTTATATTTTAATTGACATATGAAATCATTGGATGCTAATATTCAAAATATTATACATTACATATAATGTCATTTAATAAGGTAATGATGAATTTTAAAATTCATTCGAAAAGCGGATATTTGGTTTGTATTTATTATTCTTTTTAGTTTAATTTTTTCCTGCCAGTTCTCTACGTTATACCTGATAATGAACGTTTTATGATTAAAAGTCTAGAACTCTCTTGGCGAATTCAAGATTTTAGAAACCGGTAAGGGTTAACGGCTAAAATTAGGTTTAGGATTGAAGCCGGTGGTGTTTGCTTGAACCGCTGGTGTAAGCAATGTGAACTCGGGTGGGAATCCGCATTGTACATATTGTGTTGAATAGTCAACTGAAGGTCTCCTAATTATCCCACAATCCACCAACACCAGTATGGCATAGATGACACTCTGTCAAATGCCATCCTAAGTTCTAACTCCCTTAACGGCGGAATCAATATAGAGAACATTTGTAAAAGTATTCACTATACATACAGAACAACGAAAAACAATGAATATCATAAACAACTCTATCTGTACTATATGTAACATTAGTGCTAAACATAATCATTGCTAAATATAGATATATCTAATGCACATCGTATTTAATATTATATATAGCTATAAAACATTATTGAAGCGAATCATTAAGATATAAAAATATTCTGATATGTACAATCAAAACTAAATATAAGTCTACATATAATTCCGTATATTTCAATATTATTATATCATAATTTGGTATACGTGTATTTTAAAAATCTTATATATTTTTAGTAAGGTATATAGAGTTGTAATTGTATTGTATATACTTATTTTGCCTTTATTTTATATTTTTTTATTATTTTTCATATATATAGAAAATTTTCATAAATATATATAAAGGAATATCCTGACCACGCTCACAAGAGCCTTTAAAATGGCAGAGCGCCACTTAGTCACAGAAATCAACTAAAGGTTGATATGCCTGATATTTGGCCAACGTTTAGTTGATTTCTGTTACACTAGATGGCGCTCTGTCATCTGAAAAGGTCATGTGAGCGTGGTCAGGATATGCCTTTTTTATTTTAATACCAACACCTTATTCTATCATCCTAAAAGACCAAATATTTGAAGATTAGAAAATGATGGTTAAGAATTTATGATTGTATAATAAGATGATAGTCAAACAAGTTCATAGGTGAAATATGAATTTGCCTTCATAAGACGCCGAAATGTGTTGCTTTCTCGTTTTTTTTTATTTTTTAAATAATATATAATTCAAAAATATAGTCGCGCGCGCGTAATAATAAATTATTATGAAAATGTATTCTCAATAAGTATATTATATATATATATGTTATATTAAAATATTATTTTATTTAAAATTATATTTCATAGATTCAAGTACTCTGCTAATTCGACCGCCAGAGGTCACTCTTCCCTTATAAAACTCAGTTGTTGTTTCCCGATGGCCGGCTCAAACCTTTTGTACATTATGTAAATATGTTTTCATTTTTTAATTCTTACGCCTTAAGCCAGGCAGTACTTTTATCAAACTATGTTTTTTATATATTACTTTAGTTCAATTAAATTACTGATCAAAACTATTTTTATAATTATACCTTCAAGTAACCAAATTCAACAGAAGTCTATTTTTTTATAACATATATATATGCCTCTGTGCCTTAAATTTTAGAAGGTTATGATATTTGTTCGTACTAAAATTCTCATATCTGTACACATATATATTATAATTAAACATTATTAAAAATTCTAATTTAGGTGTTTATTGAAATAATATTATAATGTATCTCACTCTATCCTCAAACTTAGGTGAACTCTTACTATAACTGTTATTTAAAATATATCAATAATAATTATTGAAGTACGATTAATGAGCTTTGCAGTAAGTATTTACTTCAAAGGTGAATAGAATAGTTTACTCTCTCACAATATGTACTTTAAAATATTGAGTTCATATTGAATTGTTTGTGTATGAATAATGTATTCTAGTGTAGAATTCCAAATTATTCGGCTGTTATGTGCCTAATTGTCCTGAACATAATTGATGTTTGTCCGAAAATTAATTTGCCTATGGACATCATAACACCGCATTCACTTATTTCTATTGAATGCCAGTGCTGTTTATAACATATAAAATTATTTTTCACTCACTTATAAATCCTTTGTAACAAAAACAACAATATTGTAAATCTTACCACAATGCAGGCTCAATATATAGGATTTTTATAAATAAATATCAGAAAGTGGATTTATTATTTTCATTAAGAGATGGCGCTACGTGCTTGTGTATCAATATTATGATATATAATTTTATAATGCTTATTTCATTTTCAAATAATCTCCGATAAAACAATATGACGAATTATCATTTTTTTACTATATTTAATATGAGTTTAAAATGGTGATAATATAGATATTCTTTTGTAAAATATCTTTATCATAGCCATTTTAAACTCATATTAAATATAGCAAAAAAATAATGATAATTCGACATATTGTTTTATCGGATATTGTTTTAAGATGAAATAAGCCTTATAGAATTATATTGTCATAATATTGATACACAAGCACGTAGCGCCATCTATCAATAAATATAATAAAAACCACTTTCTGATATTTATTTATAAATATTGTATGCAATATAAAAATATTTGATAAGATTTACAATGTTGTTGTTATTAAATATATTAGTGGCTCCTGATTATGCAACTCGCGGCAGTGGAAATTCATTCTGAAACCATGGATCTATTTAAATAACCAAGGTTATATTCTAGTGAATCATTAATACCAAATAAGAAATGTCTCGTGCTTGCAAGCAACGGGTTATGTTTGCAGAATACAGCGAGATAACACGTTTCGAATTTTAAAAATGTTTTGGTTTGAAAAAGCGACTTACTTTTCAAATTATTATTATTTCTTGAATTAAGCCTCATATGTCTGTGTTTATAGAATATATATATATTTCTCTGAATAAATTTTATCGTTAAAAATTATGCTAAAATATTAAATTTTGTTTAAATATCTCTCTGTCTTGTTTGAAAAAATCTCTTGTTAGAATAAGATTCAAGCCATGGAACATATAATAATAAATATAAACAATAAAAAATTATATACAGTTAAACCTGTCTATAGCGCACCCTCTTGGGACTCACCAAAATAGGGTGCTATAGAGAGGGGGTGCTATAGACAGGTCACTTTTAATGTAAATCGCATCGTACTACGTATTCAAAATCGAGCGCTATAGAGAGGGAGGCGCTATTTAGAGAGGGCGCTATAGACAGGTTTAACTGTATATATATCTTATATAAAGAAAAAAAGATGATTTGATTTTCTGCTTGTATTTAGATAATGTTGAGGATTATGGTAATGCAGTTATTTGCTGGTTCTTTTTAGTACCATATGGTATTGGTGATGCAGTCGTGCTTAAAATCTTGAAATAATAATTATAAAATGGTTTTGATCAGTAATTGCTTTAATTGTGATAAAGGAATATATAAAAGAACATAATTTGATAAAAGTACTGCCTGGCTTAAGGCGAGTAGAATAAGGAAAACAAAAGATTATTTACATAATGTACAAAGGTTTTGAGCCGGCCAACGGGGAAGAACAACAATCAGTTTATATAGTGGAAGCGTGACCTCTGGCGATCGATTTAGCAGAGTATTTGTATCTATGAAATATATAATTTTAAATAAAATAATATTTTAATATAACAATTTTAAATTATAAAACTATTTTAGAGGCGTAATATTCTTTTTAAAATAAAACATCGCAGCAAGGACAGTAGAAATTGTTTTATTTTAAAAAGAATATTACGCCTCTAAAATAGTTTTATAATTTGATAACAGATGGCGCTCTAGTACATCATAACAATTTTAAATAAAATATTTTAATATAACAATTTTAAATAAAATATTTTAATATAACAATTTTAAATAAAATATTTTAATATAACATATATATATATATATATAATATTATCATATTCATTTAAAAAAAGTAAATATATTATTCTAATTTATTTGGGTTTTCGGTGAGTCAGAGTCGGCAGCGTCAGTGATTAATTTATCTAGTCAGCAGCTTCTTTGGCTATTTGACTACACCAGCCGATACAATGCTAAGTATCGTATTTTAAATGTATCTTTTTATCAAAGCAAAATTACCAATCTTTTACATTAATCTACATTTCTTCCCGTTTCTTAATACATTATACGTAATGAAGAAATGTTGTATTTATTTTATATTTGGTGTATTTAAACATATATATTTAGAGGTAATAAAAAACATATATTGGATTGAATTAAAATATTTCATTATTCAATTCAACATACCTCTTTATTACGTAAAGATTTAGATATTATCGCTCTATTTTCAAAATGATATATTTATGTTATGTAAAAATATTATTTTCTTTCAAATATATTTCATAGATTAAATTACTCTGTTAAATCGACCACCAGTGGTCGCCGTTTTCATTATATAAACTCTAATGTTGTTGTTTCCCGATGGTCGGCTCAAACACTTTTGTAAATTATGTATATACGTTTTTCATTTTTTCTTGTTGTACTCGCTTTAAGACAGGCAGAATTTTTCTCTAATTATGCTTATATTAATAAGCAAGAATTAAAGTAATAATGATCTGTGCTATTTTTAGCATTATTACCACGACTGCAAAAAAATATCGTAAAATACTCATAGATACCAAAATCAAGCAACAGCTATTAATTCTGTATATTTCAAAATATTCCAAAATCACAAGAAAATCTTTATGTAATATATTTATTATAATATTGAATAAAGTAAAATGACCATTGATTTCACTATCTAGTTATATATAATATGATGGAATAAATTAACGCGATCAGGAGTGAGAGAGATATTATGCGGGCGTCGATACATGGTAGAGAAAAGACATCGCGCGCTAACGTTAAAAACACCAGACAATAGATCATGGTGACATGCGCAGGTGACTCGCAAAAAATAAATGAATGTCCAAAGAGATATTTTCAACAATAAAAAGCATTTATTTTTACTCTGTTGACACGAACATTCATAGATTTATATTGTTTCGGAGGATAGATATTTCTCTCCAACACTCACATTTCTCTCTTCGCTATTCTTTAAAAATAGTATTTGAAGGAGGAATTGTGCCTTTTATACAAAAACTCTGATCATAACCATTGAATAAATAAGTAAAATTTATATCACTACATACATTATATATACCCAATATTTTCAATATGATGATACGTAATGTTATAAATACACAAACAATTTATTAATAAAACAATTTAATACCAATAAATATTGGTTAAATATAATTTTGTTACTATATTTTATATATATAGAGAGAGAGAATTGTGTGTGTTTGGAACATATATTTATTCTCTCTAAAAAGATAATCTCTCTGAATATTTTATTCAAAATTAAATCGATTTATATCTTGTAAAATTCAATATTAGTGAGATTTCTACCAGTAATCATTTGTTTAATACATCTCCTCATCAGACAACTAAATGTCCCTGATGACACCATCTATATTGGAATATTTCTAGAAAATGAAGATACTTCGGCCAGTAAATCTTTTTATTACCTCGACGTTTCGACAAATTTCTTTTGTCCTTGTCAGAAGCAAACAAAAATTAAAATATTTGGCAACGCGTCAAAAAGTATTCTGAGGTTCCAAGGACGTTCTCACGCGATATATTGGAATGGGTATGAATTGTTCATTGGTTTTCTCATTTTCTTAAATTGACCAAATTATTTTCTTTAATTAATAATATAGTCTAAAACACACATCAGCATATAGGTTCTCGTCAGACTGGTAAAATCTGCACTATAATACTTAAACAAGTCGATTTTCTAGTTTTTATTTTCAGTGCCAGAATCTATAACATTGAAATAAATTTGAAAAAAGAAATAATATCTTCTATTCCTTTGGACTTGAGAAATTTCATTTGATCTCCCACATTCGAACTTAAATGTCATTCTCTTTAATTAAAAATAAGCGATAATATCGATATTAGTTGGATGTCAACGTAAAAAATACACCACTCAGACGAGCGCCAGAAGCCTTAAATAACTACATGGAGGGCCATCGTGTTTTTCAAGATATTTTATTTTATATATTTATTTGGTATACATATTTGGTCATTTACCGAAAATAACATTTATAAAATAAGAAAAAGGCATTTCCTTATCGTGCAACTAAAAGTTGGTGATGGATTGCGCCATCTATCGGAATAAATATCAATTATTCACTGATTTTCAATTATTCCAGAACTGGCCAAATACCCATTCTTGATGATTCAAGAAAAGCTAACCATGTACGCCTTTCGCGGTTGGCCCTCTTCAGCGTAGTACAGCTTTAATTCAACGACCTTTTTTCACATTTTTAACATCAATAAGTTCAATCGCCATATATATAGACCATTATCATTACAGTAAGAAAGAGTGAGGTCTATAGAGATAATATTATAAGATATATGTGAAAAGGAAGCACATTACCTGAAATAATAATGGTGAAATAATATTCACATAGATTTTCCATCAGTATCTTTCAGTTGTATGATCAAGCGATACCTTTCCATAGTGGCACCATTATGTTAATCTGTAACCTCTATCAAGTTTTTAATCCTATATCAAATATTTGTACACCAACATTTATTTTGAAGGTAGATATAAATTGTTGTATATATTCATGTTTTTTATCATTCATATATTTATTTTATTAAAATATTTCAAAATTCAATTAATTTTCTCATATATATATTCAATATATATGGAATATATTCATTATTCATCCATTCATATATCAATTAAAAAACCTTAATTTGCACGATCAGGAGGTGCCTTTTACCTTAATTTTACCACCTGATCCTGTACATGTTCTCTTTTCAGTGTATATTTACATACCTATGAATATTGATAGATTATTATATACATCCTTTATTTCAGTCTATTTATTCGCATTGAATCACTCAATATAGTCAGCATAATCATTTATAGACAAATGAAATATTTAAATAATTATGTGTTTATCACAGTTAAATAGGTTTTTGTAATTATTTCAACTGGATGAATGCAATGACGTTAGATCAAGGTCTACTCTTTGGTTTATATAAATTCTACAAGGCCGCAGTCACCGTTCGGAGGAGATTAATTGAATCGCTGAATGCCGCGCCGCGGTACATTTGGACGAGGAAAGCGAAGACTAAAACGCGGTTGATTCCACACTAGCCTGTTCAGTGATCCGCTAACCATGACGAATGCACAAAGGAACGTGTGGCCATTGGACATGCGTCGGACCAGAAGGCTATTGTTGGGTGCTGCGCTGCCTGGAGTAAAAGAGCTCCATCTATTTTTAATAAAGCTTTGAGTGTGTGTGATATTATTTCAAGATACTTTCAATCTTGATGTATCGCTCAAATATCTAGCAGGTAAAAGAAGAATGATATCTTTAGGTCTCGAGAGACGATGCAGGCGTCTAGATATAACCTGTCTTGAATAAATATTTGAGTCAGAGATTCAAATGAGAACCTGATGGATGCTACCCCCGTCCCGAGCACTAGAGCGACTACATGGAATTATTAGAGAAGCAAATAAAGCACGTCTTCCTCAATTATTAGTTCTCCCTATTAATCCACCTACTGATCTGGAGAGATTTGGTAAATTTTCTGTAATTAAAGAGTTTTCCGTCTTTCCTCGCAACTTCAAGGTGTTGAATTTGGTGCTTCAGGAAATTAATAAGTCGTCAGAAGCGGGCATTTCAATTATTCAAAATTTTACATTTCCTTGATGCGCTCTTTAGATATATTAGATACTTTCAACTCAGTTATGTTTACTTGATATCTATTATGATATTCTCTACAATATTAACTTTTTGTATGATATTAGCGATATGTTTATTTCAAGGTATCATATATTGATATACTAGCGGATGTACCCGGCTTCGCCCAGGTTTTTCTCGAGGGAATGTTTGTAGTCTAGTAATAAGAAAAGATACTACACCTAAAAACTATCAGAGAAAAGAAACCACGGAAGACGGAAGGTGAACAGAAAAATGACTACAATGGATGTTATGTTTACGATATCAAGTTAAATAAAAACAAAGATAAAATTGGCATATGTTGGTCACTATAAATTTGTATATTTGTTAGGCGAAATTAGAAACATGATAAAACAATTGGTTATTTAAAAACAAATGTAGAAATAAAAGTTGAAGTATAATAAACAATGTTAAAGATTAGTTTTAATTATTAATCAAGATTGTGTGTGAATATGTGAGAAAGATGTACTATCGTTGTTGTTTTCTTGGCCGACTGTTTTACATATGGTGTTATCTTAAAATTGCTTGTTTTGAATATTTTTTAGATTGAGATTATTAGCTAGTATGTAAAAAAATTAACTCTGTTGAAATTTAATTTTGTATTTATATATAAATAAAATTAACTCTGTTGATTTTTTTTGTATTTAATCGATAACAGCGAAGTTACACATGTTAATGTTAGGAAATATATTTTGATGTTAAGCAAAACCTGCTCCATCTCGTTTTACATAAATGTTGAAAATTTGGTCGAAATTGATGATACATTATAACGAACGTTTTTAGCGAACACCACTTATGAAATTTCCATTTTATGAATATAGATACGACATATTTATAATACATAAATATTTTGAAGATTTCTTCAAATTGATTGCGCTCTTCAAAATTTGATACCGTGGAAAATATTTCATTCATAGCTATTTATCTGTTATTTAACAATAGAATGGTTATGATTAAGATATTTGTATAATTTTGTCACATCAGTCACCTGAAGTTGTATTGCTATCTAAGGTTATGATTTTGAAAGATATTTCTTTTCTCATAAATTGACAAACATATTTCAAGGTTTATAGTAAATAAATTTCAAAATAATTATTATGAGTAAAATGTCTTGAAAAGTATTATTCAATCAACTCAAGCTTTAAAACCTTGGGGACCTTCAACAAGTGTAAAGTTCACTATAAGGGGTGCCGTTAGAGTTAACCTTATTCCTGTAAAAGGGCTCCAAGACCAGAAAGCTTGAGTGGATCAGATATTTTTAGCAAGACACCTTCCCTGGATGATATGTTTCTCTCAAATGATATTATAAGGTATTTATTATTTATTTAATTAAAGAGTTTGAGCTAACGTGATTTTTATAACTACTTTTTAATCGTTCATTTAAACAGACAGACTTGATATAAACCTCTGGTCGATGGAATTGGTACGTCTAGAAAGCAACATTCTAACAACCCAAATTATGTAAATATTAAGGATAAAGCAAAAAATGTAAAAGATCCTAGTTTGATACATATATGCTCTACAGAACAGTCGGGAACAGTGAAGGAAGTGTTAAGTGCTGGTATTTATAGAAACTCACATATGAAATGATCCATTTTAAACAATCAGATTTTAATCACGTTACGAAAAGTAAGGAGTACCGGAATACCAGGTGAACGAGGTACAGAAGACATTTATTCTCATTCCCATTTGTAGGAATTTCAAAGAATCATCATATTCTTCTTCATCGGTTTTAAAACGACAAATGGTGAAACCTCTGTTTCATGTTAATAGCTCTGAATTTAATAACATTTTTATAACAATTTGAAAACCGAGATGCCTGGCAGAAAATCGAGAAGATAGATATAGAGTGTATGTTACTTTTTCTTAAATTGCTAATTCATAGAAGATTAAGAAATACATATAATGTGTAAAAGTTAAAATAAAAACACCTTCCTAATAGGTTTGCATGTTAGACGATGTGTTAGCATACACGAATTCAAAGAAATCTCATATCATATCTACCTTAATAAGTGTTGCATTACTGGAGCTGAAGGCAATATGTATTCAGTATAGTTCTATAGAAACTATAAAATAAGGAAATATTTAGGACAAATATATTCTCTAGGTTTATATAACATTTTTTAAATTAGCGCATAAATCAATTAGCTGTGCAACCCAACTTTTCTAAAATGATAAATTGACATGTCCAAAAAGATAGGTGGAACTAGTGCATTAACATGGATTGCACAATGTTCTATTCCGAATATTAGGTCGCGGCATAATAATACGAGCATGAAATATAGCTCGCCTCTGCATTATTTAAAAGCGCCTTGAAGGATCTTGTGCAGCCTTATTCCACGTTGTAATTTAGGAACCTTCTCATCGCTTTCAGGTAATTCAATTTATGGCTACGGGCAGGCATAGAGGAATTTAATTTATGGCGTTCACAGGTTCTATTTTACATAGAATAATGTTGATGCTAGTGGCTCATTATTGATATAGCATCCTTTAATGGCAAACGTTAATTTTCCATTTGCAAACGAAGCCAGATATTATTATATAATGGACATAAACATGAAAGACAATTGTGAGGCACGTTAAAATAAAACATGCTATAAATAAAAAAGGCATTCCATTATAAATTGAATTGAAATTTCTTCAGTTATTTCGTTTAAATTATATTCAATCAGATATACGAATGACTGAAATATAATTTATAATACACTGTATGTACTATTTTGGTGTCAAACTTAAAAATATATATGTATACAATATAATGTAATTGAAATATTCAATTATTATGGTATATTTCTCATATATTTGACATATATATATATAATCTATAAATCAATATAAATATTATTATATCACATTTACCATTGTTAGAAAAGGGAAAAAAACAAATTTAAAAACGCAATACATACCCATGGCACTTGACATATAAACAATATAGAGTGCATTTTTTAAAATATATTTTAGACCGTTAGGGATAAAATAATATTTCATTAAAAGTTTCAATGTATCGAGTTTTCGATATTCACAAAAGCTTTTTCTTCATAGATAATGTTTCATTTAAAATTTGTACCGAAGAGCATTATGTTTTTCAAAAGTAGCAAGCACATACACGTTACACGTGAACATTATTATCTATGTGAAAACCACAGAGTACAAAATTATTCAATTAATTCAGTAAATATGTTTCCCTTTTTTATTTTCTGTTAATTACAGCAATATATGTTATTATTGCGCCCAATAGTTTTATCAATAATTTCCATAAATACTAGATATTTAAAGAGTGAAAATACAATACTATAATAATATTTTATACATAATTCCTCGAAATGGATGTCTCATTATCGTCATTATTAGACTTTTAAATTTTCTTGTAGGATAGAAAGTCTTTGAAAGCAAGTTCAAGGGAAGAGGGTAGTTTGTGGAACACTTCTCGTTTTTAACCAAATATATTTATACAATTGACGAGCTTGTGTGGCTGTCCCTTTTAATGATGGCTAAAGTCAATTTTGATGCCATTTAACAAGTCGTTTTGAAACACAGATTCTCTCAATCGTCGCAATACATCAAGGAAATAAAGTTGATTAGTGTTTTTGCCCTTTGGCACGGATTCATAGTGCACCGATTCCTTTAAAAGAAAGAAAGTGATAAAAGAAGACACTTAAGTTTCGATTTAATTATCCTCCCCTTTTCTTGGTTCTTATGTCTCCAGGCTCTAGCCACGGGCTTACTTGCCTCTTTGTTTCATATTTGTACATCATTGTTTTCTGTCCCGTCATTACAATTATTTAATTATTTGGGATTAGAATTTAACTTTTCATCTATTTTTGTATATTTCCTTCTACTGCGCGTTCTACTTGTTCTTTGAGAATAATGGAAAATATTCAACCGAGAATCGTTTAATATTCGCTGATCAATTTTCTTCTACTTGTCTATAAATGTTTTATCTCTATATATTATTCGATGATTTTAAATATTTCACCTAATTGGGTTTCTTTCATGGAATTGTTCACACGTAGACGTGTATTATATATATGTTTGATATTGGATGTATTTAGAAATCAAAATCCCTCTCTATCTTGAATTCATCGTAGAGCAGCAAGGTTCCTCGAATGTAGATGCTCCATGATGACAATTTGAGTTGATTTGGCTGCTATAAAGCAAACATAAAATGAAGCTACCTTATTTCGTGCGGCAATAGGCTTCTTTTTCTTTAAATACGTTCAATATTTTGGAAATGTTTTTAAAATATCATGTTTATTTTTGAAATTATATATTTTTATGAAAGGATTCAAAAGAACGAATGTTTCTTTTTTTACATAATACAAACTTCTACTGCCCTTACTGCGATGGAAAAATATATTGGGAGGGCTCTTGGCTCATCAGTGGTGAACCCTCCCAACGGTTTCGCCAATTTAATCCACCAGACCGCTCCTTAGAGCTCTAATACTGTATAGGACGATTCTGCTTATATACACAGCACTGAAGGGTGGAATATCAGAAATGGGTTTCAAGAAAACTATGGACATAAGTTTATAGGACAGTAGAATTACATTCAATTATTTACATCGAGCAATGCTCTTCTGCAAACAATAAAGACATGGTCAGTTAGGCATATATTAACACATAGCAATAACACGCCATCTATACACATAAAATCGTCCAATACAGTATTAGAGCTCTGAGGAGCGGTTCACCACTGATGAGCCAAGCCCTCCCAATATATTTTTCCATCGCAGTAAGGGCAGTAGAAGTTTGTATTATGTATAAAAGGAACATTCGTTGCTTTTAAATCCTTTCAATTTATGTGTATAGATGGCGTGTTACCGTTTGTGTTAATATATGCCTAAGTGACCTTGTCTTTATTGTTTGCGGAAGAGCATTGCTCGATGCAAATATTTGAAGGTAATTCTACTGTCCTATAAACTTATGTCCATAGTTTTCTTGAAAACCATTTCTGAGATTCCACCCTTCAGTGCTGCGTATATAAGCAGAATCGTCCAATACAGTATTAGAGCTCTGAGGAGCGGTCTGGTGGATTAAATTGGCGAAACCTCTGGGAGGGTTCATCACTGATGAGCCAAGCTCTCCCACTATATTTTTCCATCGCAGTATGGGCAGTAGAAGTTTGTCTTATGTATAAAAGAAACATTCGTGCTTTTAAATCCTTTCATTTTATGTGTATAGATGGGGTGTTATTGCTTTGTATATATTTTTATATTTAGGGGGGGGGGTACCGTGTATTCTCTTAATTAATATTCAAATTTAATTAATTCACTTATATTATCAAATTATAATACTCCTAGGTAAAATAAGATTCTACTAATATATACCCCCTCTTTTTTCTAGGAAATAAATCATAATTTTGAAAAAAAGAAGTCATTTCCTGACCAGGAGCATATGTTCTTTTTAAATCGCAGAGTGCCATCTAGTGGAACAGAAATAAACTAATCGTTAATTTAGCCTGTTACCTGATATTTGGCCAACCCAATTTATTTAAAAATCAAGAAAAGACATCCACGAACGCGTTTCGGGCTGTTGGCCCTGGTCAGTAGACTGAACCAATGCGACAAAAAATATTGTCCCAGAGGCTTCTTGAGAAACCAAGAAATGGGTATTTAAAGCCAAACCTGCGTAAAGCCATCATCAAAGCGCTCTGCTATCTAAAAAGCACATGTGCTCCTGAGTGTACTTGTTCTTGAGGATGGTAACGCTTCTAAAGGCAAATGTTCCCACTACGACATAATGTCTTTCCCATTAAAAATTCTCAATGTATGGATTAGCAGAGCAAGGAAACATCTCACGTCCATTTAATCTCGTTCACCTTGAAGGAGCCTTGTCAAGAAGGCACACCATTCTTAGGACTGATTCACCTAAGAAGATTTACTTGTTCCTGATCATCATTAGAATCATATTTTATTCCGTTTCTTGCCGTTTTCTACGTGTAATCTGATAGAATGTTGCGAGGGTAAATACGGTATACCACCATGTAGTTCGTTATACATAGTTTATCAGGGCATGCCTGAAAGCTTTGTCTTTCGCCTGAATAAAATAAGTTGCGGTTTCCTTTATTGTAATTATCGCATTGTTTCACCATTATAAATTCTCACAATCGTCTGCTATTAATTTTATGGCACTTTATAACAACGGACGAAAATTTTAAATCTTGAAAATATATTTTGAGAGAGAGAAGAATTAAAAATTATGAGGATATATATATATTAAAAACAAAGAAGACATATCCTGACAAGGAGCACATGTGCTTTTTTATATTATTTTTTCACATATATATGTATATTAAGGATATATGTTATTAATACTTATCTCTCTCTCTCACAGCAAGAGATAACTGAATTTGAATAAGAATATTTGATTATTTAAATGAGATATTGGTTACTAAAATTGTATTATGTATTATTTGAATTGATTCCCTTCTTTACATTGATTAAATGATAATAAGTTCTATAAATTCATTTTAATTCGTGCTTTTTATATAAATCAATGCAAAATAATATTTTTTAAATATTGATTTCTATGCGGTATTGATTTTTTAAAATGGCCATTATGAAATTATCGGTATAATTAAACGTTCTCGAAACAAAGAGGCTATCTTTGAAAATCTTGGACGGCGTTGGAGTTTATATCAGAAATAGTTATAGAGAGAATCAAAGTTTCTCTACTAATTAATTAAGTTTACGGGAATCAATAGAGCTTTAAGTTCTTGTTTCCAACAAGACGTCTTCGTCCAGGCCGTAGAAAAAAGCGGCGATGTATCTCTTTCAGTGTTGAAACGCCGGCTTTGAGCAAACAATCCTATCTTTAATTAATTTTAAAACTAATTAAAAATTGAGTCTTTTTACTTTAAAAATTTTTTGAAAACTTATAATTAATAAAATGACTTTACCTCTTAAAAAATTTGAGTGATGAAAATTATTTTTTGTTTTTCTTTTTATTAAATATTTTTTGTTTTCATTAAAGTTGAACATCTTTACTCAGACTTTAATTAACTTAAAATTGTTGTGCAACAGGTTTTTTTTATTAAGTTGGATGTGGTACAGAAGAACTACAGATATTAATAAAGTTTTCAAAGTTCACAGGAATGTAATTTGCCGCTCATGCACCAGCTTGACAACGTCTTCCCGTTCATATTTCACATTCCTGTGATTTGACATACACTTTAATGTTGCCATTTTTCCAGATAATAATTAAAAGGAGAATTAACTTACAGATTCTTTATCACAAATGAAGGTGTATACGCGTGTGTACAAAATAAATAAATTTCATCCCTCAATAAAATTGGTAAATACTTATTATGCATTTTATTATTACATTTAAGAGACTATATAAAAATATATATAAGACTTCAAAATTAAATATTCAGAATAACTTATTGTTTAATGACACGTTATTAAATTAAAATTATATTGAATATTTTTTTGTGCAATTTAATTCGGGTAAAATCGTTTATTCCTGTAAAATATTTTTTCGAACTAATTTCAATAAATATTGGTATAATATTTTGATCGATAAATATATAGAAATAAACATATTCGGGAAGCTACTCGTGTAAGTCGAAAATATATTATCCGTGACACTGCTTACTCGTATGTGTCCAAAGGTCTTAAATATTTAACATGAGACCGTTTTCCAAACGAGTCATCTACACTAATTAACAAATCTTAAAGAATCGGATTGTATTTGATGTGGCCGGTTAACGGTTTTTTTTAAGTAGACAAAAGGCAATTTTGCTCACACTTGATCATCTCGTGTGTATTCAATAAAAGTCTCCGTGTATCAAATAACTTTCCGGGTTATTGTTTAAATCTCGATATACATGCTAAAAGGTACAAGTTCTTCAGGTTTTGTCCATGAGTGTATTAAACATGAGATTATGTCCAAACGAGACATATATTATACACGAGGCCGCTGGTGTACAAGTATAAACGAGTCATTCATTATACATCAGAGAACCTATGTACAAACTAGTCATACAATATACGCGAGGCCGCTAATGTGCACAACGCGACTTATATATGTATAATATATTATGCCTCTAATTTTGAAACAAGTTATAGGACATATGTGAAAAGGTAGATGTGTCTAGCAAGTAATATGTTATACATGAGATCGAATAATTCCACTGTCATTTCTTTTAGGCAGTTTTATGAATAAATCATTCTAAATCAGAGTGTAGAGGGGTGTGAAAAAAAGGCAGTTTGATAACAACCCTCCTTACCCTTAGGCTAGCCCCTAGGTCCATGTTATCTCCTTATCCGCCATCGCCATTTAAATGCCACACACACATTTATATTAATTAAATGGCATATTTTGGATCTAAAATAAAACTAACATTTTATTTAATACAAAATGCCAATATTTCAATAGGTTGAACGTCCAACTTCATCAGGGCGTTTCTTGTTTTAAACTGATTTGGATGATCACGTGATGCCTTTACGCGACGATATATAAAATATTTACAACTCTGGAGCTAAAATTTAAAATATATACACACAAATATCAATAATAATAGACTATATACATGATTCATAATAAGTATAATAAAAGAATTTAAAATCGATTTGAACTGTAAATATAACGGAGGGATGTCAATTTTTCTATTAATACTGTTGGTATCTTTCATTGAGGTCCAACTTTCGAAAAAGAGTCTTGAGTGTTTATCCTGAATGTTGTTGTATATAATATCTGTATTATATATATATATATACATGTAAAAAAAATAGAAAAATAAAAAATAAAAAGGTCAGGTGTTGATATTAAAAATAAAAAAGGCATATCCTGACCAGGAGCACATGTGCTTTTCAGAAGGCAGAGCGCCATCTGGTGGAACATAACTAAACTATTCATTGATTTAAACTGTTCCTTGTTATTTGGCCACCCCAAAAAATAATTTGAAAAAAATAATTTTTTTTTTGTTGATCCCTACACGTGGTACAGGCCATGATAATCATGGTGGGTAGAAGTAGGCAACTGCTTTTACTGTAAGTGAACCTCTAGTCTACACATGTGAAAAGCGGTTCGACTTTGCACTTACAAATGTGCCAGAGCCCCGTTTGGTTACTTGCACTCGCTGGTAGGATTGGACTTTTGCAAGAATCGGGGGCCATTGAAGAATTTTTTTTTAAACATAAAAAAGCCCAATGCGGGAATCGAACCCGGGTCGTAGTGGTTGAAAACCAATGGTTTAGACCATCCTTCCACCGACCCCCGTTTGAAAAATAACATATAATGGGATATATATATCCCATTTTAAACGTGAAAATATATTTAAAATATGTTTAACATATATACTTTTATTACAAAAGTTATAATACAATATAAATTAACCTTGATTTATTTTTAGCATAAAATTATTTAATATAGCGCATAGTCAATAATAAGCTATTCACAATTATGATAATTATTATGATGTTAAAAATAATCAGATATGTGCTATGAACATGTACACGGCGTCTCTGCCGCCGCTGCAAAGTTTGATGAAAAATCGTCAGCGAGCCTACAGCGACACTACACAATTCTCGATCTACGAAGTTATGTCGATCGCGTTCTTCGCCGCTGAAAGATGGTAATGGCGTGGTCCTCGAGGCCTACCGCGAAGATCCCGAACTGCACACCGGCGGCCCGACCGATGATGGTCGGACATGCTACTTGAAAATCCTTAGAGCGAGCGAGCTGGAATTGGGTCCTGTTACCCAGCAGCCCTACGCCCCCGACGGACACAGGACGTTCCAGAACAGGAGCCAGTCGAAGTGATGGTAGAACCCCCAGACTTTCAAATCAGCCTTGCTCGCAATTTTTTTTATAGCGGCATCACCGGGCAGGTAGCCGTCAGATGATAGTGTAGCGCCATCAGTCAAGCGATTTAGCCGCTTTCACTCACCCGACCATAGAGAAGCCACGGACGTATGGAGCTTATCTAAAAAAAAAATTCCAAGATGCCTAGCAGATAAGTCTTCTAGACCTATGTTCCATGGTCTGATGTGATTTCGCAGCCCAACACCATGATGGCGCTGCACCACAGTTCATGCTTACTCCTGACGCATGCCGGAATTAATCGTAGATGGTGTTGACTTTCTTTAACTGCTTAACTTGCGGATTGACAATATCATCGGTGTACGCAAGGACGTTCTCTCTTCTAAGGCCCCTCTCCAGGTGGTGCAGAAAGAGACTAGTGAAGATGGAGAAAAGAGTTTCGCTGCAGGCACAATCCTGACGAAGCCCTTTTTGCATTCTGAATCGGCGGGGGAAGGTTCCACAAGTTCCTTATATACAAAATCAATTCCATCAGCCAAGACTTGCGCTTTTATTATGGCATAACGATTAGATATAGCTCCATATTCTCTTCCTCCATTCCCATTAAGCGCGAAGCTTGTTTGTCGCGTGGCCTCACGGCCGAGAGAGGGAGAGAGGATTTCTTTTTCTTTGTGAATTTTATAAATATATTCTTCCAAAAACAAATCGAATTTAGCTGTTGTGAATATATAAATATGCCTCATTTTTCATATCATAAACTAATTTGATCTAAATATCTCCCTAATATTCCATAAAATACTTTACCTATTTTATTAGCTCGGATTTAATAAATATATTATATATGTACATTAGAATAATAAATTATAAATATATTTAAACGAGATTATTGAATTTAAAATTCAAATTAATATTTTTGGCAGTATTTAAAAAACATAATATGGAGTAATTTTAAATTTACATTATGTTAAATTGAAATATATTGGTATTGATAATAAAATTGGGTTGATTGAGACTTCTCTAAATAAACTAAGCGAATTTATTTGATGTTAATACTTGGAAAACTCTCTTTGATAAATATTCTGTTGATTGTCAACCAATGTCGCTGCAATACCGATGGGATGTGCTTTCTATTGTTGGCTGAGGGCGATCTCAGGAGATGTCACAATAATTGTTTATATTGTAATCAAATGAGGAGGGTTTTCTGACATCGCCTAACATGATATTCCTGACAGATACAATCTAATTGAGTTGGGAATTAAATTGGTTTGGTTTGAAATAAAAAATGTGTTTTGTATATTTATTTAACTTTCATCTTATTAGCTGTTAAATTAGCATATTCTAACAAATATATATTTTAAAATCGGCTCAAATGGAAAAATTATAAACTTATATCGTTCTAGAAAATGACATGTTATCCTATATTTGAGGGGTTAAATATATTTAATGTGTCAAATATGTGTGCTCTGTGAATATATTATTAAATAGATTATAATTAATTCAAATTAATTTATTATGTATAATATACATATCATTATATGAATTATGCTATAATTTGTTTTAAATAGTGATATTTTAATGATTTTGCTTTAAGGTTAATGTTTTTGTTAAAATATTTACTCCCCTCTCTCTAAGATTACATTCCTCTTATTACCCCTTTCGCTAAGATTTGTAATGATTCCGAGGATTTTAAGGAAAAATAATAATCAATGCGATTGTGTGTCTGTGTGTAAGATCGATCTGTATTCAAGTCAGTAGTGCTTGGAAACCTATTGAAGCTGACTTTTGGAAAATACCATGAATATAATTGTACCTGTTATGTGATAATTCTAAAAGATTTATTTTAACGTCTAAATAAAAGGCTATTCTATTGATTTGAGAAATGTTTGCAAATTAACCAATGACTTTTTGTGCCGAGATCGTTGTAATTACAAGGCAGAACTTGATAGAAAAAAATGGGCGGCCTGCTCATTAAAATATCATTGTGGATAAAAGAACGTGGGCGGTTTGCTAATCAGAATATTGGTGTGGATAAAAATATGGACGGACAGAACATTAAGATATTGGTGTGGATAAAAATATGGTTGTGTGTGTGTAAGAGGCTACTTATTAATATATTAGTGTGGATAAAAAAATATGGGGAGCTTCTTTATCAGAATATTGACGTATATGGAAATATGGGAGGACAGCACATTGAGATATTGGTTTGGATAAAAATATGGGTGGACTGCTCATCATGATATTGGTGTGGATAAAAATATCGTTGTATGGGGGGGGAAGTGTTCATTAAGATATTATTGTGGATATAAAATTATAGGCGGCTTGCTAATCAGTATATTGGTGTAGATGAAAATATGGGAGGACAGCACATTGAGAATTTGTTGGCGTGGATAAAAATATGGACGGACAGAACATTAAGATATTGTTGTGGATAAAAATATGGTTGTGTGTGTAAGAGGCTACTTATTAAGATATTATTGTGGATAAAAAAATATGGGCGGACTGCTCATCATGATATTGGTGCGGATAAAAATATCGTTGTTTGTGAAGGGGACACTGCTCATTAAGATATTATTGTGGATATAAAATATAGGCGGCTTGTTAATCAGAATATTGGCGTAGATGTAAATATAGGCGAGCAGCACCTTGATATATTGGTGTGGATAAAAATATGGGCGGCTTGCTACTTAAAATATTAAATTGAAGAAAGAAAATGGGTCGCTTGCTGATTAGAATATTAGCACGATAAAATATAACCACTGTTTATGAAGATATTGGTGCGAACAAAAAATCATTTAAAATCCAAGGTACTTCTTATATTTAGAATATTTTTTCTTATGTTTTAGTCATTGAGGAAATTATTGCTGTATATTGTTCAACACATTCTTTTGGCTCTCTGATTTTCTAAACGCAAATGTAAAATGTTTTCAATATATGTATTATGCTATAAGAAATTTGAACTCTTTTGACGTGTATGATTCTTTTTAAAATAAATCAATTTTATACTGCCCTTATTGCAATGATAAAATAATGGGAGAGACTGGCTCATTAGTGGTGAAACCTCCCATTATTTTATCATTGCAGTAAGTTCGGTAGAAAATTGATTTATTTTAAAAGAATCATATGCGTCAAAAATAGTTCAAATATCTTATAACAAGTGGCGCGCTAATGCAACATATAAATATTGTGCTATAAAGAGAAGCAATAAAATAATAACTATTCTGTATATATACAAATAAAATATTGGTAACGTTTTTATTTAAATTGTGATTTTCAGGAATATTTATTAGGCAAGTCATCTCTTAATAACATAGATATCCATAAATAAATAACCCACACACAACCTGTATAGAAACAACACATTATACAAACCTATGTATGTCACCAAGACAAAGGTAAACTGTCCAAAAGAACTATCACCACTCCCTCACTAAAACAAAGCAAGAGGCAATTTTTCCAAACTTTCCTTTCAAACTGCAACATCAAGTATTTCTTTTATCTCACGTAGTGTGCCTGAAGGAACTTTTATTAAGGGCAACGCAATTTATTTTTAGAGATCTTTTCTTGGGAGGCTTGCTGTAAAGTAAAACGGGATTTTTCGAAACATTAGGAAATAAGTAGATCACCGTCCCATTATCAATTAAGCTAATTATGGTGAAAAATGTATGAATCATTTTATTATATATCTATACACTGAAAAATATGTTTATTCTATTCAAATATTATATGGCATAAATGAACTGAAAATATCATTTTATACACTATAAACTATTACATTTTAAAGGTCACTCACAATCCATAGTTAAGATGGTGATTTATAAGTCCAATCCTGAATGATATTATAATAATATTATGTGGAATACCTCTGTCTTTTTATCTTTCACGCTTCTTTACCAGAGAATTATCATTATCAAATAAGGTTAACATACAATTTCCTTTTCGACAAGAAGATTGGCTTGAAATACACGCCGCTATCTAATCAAACTGATGTGTGATGAGTGAAAACGCTCGACTATGTCGTATTTAATAGTTCAATTATGTTAATTTATATAATTTGCATATATATATAATGAAAGAATATTTTATAAACATTAAATATACTTTTTTTAAAGATCTCACTTTTTAAATATGTTCTGGTCATCAATGGCATTACAATGCAAAATATAGGTTGATAGAAGTTAACTATTAAAATTATATATTTTTATTATGTTTATATATTATTTAGAGAGAAAATAGAGACGAGAAAAATAATCCCTAATGTTAGAATATGATATTAATTCTGAGCCCTTTTAAATTCGGTGTTATGTAAAAAGGTAAGGATACATGTGATTACAGAGGAATTGTTACCAAGTCTGGTCTAGAGGGAAATAACTCACATGTGTGTAGGTTATTTTCTCTGTGACGTGTGTCAACTTGGCAGGTTGACATAGACGAAAGAACAATCCGGCTACATCGATTACGGCGATCTTTTTATTAAGACGTTGTTTTGTCAGTTGTTCATTTATTTATTGTATGGAGAGTCTTTCCATGCACTTTCTAAATTATTATATCATTCCTCTTTACTTTACCACTTTTTATATAAACTTTTTGATTTCTATATTCAGTTAATAGAAAAATTTATACTTATTTTTCAAAAATATAAGTATTTCTCGAAATATAGAATTAATTATAGAATTATAGAATTTGAGCACATGTGTATATATGTATATATTATTCAGCGGAATAATGTATACATATTTATACCTTTCTTACTTATGCATATTAAAACAATATATTCTCATCTGCTGCTTTAGAGACTTCACATGTAGGGATAATATAAACGCGTTTTATTTCACTATATTAAGGTTTTTTCTGCTGGAAACGATTAATTATAACCCAGATAAAAAAAACAAGAATTAAAATTGTTTTTGATTTATTATTTTTATAGTTTAAAACAGTTTCCGACTGCCACTATTTATGTGAAAGAAATATTGGGAGAACCTGTCACATTAGTGGTACAGTCTGCTAGCAGTTTCGTTACCGATGAGCCAGTTGTCTTCTGTATTTTTCTTTTCGCTGTAGAAACAGAAATTGAGGATTTGAATAGAAAAAATACAATGTTAAAATACTAAAGTTCCAATTCAACACATTACAGATGGAGTTCTCATGTCTTAAATTTAATATAGAAAATAATTATATATCTATTAGATGTATTCCTAAACAATATCACTACAGATATATAAATCCCCAATGCTAAAATTCTGACCGTAATTGAAAGAGGAGTAAAATAATTCTGTCCACAAGCCCAAACTTCCTTTAACTTTTATTTCTTTGTAATTGAATTTGTGAAGATGAAGTTTTAATAATTTGTTGATTTGAAGCTCTAGATTTGCTTTGATTAAAACCTATTTTTCTTCAAGCTTAAAAAATAATATTCTACCTGAAAATAATTTAAATGAGAACATCAACAATTACGATGGAATCATGATAAACGGAATAGATCTTACCCATATCAAATATGTCGATTTATTAGTATTGATGATATAATTCATAAATTAGAAAATTATATAAACGAATATTTTAAAACCCTGTACAGTATATAATATGGCCACAGAGTATTCAAAAATATTTTCTGAAAATTTTCGATAGAAGATAGAGATTGTGAAAACCCTAAGAAATATAAAACGAGTAAAAGGATACATTATGTTGATAAAGGAAAAATAACAGAATTATAAACAGTATAAACAGCAATGTGAGCGGAATCTGCAAAAATATGGAAAATATCCTAAAAATATAAAAAGATCAAAATATGAAAATCCATCATGATATCAACAGCCACTTTTGGAACACAGGCTTGAAAAATAAAAAAGAACTTAGCAAAATATTTTAATTTCAATAAGAAATATTTCTGGAAAACAAAGCGAACAATTAATACAGAGCAACACAATCAATGACAAAAACAGGGAATTCATAGCAATTCAATAACAAAAGTGATTAGAAGTGAAAAACAACTACGCTTTTTGATTGCATTGCCAAATTGAATCCTGAGAGACTTCTTTCCACACAAGGACTTACACAACAGAGAATGGTCTCGGGATTAGGTAACGAGTAAGACCTAGAACTCTTAAATACAAACAATCAGCACAAGATTATTTTTATATTCATTGTTTGTGTTATATATGAAGCATATACGTACAGTAATATAATTCTTAAAATAAAGTTTTGTAATTGAAAAAGAAAAAAAAAAGTATATATTCTATTCATGATAAAATATATATAATCTAATATTCATATTTGTTATTTTTTAAAAACATGTATTTTACTTTCATCATTGACTATTCTTTTATTTTTGACCATAGATTTAGAACATAACAATTTGAATATTGTTGTAAATATTGTATAGTTAACCTACCTTTTTTCAATTCACGAATATAGGATTCATTTTATAAATTATATATTACTGTGATTTAATGTGTAATTATTTTCAAGTAATTGGAAACAAGAACTACTTAATAGGTAAATAACTATATTTCCTTTTCCACGACTGCACCTCCAATTCTCTATCCTTTCAACATCAAAACATTATAATCATAACATATATATAAATTATATTATCGCGCTACTGTGAATTTACAATCAACGATTAATATATTTAAATGAAGAATAAAAAATAAATATAGCTAGTAATTTTATATTAGCTTTTAGAAAAAAAATACACGCATACCTTTGATAATATACTTATATTCAAAATTCACAGAATTTTAAGGCTTCAAATTATTATAAAATGATACAAATATGAATGTGTATAATAAAATTTAAAAAACATTGCACATATAAACTGTTAATATTTATATAAAGCCTCATAAAATCGAAAAGGAAAGATATATTGATTAAAATAATAAGACGAAAATGATGTTTATATTTAATTAAGAATAATCATGTATTTACCTATAAAATAAAATTGAATATTTAAAGGATGTTAAAATGTCGAGGGATAGAAAGAGAAAAGAACAAGCAGATCCAACTTAAATAACCTCTAAGTCTTAAAGTGAAGAAAATGTTTTCTTTGAAGTATTTATGAGGGTGTCAGCTTGTTCCAATATTTCCAATGTGATAGTTATCAGGGATGGAGCTCCGCTTGAATCTCGCCTTATTGAATTCTGTTTGGTCGCCCTCATATGTGGGGATAGATAGCAGCCCTTTGATTCCGCGCACATTCCGAGAATCTCTTCTCTAAACTATTTCCCTCACTAAAACTAAAATACCATTCCATATATAAAGGATATCAATAAACATTATCAAAAGATTTTTCAGTCTTTAAAGTCTTATCTTTTTAGTGAAAAACCTTCAAATAAATATATTTATTTATATATAGGAATAGTTTACTTTATATGTTGAAAGACTAAGGATTTATTGACCCTGTTATTATAATATTGCGCTTATGTTCTTACTCTAATTCTTACTTCTCTTTTCTGTCTCGCCTAAATATTTAATCTTACATTCTTTGCATTCTATAAAATAGTTTGCATTCTTTTTATTGTAAGAGTACTCTATGGTATTGTTTTAGGTTGAAATTGATATTGGTGAATAATAAATATTGAATATGGACTTGTAAATTGGAGATTTAGACACTCAGAAGGGTTGTGAAAATGTCTAAAGATGGATGATAAGTCATATCCACATGTTTAATATTTGGTAAAATATTTTAGGATTTGTTCGTTTCAATGGTTTAGAGTGAACAATGGGTATGAACGCATTTGGTTAAGGACTATGTTTTTGATTGAGAGGGTAGTAAGAGGAGAAAATTGGATATAGTTAGGATTGAAGGTCGGTTTGTAATACACGGTTGTTTAAACGGTTGTACTTTTCATATACAAATATGAAACACAAATATTAGGGGTATAGACATATTTAAGTTCAATTTGAAAAATAATATTTCTGAAAGTTTTTTTATGGTTTTTTAGAGTCTAATTACAAAGGGATGTTACAAATATCAGCTCTCCAAACTTATATATGTATTAGTAAATCCAAAAGGATATGTCAAAATAAACCAAATTACTACTTAACTAGTTTGCCTAAGAAGCAATTAGGTATGTGAGTTAGATATTTTTGAAAAATTTACTTTTAATATAAATATATATATATACCAAAAACAATATATTATGGTATTTTGCTAATTCTGGAAAAATTGAAAAATCAACGATTAGTTGATATATATTCCGGCAGATTACGCAAGCAATCAGCAACTTTCAGTTACCCTAACCTAAACCTTTTGGCCAATTCAAACGATTTCATAACTGCTCTTGTAGGATGGTATAAAATTTAACCCAACCCCTCTACTGATGTGGAGAAAAACCAGAAACCATGGTATTCTCCTTTTTTAATTTATGAACATTATCCCAGTACAATATAACATTTGTATTATTTTTCACATGGTATATTGACAAAACTTGTGTTTTGGTTTATTTTATATCACCATCTTGTACTGAGATTATAAACCTAAATTATTTTATTTTAATGCATTTTTTAAAGGAGAAGAGTCACCTTTGGTATATAATATCATATTTCCGCATATTCATGTAATATAAAATACTCGTTTATATTTATTTAATATAGACTTGTCCTAAAAATATATTTTTTTAAGATGCGTTTAAAATTTTATTTTAAAGATATAAAATAAAATTTCGGAATGCCCTTAACCATATAAAGACGTCTGATTCAAATATGAATGTTGATTCTAAGCAAATATTAAAATTAGGTGCAAAAATAAATTTAACTTCAGTTATTCCAGTGAATAAAATTGTAATTACAAAAGAGATAAAAATTTAGAAAAAAAACCTATACATTTCAAATTATGTAATCTAGTTGTATTAGTAAATTGTAACTTTATAATATAATATTGTATATTTCAGATAACATTTATATATATATTATTTTTGGGAAACTATATTTTTTAAAGTTTCTACCGCAATATGTAAATAGATTATGATGACCTGTATCATCTTCAGTGATAAACCTTTCTAACTGTTTTCCCTGTTTAAAATTCAGATCGCTACTCTAAACGGCCCTATCATAATTTCCTTTGAATATCCTCCTATAAAAAGCTAACAGCTAAATATAATATCTGTTGGGTGTAGAGAGAGGAATATTAGAATGGCGAAACTTCTGAGATTGCTGAGAGAGAGAGATCAGGGTTTTGACTGGCATTTGAATGATTTGTTTTATCACTTTAGTAAAATTTCTTCAAATATTGTTTTTATATTTCATAAAGCACAGCGTAAACAACTTTTAATATATCAGCCAACTTTATTTATTTAACACTGAAATAGCGGCGAATACTATTATTCGACATTTCTGCACCAAATGCGTTATCTAGAATCAAACCTATTTTAAATATTTGGTTGATTTGAATGTATACCAACACAAGTACATATTGTCTACTATACATTGCTGATAAAAGACATTATACAAATAAAAAAAGATAACATTGTGCAATAATCGAAGATTATATGCTAATATATTGGTCAATTATTTTTATATTTATATACCAACTGATATGAGTACTAAAATCTATACTAGCGTTTAAAAACCAAATATATATTTCAATATTTGAAATATTTTTCATTATACTATATTTATAGTATAAAAAGCATCAAAGGAATCACAGAAGCTTTTGTGAATTTTTTTATAAACCCTCCCAGTGTACATTGTGATTATTTTGATTTTACCACAAAAGATATTGATATGATAAAAATCACACACACACATAGTCGAAATCTTCTGCAAACCTTTCCAATAAAAAATGCTGATTTAGGTATAACAAATTAATATATAGTATATACATATTGATATTCAAATATGGTCTTAAATAAATAAAAACATATTTAATTATTTGAAAAATAGTCATATTAAAATACATATATTTCATTCAACTTAAATACTTTATATCGCAAACGTTTAGAATTGCGATATCATTAAATTAGAATGATTCTCAATTTCAATTTACCTATAACCCCGAAAATTCTAGTATTTTAAAAGTTTTTTCTAACAAATCTATATAAAATATTGGAAACAAACCACAAAGCTTTTTAGATGTTTGTTCTTATCAGTGCGGATTTGGTTATATCCCAAACTGTGAGCTATAGCAAAATGTTGAAGCTCCAACAGAATATAAAACTAATTTTATGAGATGTCTATCTATATAATCTATATAACTATTATATTAAAAATTCGAATTCAGGTTATAAATATTATAGTGAATTTTGTGTTATTGATATAAATATTACACAAATGTTGTTTTAATATCGCCTCAAAGACTATTTCATCTTTGTTATAACATGAGCAGTTCGCACTTTCCATCATATATATTCTAACTCTAGAGACAAATAGTCTCCATTATTAATTATCTTCATATTTATTCATAGAAAGTGTATAGGCAATAATGAAAATAATATTGTATAAGAAAATAGCAAAATATGTGTTTTTCTCAAGTAATCTTTCTTAATTTCTTTCAAAGTTCTTCTATTCAAAATACAACTTACAAACTTTGTTGTGAGAAAGCTTTTATTCTCCAAATTTTCTTATTACGATAAACAGTCAGTTTCTTTCCCACGATATTCTCTTCCATACTACTCAAGAGTATTGTTATGATGATTGTTTTTGTATTTAGACTCCCCTTGTTTCTGTAGATTTATTATTGTAGCATTAACATATAGATAGTCTTTTATAATATTCATATTTTAAAATTATATTTGTAATATTTTTTACCTGTATATATTTTCAAATTAGGCAATGTATGTCTAAACTTTGAAACAATCATTGAATAAATTATAATGAAAATATTCACACGCGATTATCCAGATCGGATATAGCGTGTCTTATTTGCAACTGGTAATAAATAAATAATGATAATATAGTATAGGTAATATGATTATATGCAATTTATTGATATTATCATTAACATATAGCAAATATATAGAATTATGCTTATAGAAAATACCATGGATGATTAAAGTTTCACATAAAACACGTTAGATATAACACATTAATATATAGTATATACATATTGATATTCAAATATGGTTTTAAATAAATAAAACATATTTAATTATTTGAAAAATAGTCATTAAAATACAGAAATTAATAGATTCGTGAATAAATGTTATATTCGAGCCATATAACCATTATAAGCAAGTAAAATGGACATCTAATTTTAGAGTAAGTGCGGGCAGCAAAACAAATAACTTGGCCAGGAAAGGATCGGAAGAACGTCGGTGACAATGATATTGCGGTGGTCTCTAATTGTCCTGCTGATGACTTCTTCTACTACTTTCCCTCTATAACCCGAGCTTTTATGGCAACATTTATATCACAGTGTTCTTACTCGTTGAATATATTGTTTATTATTATATAGGTTTATTTGAAATAACACTCATTCCTTATTTTATACATTCTATATGACACCTCTAGCAATTATATATATTAAAACAAGAACATTAAGCATCCAAGTAAAAGTTTCTTTTAAAAATATTTTTTATTTAAAAATCTCTCGAGCTTTCGGGTAAGAAAGCCCTTCTACGGGAGAAAATATATTTTATTATATATTTTATAATAATATTTTATGCCGTAGAAAGACTTTCTTTCCCGAAAGCTTGAGAGATTTTTAAATAAAAAATATTTTTAAAAGAAACTTTTCCCTGGAGGCTTAATGTTCTTGTTTTAATATTGATTCAATGGATTATTTTTATCGAATTATATATATATAAATAATATTTTAGATTTATTTTATGAGATTTTTTTTAAATATTTATTCTTCATGATAACTGGTAAATAAATTACCAGTAATATTATTGATGAGAATGTACGAGTATTTGATAACAATCTTATATAATTCGTAATAATCATACAAATCTAAGCTCTTATTATGTATGTACAATCCCTTTTATACTCTATTATATTTAATGTGACTGAATTAATAAATAAGATATATAAAATATAATATATAAAATATTCAAATTTAATCCAATATATATATTTATGTATGCGTTTTTAATCATATCCATAAATGGAATAAATATATATAATACATTTCTTAAATAGGTCTCTATAGAAGTTAATTATATTTACATTTAATTGGAATTTAAACTGTATAGTATATACTTCATTATTAATATATCCTTCAAAGATTCATATAATAATATATTTTTATATAAACGATATAGCGTGCATGTAAGGTAGATAAGTTTAGTTATATGTTTGACAATAATTGTATTCCAAATGTAAATAATGATACATATATTAAGAAAATGTTCTATATTATTTCTGGAGGACAGCAGAATGAAAATGTCGCCGTGGTCATTATGAGTTAGAAGTGTAACTCAACCCAGCTTCAATTTATGAACATTTTCAGTCCACTTGAAAGGTGAGGAAGGTCTGTGGACGTGCTCAGGTTCTAAATCCCAGAGGGCTGGCTGGAGAAATCCAGTCCCACTTCTTTCATTATCTGCACTTCCAAATCGTTGATTAGGATTTTTTTCAACCTCTTCCATTAATAATAATTTGTCACATCAACTTTCTTGGTGGTTGCTTTCACTCTATCATGCTTTATATTGGAATGTCACTCTCGATAGTGTCAGTAAAATGTCACTCTATATTATCGCCTTCATTAATTAGTAAATAAATATCCTAATATATACAAGAGAGATTGTTGTTAAAATGACGATTAAATAATTAGTTTTAAAATATAAATGTTATAGAATAATGTCTAGATTGTGGTTAATTATAGTCTTTTCGCAATTTATTGAATCGAATAACAAATATTTGAAACATTAGTAAAAATTAATAAGTTTATTTTTGGATACTAAACACTCTAGTTTATCACACACACAGACATTTATATTTTGGGAATAAATTTCGAAATTCAAATCACTTTTTAAGTAAAAAACGATGTAGTTAGTTCAAAAAAACATTTTCAAAGAATATATTATTCCTATCTAAGAAGTTTATCGCACAATTATCACAAATAAATTATTCAATTAAATTAATTATAATTATTATAATTTGAGTCATTTTTAAAAACTTGTTAATATTGTAGTGTTGGAAATCAGGCCAGCCGTTGATTAGGATGAACTTTTGTTTATTTACTTGGAAGTTAACAAACGATGAGAACCAGACGCTGCTGATCCTCAAGTTTTACATACCACGACTCTCTCGAGCCATAACTATGTAATTTAAAATAAAAAAAGATAAGTATTTACATAATTTTAGCTATTTACAATCACAACAGATTTACATAATTTCTAGCCGATGTTTTACCTCGTTTCAATATCATTATCAACCTTTTCACGTGATTGGCAGCGCTTTTTATTCAATTAGACAAAGTAGCCTATTGGATAGACATACATAGTTTAAATATATTGTCAATAACGATACATATTCTAGAATGTGTTCTTTTCGAATTATTCACTGAATGCCAATGTATTCTATTCAATGTATAGAAGTGCAATACATTATTTATGAATAGACATTTGCATTTCTAATTCAGCTCATAATGCCCAATATCCGCATATATAAACAGTTCTAATATTTAGAGAGACTTCCCATTCTTTGACATCAAATAGAGCTATAAAGCTCTGTATTGGTTTGTTAACTTGATGTTTCCCTGGCCGCCATGAAGGTCTCTTGGGACGCTTGCTTCCGCCAGCTAACAAATTCCCAAAGATAGAAAACGTTTTCCAGAATTATTAACTAACACTCATTAATAAAAGATGGTTGAAATTGCCCTTTCTTTCGTTTTATGAAGCCCTAACAATTATTCTTTACAAAAGTAAATCTAGCTTCTCCACAAATTGCTTTTCTAGAAGGTTGATTTATATTTCGTTTGGCTTGAATATATATTTTTATATTAAATAAAAAAATACAATATAAGGTTTTAAAACTCTGCTTTAGGACGAATATCTATATTTTGTAATATTTTGATTATGAACAAATTTAGGCATAAATATGAATATTTTAATATATGTTAATCTATTTCTTCAATAAAGATCCCATTCCTTTCTATTAAATGCATTAAAATGTATCGTTTTGATGAGAAATAAAATTTAATAAACGAATTTATCAATGCGTGAAATGACTTTTTGCACATGAATATACAACCCTCTTGTATTTTTACAATATCAATCATATGAATATATTTAATAATTAATAAATTTATTTATAAAATAATGCGGCTTATGATTGTAGAACGACATTTGAAAATTATCCCGCATGTGTTTCTTTTGAACGAAAAATCGAAATTTATTTTAAGGAGAAATAACGATTATTTCTAACCTTAGGGATGAAGTATGAAAGAATGAATTGTGAAGAGTAATATAATTATAAAAATATGTTTAATATCAACACACCTGACTATTTCTTTTTATAGAATATATAGAACAATTTTGAAAATCCTATAAATTTACTATGGTATTGAGGAATGGCCGTCATCTCTCAATAAAGTGTATATATAGTTTCGTGTTAATCTATTGGAAGAGTCATGAAATTCAACGGATTTGAAGAAATATTGTTGCAGCAGTTAGTAACGTGGATAGCCATATTTAGACATTGTTAACACCTACATTGCAATTTTGTAAAGCCGATATCAAAGTTGTGGAAATGGATACATTCAGAAATAAATCTTATTGGCCAATATATGCTTTTTATTATATATATTAGATAGAAAATAATGTATTTACCAATATGTAGGTTTGGGCAACGCCAAACTCTGATACGTTTCGAAAACACCCGAATTCCTATTTTATTGCATCACAACATGTAAACCTAAAACATACATTTCTCAACTCCAATAAAGATTGGCATTCAGTCAACCTTTTGAAATTACAAAATATTTAAATTTCAGTTGTAAATATCCACGCTGCGCGCGTATTTTTTTGTAAATATTTCTTGTAGGATATATTCGATTTTTTCATTAAGCCCGTTGAAGAGCGATTATCGCTTGAAAGCTAGCGTTTTAAAATAAAAAGAAACTCATTGTGAGAAAATATTTTGTAATTATAAAACGTTTTTCACAATTCTATCATGATTTCAGTCAACCTAGAAATATGGATTCCTTTTCGACACAATATATAATTTTCCTTATTTAATATCAATGTATAAAGATAGATGATCAAACGTATCCCCCTTTATAAATTCATATAATAAACAACATTGAATATGGCTAGTTGCATGAATCTGAATGCTTTGCAAAGGGATTATCGACAAAATTATTTAGGTTTTCTCAATTCATTTTTAAAGGAAAAGGTGTTCCTATTGGGCATATGAATACTACTTTCCGGTATAATTACAATATATTATTTCTTCATCTTCATTTACCTTTAGATAAAATGTATAAAGAAATTTCTATTGTTTGGAATTATAATTTTTCATCACACACGAATATATTTATGGGAATAATTTGAATAAATAAGTCACCTTTTAGAACATAAACATCTAGATGTTTGGGAAATTGTGTTTATTTGTACAAAATATTTAACACTGTGTGTGTTGAATGAAATACTCAAAATTATATTTAAATTATCTATAGTTTGAAATATTGATCGTTTTTATTATATAGAATCCCTCAAATGGGAAAGAATGAATGCAACCTTGTTATGAGAAGATAAAGAAAATTTTAGTCATCACAGTTTTCAGGAACTTTTTAAAAACAAAAGGAATGAAAAATAAAATAAAATAATTGGAGAATTAATAATGTGTCGTTCTCCTCATATTTCTGGAGCAACTAATAATTCCGAGCACGATGTTCCGGATTAAAGAAAAATTCCAATTATTATAATTAACTTAGTAATACTTTGAAAGAAGGGGAATTAGATAAAATTAAATTATTGATTAGGGTCACATTAAGGTGTGCAGAGGTTCGAATCGATGATATGGTGAAGGAAGGCTGAAATCTCGGCTGATCGATTCTCTTGCGCCTTGATCGCAATTTTCTGCGATCACGATATGTTTGCTAGATAGCCCTTTCTCGGGAATAGAAGACTGCTCACACATTACTATATGTTTGCTACATAGCCTTTTCTCGGATATAGAACTGCACACACATTACGATATGTTTACTACATAGCCTTTAATCATAAATAGAATATCCACACTGCTCACACATTACGATATGTATGCTAGATAGCCTTTTCTCAGGAAAAGAATATACACACTGCTCACACATTACGATATTTGTGCCAGATAGCCTTTTCTCAGGAATAGAAGACTGCTCTCAACTTTACGATATGTTTTCTATATAGCCTTTTCTCAAGAATAGAAACTGCTCTCACATTACGATATGTTTGCTAGATAGTCTTTTCTCAGGAATAGAAGACTGTTCACACATTACGACATTATTGCTAGATAGCCTTTTCTCGGGAATAGAAGATTCGCACTGCTCACACATTACGATATGTGTTCTAGATAGGCTTTTCTCAGGAATAGAAGACTCCTCACACATTACGATATGTTTGCTAGATATTCTTTTCTCAGGAATAGAAGATTTACACTGCTCACACATTACGATATGTGTACTAGATAGGCTTTTCTCAGGAATAAAAGACTGCTCACACATTACGACATGATTTCTAGATAGCCTTTTCTCAGAAGTAGAAGATCCACACTACTCACACATTACGATATGTGTGCTAGATAGCCTTTTCTCAGGGATAGAGGACTGCTCACACATAACGATATGCTTGCTGGATATTTTCTCAGAGTTTGAATATTCCTTCTTCCTCGTATTTGTGACATAAAGATATGTTAATGACATATTATTTTCGGGAAAATAAAATTCATTCCGGGCTATTTTAAAACAAGACGATATGTTATCGAGATATTATATCAGAGAAAGAATAATCATTTTTCTCGAGATTGATGTGAGATTTCGCTATGTTAATAATAAATTTCTCGGGATAGAGAATATTCGTTTTATTATAGATTTATAAGATTACAATATATGTAAATTAGATAACTCTCCCTCGGCAATAGAACATTTATTTTGTTCTAGATTAATGAGATTGTGCTATGTTATTTAAATAAATATCCGGGTGAAATAGACTCCCCCTGTCATATATTTATGATATGAAGATAATATAGCACCACAATATATCTCCCTTATAGAATATGTCATACATAATACGATATTCCTTTGGAAATCCCTTTTTTAACTATATCTATTTGAGCCACTCTACCGATGCAAAACTTTCCATATTGGAAAATATGTTAATTGATTTTACCACAAGACACATAAACACACTATATACATCGAGCTGATGAATGACTTGCCTGGAAGTTTCTCTAATCCTTTTTATTAAAGTAGCGGAATTTTATATCTTTGGGTATTATCAGAACTCGCAATCCTTTTGGATCATGTATATATTTATACAGTGGTACTTCGACATACGAGCGCCCCAACATACGAGTTTTTCGAGATACGAGCCGACGAGCAAGTGATTTTTTTCTTTGAGTTACGAGCGAAATTCGAGATACGAGTTCTGTTCGGTAGTGTTGAAGATATTAATCTGTGATTTTAAATGGGAATTTTGTATGGGGAAATTTGCTTCGAAATACGAGTAATTCAAGATACGAGCAAGGTTGCGGAACGAATTAAACTCGTATGTCGAGGTACCACTGTATATCAATATATATGGGTATGAGAAAAGTAAGAAAATATAGAAAAATATCAGGTGATGATATTAAAATAAGCATATCCTGACCGCTCACATGAGCATTTTAGATGGCAGGGCGACATCTAGTGGAATAAGAATCAAAAAAACGTTGATTTAGGTTATTGCATAACACGGCTACAATATTATCATTTGGTAACTTAAAATATATATATTGGATTCATACTGCTCTAGGTTTATAAAGCTGCGATATGTTAGAAATATAATTCCAAAGATGCCAATTCTGTAATTATCAATTTCAGATATTACGATATATCGTGCTAGAAACACTAGAGTATTCATTTTATTTCCAAATAGAAGTAAAATATTCAGCGATAAAAAAGAGACTCTATCATGACTTACTTGTTATAAATCTTTCGAATCACCCACGAAATACATATTTATTTCAAAAATTACGTACACCACTATGATTTCTATTGATTCATTCATTAGGAAAATAGTATTTAGGCTATTAAAGAGCTTTCGTTTCACTGTATAGGATTCGGCTTTATATTTGATAAAGTTGTTATACAAATAAAAATTACGCAACCTTTTAAAATTACTCTTCATTGGAATATACTATCATGCGATTATTAAAGCTATATTAAAATTAAAATTTATATAAAATAAATGTAAATGTAGAAAGGCAATACGGCAATGAAAATACAAAATTTGAAAGGTTCCAACCGAACAATCAGAACGTTATTTATATGAACATGTCTTCTCCTAAGCAGGCATATCGTATGACATGCAAATATTGAACTCCTATTTTATATTAGTTATTAACAGGCAATATATATTATATTAAAATCCATATGAAATAATCAGCATATATTTGTTCGGTATCTTTGAAAGAATGAATTCATATTAAATTAGTAAATGATTTGACACACACACACACACAAATATATCCTTTATGCGAAAGAGAACAATAATTTGCGACACATTCACTCAACTATAACAAGATCAAATTGTTTACGAGAACTGAAGTTTTGAACCTAATATTATGTATTGACGATAATTGCTGAGTGGTGATTTGAAATCAATCCCACAAAAGGCACTAGTTCTTTTCATAGTTGGAATTAGTTCTTATATAACTCAGTTGAAAGAACTGATTTACAGTGATTGTATACATTTGTGTGTATGCATTACAAGCTTCTACAAATTCTTGAAAATAGCATAAAAGCCATCTAAAATAATAGGATGTGATCATATAACCTATTGAACGCCAAATATTATTGTGTGTTCTTCATATGGTTGTAATATATTCTAAGGTCACTGCATTTATTTCTAAGAAATCATATTAGTTAAAAGAATCAATTCAGACTCCCTGGAGATTAATTACATTCCAACCTCATATTAATATATACAGTTATCAGAGTCATTAAGCAACAATTCTTAATAATCAATTCTGTCACCGTTTGCTTTTGTGAATTGAATAAATACCCAAATATATGGCCATTTCTTATAACCATCGGTGGTTCAGTGGTAGAATGCTCGCCTGCCACGCGGGCGGGCCGAGTTCGATTCTCGGCCGATGCATTTTTTTTTTTTACAATTTTTAAAATTCATTTATATATTATACAAGAATGACATCCACGGCGCCAACTTATAATTGTAACGAATAGTATTTGAATAAAAGCATTTAATCGGGTAAAACCCGGGCGTTGCCCGGGTCATTCGGCTAGTATATTTATAAACAGCAAAATTATTCTGAGAATTGAAGAATGTCTATATATTCTGTTTACATTTTAATGTAACTTTTACATCCCTTTTACATGATATAAGAGCGCCTCTGTCTTCAAAATAATAAACTCTTTAAGAGCGAATGTTTTGAAACAAATAATTTCCTACTGCCTTTACTGCAATGATAAATTGTTGAGGGGGCCTGGGTGATGAGTGATGAACCTTACCAGCGGTTTTTCCAGTTTATTCTTCTATACTAACGAAACCTCTGCGAGGATATACGAATGATGAGCCATGCTCCCGCGATATATCATTTATTTCAGGAAAGACAGTAGAGAATAATCTATTTACAAAAAATAAACATCCGCGTATATGTGTGGCCTAAATTCGAATATCTAAAATAGTTTAGGTTATATTCTTCAATATATAAATTATTCCTACACTTTTATTATTTTAATGCATTAGCGCGCGCCATCTGTTATCAGAAATTAAAACTATTTTTATGCGTATGATTATTTTAAATATATATCAATTTTCTACTGTCCTTACTGCAATGATAAATTAATGAAGGGGTGGGGGGGGGGGCTGGTTCATCATTGATGAACCCTCCAAGCGGTTTTGCTCATTTAATCTAACACACCGTTTAATATTTCATTGGGATGTTTTATTTTTATACTGATATTCAAGCTGGACTCTATTCTATTTTAATAATTTGGAAAATACTATATAAAATATCTTTATAATATCTGATAGATTTTATCTTGAAATATTTTTTATAATACAATTTATTTTCGCGATTTAAGACTTGAAGTAAATATATCTATACAACTTTTTCTTAAAAAAAACTCATAGGATAGTTCCTAAAACTATAAAGCTTTCCGTTATAATTAATTTCAATGTAATAAAAAAAATTTTTGTGTGACGAAAAGTGAAAGTTTTCATTATAAATGCATGCAATTTCCATGATAAGTTTTAAAATGCTAATATTTTAAACGCCTCTTAAGATACATACACACTATATCATTTTAAATCACTATAATAGATTTATAAATTCGAAAATATAATTTATAACATATAAATCTTTTTGAAATTTTAAAAATGCATATATTGACCGCTGACATGAGCTTTTTAGATGACGCTCTGCCTTTTTAATATCAACACCAAAACCTTTATCAATATTCGTACTTTTTCACAATTCAACTCTGTATAGTTTCCCAATTTAAAAAGTTGAAATATATAAAATTAACGAAGGTAAAAAAATTCCAGATAAAAATATAATAAAATGCGAATTTTCGAATATTAAACGCAGACGAATTCTAGAAATGGAAAGAAATAAAAATAACTTTCTAGGAGAAATTTTATATTATTTGAAAATTCAAATAGGAAATCCACCAATAGCTGGCCAATGAGGCGAATAACGGCGATCCAATCAGTCTCCGAAATGACAAGGAAGTCATACACAAAGAAATAACTCCAATAAAGATTCTCTCAATGAATTTTTTCTATATAATTAGAGGAAGTTGTTTCTCCCTCCAACCCGATTGTTATTAAGCCTTAGATTTGTTCTCATTAATTTTTGGAACTAATGAGAAAGAAAGTTTTTATTACGGAGAGAAGTGACTTTTTCCTTAATATGCCATAAGTTTCTACATGAATGATTTCATTACAATTGCTTTTCAATATCTAGTAAAAAGCATTCATAGGAATTCATATATATGGAACATTATATAAATTTGATTTAATTGTCTAAATGTTTTGTATTAAATATTCAGGCTCTCATTGTAAGACTTATGTAAATAAAGATTTACATAATGAAAAATATATGGGGTATATATGTAAATATCAGGAAAGTAAACAATAATTATTCGGCTAATTCAACCAGTAAATTTGCTATTGCGTAACATGTAAATAAAGCTAAACCCTATTTCTTTCCAGTTCATTAACAATTAATAAAAAAACAAGGTAATTTGTGTTTTTAACAATGATTTTATTTATTCTTAATAGAGAATTATGGAAAACCTTAAAATAATTAATATTTTTATTACAAATATATCAAGTGATAATTAAGGCCTAAACCAAAAATGTATCTATATTTACAGTGATGTATTAAGGACTTTATAAAGCCTCCTAATAAATATATTTCAATTTCTCAAATATTTTGGGTGCTTATTTGAATTATATGTATTTTTCACTTAGTCTGCATGTAACATACTGATATTCTTTGTCATGTGTCTCACATATTGGTATAAAAACTAATCAATATAGCAAAATGAATTTTAAATGAAATATCTTTAAAAACATAATGTATATGATTATAACAGTACAACTTTGAAGATAAAGATTGTTGATACATTTCGAACAAAGAGAGAGAAATATATAACTATATACACCCTCATACACAAAACCTAAGGATGTTTCATATTTAAACCAAAACCACTTCTGCAGCATGAAAATTATTATTCTTTGAGTGTGAGAGCTTGTAAAAAATAGGAACTTACCCGCTACCATTATATTTTTTAATTTTATTTGTTGTCTGTTTTGCATAAGTTGAATCTGGTTAGAACGATGTATGTAAATTAGATGATTATTTTATTGCCTCAAATACGAGGTAATTAACTCGTTTCTCTCTATATATCTAAAAATGTTTAAAGTTTAATAAATTAATTTTATAAATCTGAGAATTGTCTTCAAAAACGATCCAACATATACACCCTCATTGGAAAAACCTAAGGATGTTTCATATTTAAACCAAAACCATTTTTAAATTTCTTATATAACGGCGGTTTACCCATACATGTAAATCCAAACGTTCTCCTTAAAATTATATAATAATATATAATATAATGTAAAAATATATATATATATTCATGCTAAAAGGTACAACTACGTTATGTTTGTCCATGAGTGTATACAACATTCCTCATATTGGGAAATTAAAATTAAGATATTTCGATATTGTTAGTATAATAACATTAATAAAGACTCAAATACTAATTCATTGTTTTCCTAAAAAGCTTATAGGACCAGCTTTTTTCTCATTGAGGTACAGCCTACACCGCGCTGATGAGGGCTAACGGCATGAAACGCGTACATAGTAGACTTTACTTGATTTTTCAATAAATTTTATCTGGCCAATATTATGGAATAATTGAAAATCATCGGATAGTTGATATATATTACTACAGATAGAGAAAACCAATTTCAATTACACGCTCAGGAGATGCCTTTTTCCTAAAAAATTTCGAATGTAATAATATCTCACTTATAAATTAATGAGAAATATTCCAGGCGAAATGTGCATGCATAAACTTAAATAAGAGTATAATAAGAGGAGTATAATAGTGAAAAATCGACATTTTGGTCATACTATCGTATATAAGTATTGTAATTTAATTTATTCTTGAAACATTTTTCATGACGGGGGAAAAATAAATCGATAAAGTATTCTCTATAAGACCTGATAAAAATCAATACAAATCAAGAGAGAAAAAGTTCTATATTTTAACTTTTAAAATATCCTGAATTTTATTGGTTATTTTGAGCATTTTTCATCGACTTTAACGACATGACATACTAATGACAGAAACTAATGACACAGCTTAATGACATAAACCAACTTTTTCCTATTTTGACCCCAAGTCGTTTACTTCCAAGTGTAGTATATTTCTTTTCCCGGAGTGTGCGGAACAGATGTTGAGAGATATAAATCCTTCACAAGGTCATTCATGGGGATGTGAGCTAACATATATTTCGTGTTAGTATTTTAATATATATTTTCTCATATACAATACCAGTTTACTTTTACAGTACAGTAATACAGTATATTTTACTAGTTACAAAATAATCATATTTTAATCAGTAATCTATCAATATAAAATATTGTCGCGTATAAGACCTGAAACTACCTACAACCTCCGCCAGTAGATGGTGCTTTCGCCTGTTTCTGATCTGAAACTGGTGTGGGAATCGCCGACTGCTGTGGTCCTGTTTCCTGGGGAAAATGTATGTAAATAAGATGTTCATATTGGCCCCGAGGTGGCGTAATGTAAATACCCGTTGATTGTTATTCCAGATATATGTAATGTTTAGTGGTAAATGACAATAAAAAAAGTAGTGCTTGAAGTCTTGGTGCCGCTTGCTGTAGTTACTCTCGCCATCGTCACATCGCTGCTACTCTTCTGGTAAGTCTCTAGTGTCCCCCACCAGTGGTAAGGCCGAGAGATACTGCCAGAGGAAAGGAGTTCCACTTGAGCGGTGGTTATCGGTCGTCCTTGGGTGCTCTGCAGGGTACAGCTGCAGAGGAAGAGCAACGGAAACCTGGGTAGGTGATCCACAGCGGAAGAAGCGGCGTCGTTGCAGGAAGAACCAGAGGGGTCAGCCGCGCGACATTGGTGTCAGAAATGGGATTCTTCCTCGTGTAAGTCACCAGAAAGCTCTTTTTGAGATTTTTTGGTTGCTGACAAAGGTCCATCGGCGTGAGAGGCCAAGGGATGGCCTCTGAGCAGGACTCGTTGGCCGAGGTCGCCCAGAGACTACAGGGATATCAGGAGCAGATGGACGAAAGAAGGCGCCGTAGAGAGGAAGAAAGACTTCTAATGGAGAAAGAATTCGAGGAAAGAAGGCTTCTTAGAAGCAAAGAGATAAAGCAGTTTCTATCTCAAATGGAGGCCCACTTACAGACGGAGCCAAGTACGGCCTAGTCAACCTTGGGGAGTGATGTCGGCGAGGGCCGGGCGGAGTTCCGAGGGCTGGAGGTCGAGCCAGCTCACATGTAGGAAGTCCATGGAGCAGAGGGCCTGATTGTGGCAACTCCGGAGCCGACCCTAAATCTGCTTCAGGCAGAGCAGCGAATGAAGTGGTGCCGGCGAGAGAAGCGGTGCCCTCGGGAGAAACGGTACTGGCGAGAAAAGTGACTTTGGCGCGAAAAGCGGTACTGGCGAGAGAAGCGGTGCCGGCGAGAGAAACGGTACCGTCGAGAAATGCCACGAGAGAAGTGGTCCCGGCAAGAAGGGCGGTGCCGGCGAGAGAAGCGGTACCGGCGAGAGAATCGTCTTCGTCGCGAAAAGCGGTACCGACGAGAGAAGCGGTACCGGCGAGAGAATCGTCTTCGTCGCGAAAAGCAGTACCGACGAGAGAAGCGGTACCGAAATAAGAAGGGGAATCGGCATAAGAAGCGGTTCCAGCATGAGGAGCGGTTCCGGCGTGAGAAGCGGTACCGGTGAAAGGGGCGGCTCCGGCAGTAGAAGCGGCTCCGGTAGGAGAAGCGGCTCCGGCGAAAGGAGCGGCTCCGGCAGGAGAAGCGACTCCAGCGGGAGAAGCGGTCCCGGCGAGAAGGACGGCTCCGGCGAAAGAAGCGGCTCCGGCAGAAGAAGCGGCTCCGGCGAAAGGAGCGGCTCCGGCAGGAGAAGCGGCTCCGGCGAAAGAAGCGGCTCCGGCAGAAGAAGCGGCTCCGACGGGAGAAGCGGTCCCGGCGTAAAGGACGGCTCCGGCGAAAGGGCGACTCGGGCGGGAGAGTCGACTCCGGCGAGAGGGACGGCTCCAGCGAGAAAGACGGCTCCAGCGAGAAGGACGGCTCCGGCGAAAGGGCGGCTCTGGCGAGAGGGGTAGCTCCAGCGAGAAGGACGGCTCCAGCGAGAAAGATGGATCCAGCAAGAGAGGCGGTTCCAGCGAGAAAGGCGGCTCCTGCGAGAAAGGCAGTTCCGGTAAGAGAAGCGTGTCATCAAGGCCTCCTAACCGATGGGACCGGATCGGGACGATCCACCTTAAGGGGGAAGCAGTGTCGCGTATAAGGCCCGAAACTACCTACAACCTCCGCCAATAGATGGCGCTTTCGCCTGTTTCTGACCTGAAACTGGTGTGGGAATCGCCGACTGCTGTGGTCTTGTTTCCTGGGGAAAATGTATGAAAATAAGATGTTCATATTGGCCCCGGGAGGTGGCGTGATGTAAATACCCGTTGTTGGTTATTCCAGATATAGGTAATGTTTAGTAGTAAATGACAATAAAAAAGTAGTGCTTGAAGTCTTGGTGCCGCTTTCTGTAATTACTCTCGCCATCGTCACATCGCTGCTACTCTTCTGGTAAGTCTCTCGTGTCCCCCCACCAGTGGTAAGGCCGAGAGATACTGCCAGAGGAAAGGAGTTCCACTTGAGCGGTGGTTCTCGGACGTCCATGGGTGCTCTGCAGGGTACAGCTGCAGAGGGAGAGCAACGGGAGCCCGGGTAGGTAAAACACGAAGAAAGAAGCGGCGTCGTCGCGAAGAACCGGAGGGTCAGCCGCGACAATATATTGTGCGTATTGTATATGGAAAGTGTTAAAGGTAACCCATTCTATAATCAAAATAAATTGCTTTCACCAACATTGAATTATATTATGAAAAAAGGGCATCTCCTTATCGTGCAACTGAAAGTTGCTGATAGCTTGCGCCATCTATCGGAATAAATATCAACTATTCTCGTTGATTTTTAATTATTCCATAATTGGCCTCATACCCATTCTTGATTAATCAAGAAAGGCTAACCACGGATGCGTACAATATCACATTTTTACTATTTTTTTCACATTGAATTTTATGTTTGATTAAGTAGTAAACTAATGCGCTATAGCAAGATCGATTGATGCTAATGCTACAACAGAACATAAACGTTTTTACCAAACAAATATATTCTAATTCAGCGGCTTTCAAAGCAATAACCAACGAATCCGAGAAATTCAGCAGACGGATAGTAAACTTCCTGTTTTCAATTGGAAAACACTCCGAAACGATATAATCATTTTGACGAAAGCATACGATTTTTGAAATATAGAACTTAAATAACAAACTACCACTCTATTATAGCACTACCTAATATAAATATATAAGCATAATAAAATATAAAAAAAGATAATAGTTTACAGCTTTGATAAATCAATTTAATCCCGGCTACACATGGCATTATACTGCCATTTGACATACTCACTAATTTTGATCACTTAAATCTAATTGCCAAATGTATTCAGAGAGAGTGAATACAAGTTATATATATATATTTTGTAAATACTCCACGTGTGATAGATTTGTCATTGTAACATAATCACTAGAATATATATGTGAGAATTGTTGATGAGAGTGTTATTAGATTACTTCATTGTGTTGGAGTACAACAGTTGTCATTTATTGCTCAATATTTGTCATTACGTACTTGCTTCACGATAATGGCGACTATTTCAATATAGCATCACCTTTGCAGGTATATTAAATTTTCACCTTCATATAATTAAAGATATTAATGCTTTATCAATCGGATTCGTGTTCATGTATTAACTTAAGCCTTTATTATATAAATATTGGTATATAATATGTATTAATGTTTATATTCGAAACCTATTTTAGAAAACTAACATATTATTATTATGTTTTACTATTTTTTTTTATATTTATATATTAATATATATAATATATATTATATATGAATTATATGTATATATATTATATAAAAATCAAATTTATATATTTTGAATTTATTTATTTTTCTCTTCTATATATAATGACTAGTAAATTATTAATATTTGATTTGATGAAACCGTTGTTTCTATAAATCCCAAAACATATTTCTATTATAATTATTCTTTAAAATAATTATTAATTATGATTGAATATATAATGCAAATGCTATAAAATGTATCTGATTTCAGAAAAAAATATATTATAAGAATATAAACTTTTTAAAAATTTCAATAAATATTTCATCCAAAATGTTAAAAAGATTAATAAAGGAAATGTACGCCTATCGTTTATATTACATACAAGTACATTCAACTATTGTTTAAGTATATTTTACAGAATGTTAATTAGATACAATGTGTAGATGAGAAAAGGATAAAAAAGTAAAGATAGAGAAAACAACAAATTCAAATCTTACCCCCGTTATCTGATTGCTGTAATTGCCGTTGAGAACCAAGTAAAAAACGACAATTAGTCAAGAGAAAAATAATGTTTTAATCCAACAAAACAAATGCCTATTATATAGAAAAAATAATAAATTTCATGGCACTTCCTATAATCAATTTGGCAAAAAAGAAAAATGAGAAAAATAAATAAAATTTATATATTTCTTTTCCAATTAATATACGTATATATCTCTATAAACCTTTTTATAATATTTAGTTCATTTCTGTATAAATAGATTTCATTCTGAATGCTTATTTTTGTTTAGGTATATAAATAAAGCTTCATAAGAGAAAAATAAGTAACGGTTTTATTATGTGAAGTGAGGTGTTTAAATTCAATATATTTACATTATTCTTATATATTTATATATAATTAAATATTTATTTTTCATTAATAATTCAAAATAATATAATCATTAAGACTTTATTTATATTTAATAAATCTAATAAATTTTTCGAACGATAATTCATCAAATTATTAATTTTCTTTGTATCTCTCTATAATCAGATATAAAATATTGTATGTTATAAATATATGTTTAAATAATTTGTGATAAATTAATATTATATTTATTCATAATATATATGAGAGAGGCTAATAGATTATCTGTATGTGAATAATTTTGAAGTTTTGTGAATAGATCATTATAATATATGATATGATATATAAATAGATGATGCTGAGTTTTAATTTAATATAATTTTCTAATGGTTGTATATGTATTCATATATTATTTGAAAGATATATTTGAGTAATTTGAAAAGTTTCATTTTAATCTCTATAATAAATATTTCAGCTTGCACCACGCTGATGAGGGCCAAAAGCCCGAAATGCGTCCGCGGTTAGCTTTTCTTGATTAATCAAGAATGGGTATTTGGCCAATTCTGGAGTAATTAGAAATCAACGAGAATAGTTGATATTTATTCCGATAGATGGCGCAAGCCATCAGCAACTTTCAGTTGCACGATAAGGAGATGCCTTTTTCTTAAAAATTATTTCATTAAAGTAAATTTGGCATTTATCCATTATGGTTATATTCTCTCTCATTTATATAACTTATCTTTTCAAAATTCTCGAACAAGAATAAATAACACTTGTTAAAGTCAAGAGCAGCTTGTAATAATTTCGTAAACAAACTTTCGTCTAAAATAATTCTTTTGAAAAAAATATATAATTTACATTTGTTACTAATATTCAATTAATTGTAACGAATAATCTATGTAAAATATTTACACGTATATATATTTACGCTTTAAAATAGTCATCACATATATATTAGTTTATATTATATAATATATTAGTTTGATATAATTTTCCTGAAGGTATTGGAAACAGCTTTCAAAAAGATATGCCCACCTTTAACAAAGTTCGAAATATAAAAGCAAAGTAGGCATATCCTGACCACTAACATGAGCGTTATTTAGATGGCAGAGCGTCATCTGGGAGAACACGTTGATTTAACCTGTTCCTTGATATTTGGTCAACCCATTTTCTTGATAAATCAAGAAAAGCCAACAACGAACGCGTATCGGGTTGTTGGCCCTCGTCGGTGCGGTGCAGGCTATAACTCTGCGACCAAAAATCTTTGTATCCCAGAGGCTTCCTAAGAAATAATGAAATGCGTATTCAAGGCCAAACATGCGTAAATACGCTCTAGTGAAAAGATAATATAAAAAATATACGACGTGATATTCTGTCTATGTGTATGAATATAGAAGATTAAAAGAAAGAAAAAATGAAGAAGTGTAATTAAGATAAAAGCCTCGCCATTCAGTTAACATTGCTAATGGTAAACAGGCCATTCATTGAAATAAATTTCCATTAAACGTTCTTTTTTCTATAATGTGTGTGTGTAAATAAAAACACATCTAGTTGCGATATTGATTATTGTGAATGGCAGAAGTTATGTTGCAACATGGAGTTGCATGATTGGAATATGTCTATTGCATCAAGTCACGTCAGGATCATCTAATATTTATGTAAATTGTTGCGCCGCTTTTGAAATATTGGCGTGAATGGCTTTTCTACGCCTATTCACGATACCATCGATTATACCAGACGATGTCCTTGATTAATATCAACACACCTATTCTGTAAAAAAGAGTAAAATATTTACCACTATCATCTGAAATTATTTATTTCACTTACTCAAGAGATATTTTCCACAATCAGAGAATAGAAAATGAGAACCTTCCGAGATGGCATAGCTCATCAGAGGTGGATCGTTTATTTCTTACCAGTCAACGCATGCGTGTTTTCCTAACCATAAGATTTGCATACTTTAAATATTTCATGTATATAGGAATGGTAGATTAAACTGGCGAAACCACTGGGAGGGTTCAACACTGATGAGCCAGACCCTCCCATTATTTTTTTTTCCATTGCAGTAAGGGCAGGAGAAATTGTTTAATTTTTTAAAGAATCATAGGCGTCTATAATAGTTTCGAATTTCATATAGGAATTTTCTAAATGTATTTTATAAGGGAAATGTTCATAGGGTAAATGGCTATAGGAAGTGATATGGCTACCTCTACTGATACAATAGACGTAGAATTATGCACTATTCACTCACCGTCTCTGCAATCCATAAGATTCAGGTCAGGGTTAAAGTGAAAGCATTTGGAAAATGCAGAACATCCACCTGGAGGCTATGGTTCACATAGGTCCAGGGTGGCCCACGATTTTATATGATCCATCAAAACTGGACAGGCCTTAGTACGTCCTCATATTCCATTTTAACATGCTATCTAGGGGCTTTCTTACTGGCCCGAGTCGGCTGCAGACGTTCAGTAGGTTACATTGAGTTTTGGACATCGTTTTTTACAAGGTAGGTGAATTTAGATTTTCTTTAGGATATTCATAAATAATTAGAATGTATATTTTATTTTGAATTATATATTTATCTTATTATATAAATATAGTATCAGTATATATAGGAAGCGCAGAGAGAACTATAAAACATAAAAACAATTTTAGTAAAACCATCTTTAAAAATAAAGAATATATAAGTTTTAGTGATTAATTTGAAATAACGGGGAAAAGGAGGCTACTTAAATATATATACTTTTTTTTCAAATGGAACTACGATGATATTTATTAGAAACAATAGCACTATTATTAATTCATTGAAATGTCTCAAAACAATACAATTTGACGAGATTCTTTATGTTTAGAGAAAGAACGCGCGAAATCATATCGAAAAACAGATATATATATATTCTCATATACCAAATATTTTATATAAGAATACTAAGAAAATAAATCTTCTTTAATACTGACCAAAGTCAAAAGACAAATAATTACGATGTCCTTCCATATAAAAGTAAATTTATAATTATATTTAATAGTATATGTATATATGTAAGTGAGGTTTATTCACTCTTCAAAATAAATACGCATCAATTCTTGAATAATTTATAACATATTAGGATATTTCATAATGTATAGTTATATTACATAATGATTCTAATTTTCCTTTTCCATCTCCTTAATTGAATACAAGAGAACATTTTTGTGCATTATTATGATTTAATAGAATACCCAATTATAATAAGGTTATGTAAATACTGAATTCAATCAACTAATATTATTATATTTGACCAATTTTAGGAAATTTGAAAATCCTAACCTATTATTTTCTCCCAATATACAGACCATAGCAAAGTTCCAGAATTTTTTGGGGCTATACGATCTTTATTGGTTCAATATAAATAATGAAGACTATTAAGAAAAAATAATAACTTTAAAAATATTATTAAATATTTGATATAAAAAAACAGAAATATATATAATATAAATGAATATTCGAAACTATTATAGACGCGCATGATTCTTTTAAAAATTAAACAATATATACTGCCCTTACTGCAATGGAAAATTTAATGAGAGGGCCTGGATCATCAGTGGTAAACCAGGCTCTCCCATTAATTTTTCCATTGCAGTAAGGGCAGTAGATATTGTTTAATTTTTAAAAGAATCATGCGCGTCTATAATAGTTTCGAATATTCAAAACAGATGGCGGGCTAATGCATCATAATATAAATACATACTGTTGCTATTTTCAGAAGACCCCCTAACGTTAATCTCTCAGAGAGTAAAAAGAAACTTTATATATCTATTATTTAGACTCCAAAAAACATAAGACAACAATAATGATATGGGAACTCAAAATTCGCTGGTCAAATTCAATCAATCTGGTGTATCATTATTTATACCTTTTTTATTCCATTGAAACCTTGATAATAAATTATCAAACAAGAGCTAATATAAAGTTATTTACATATGAGTTTCTTTATCAAAAAGTGGACGAACTTCCAGGCTCAGGCTCTTTGAATATTTGATATAAAATGATATAATAGGTTGGGGGTTATTAATACAGGAATGGAGAGTGAATTATCACATTATATGAACACGTAGGCCTAACTTGGTTCCTTTTTTACATTGTGGTCTGTCGAAGAAAGTATGTATTTAAACCGCGCCCTTTAGAAATAAAAAAACTCAAAATTAAAAAATAAATTGAAATCCTAATCATAAATAAATTGCTATCCCTTTCATGAAAATAGCTACCATTTCTAAAATAAATTTTCATTAAAGGGAGTAAAAATGAAAGGGTATTTGAAACGCTAACAAGATTAAATGTTTAGAACGGCCTTTGATCAAGATACTGATTAGAACACAAGTCCATTGTTGAGACGATCTCAGGTTATTGAATTTGTTATATGAGTTCCATTTAATTTACTACCTTAACATTACAAGGGAACAACATTTTATATCTCCAATATTACATTATGGCTTAATACCTTCCCCATTGTAACCAGGCAAAGTATGAAGATCATCGAGTCCCGATATATTGTATAATTTATATTAATTATTAAAAGTGTATATTGAGTCTTATAAAACTATAAAACATAAAGATGAAAGGCTATTTATAAATATAAAATATATTATTTAAAATATAATTCCAGCCGACAACCGTTATGAGATAGCTTGTAAATATTCATGAAGTGTTGTCGAACATACTTATGAGAATGAGAGAAAAGACTGAAATCTTAAAAACAAATATATTTAAGTTTAAAATATTTATTTTAATACTGGACTATTTATATTCTGAAATTTTAAAACCACACACACCACACAAACCCACATAAAAGTTGTTAAATATATAGAATTAATAATATTTTTAATATGAAATTTTACTCATATATTGTAGAGTTTTACAATTTTCTTTTAATTTGACCATCTCCACATATCGCACAAGTTCATTTCGGTAATAATTCTACCACCATATAAATGTAACGCCGACAACTTTCTCTTACATGTGTCCAAATGTTGTCATTCATACTAAAATAGTTCGCAAACCCTTCTCATCTTTGCATAGTAATAACAATTTGTAAATATGGGATAATAACGAAAATATTTGTAGAATTAGATTTAGAGATATTTATATCAGATATAAATTTAAATATATATATTTACATATATAAAATACATGAATTATATATATTATATAGGGACATTCCAGATGAATGAACATCTATGTATATAGAGAGAAAAACAAATAGTGAGATAAAACTTGCAAAATGAGGGAGAATGGGGAAGGGAGAGGAAATGGAGCAGAAAAGCCATCTTGGACACGTTAGACGTGCGGCTAGGGAATAGCCCTAGGGTCCCAGACGCCTAAAACATTGTGCCCTGACGTCGGATGCAAAGTTGTTGGTGTCAAATCGAGCGGTGGCGAGGAGACAAGTTGATGTCACTCGGGATCAAAGTTAGGATTGTCGAGTTTTTCATCAAAGAATATGTTATACATTAAGAGAATATATTTTTTATTTATTTTTTAAAGGATAAATACATCTTTATTTAGATTTAAATTCCGTAATGTTCATAGAAATATATAAGTTTGAATATGGGTGTTGTGCTCCCTAAATATTTGAGATATATTTTAGATTTGAAATAAAAACGTATATCTTTATTCGATGTAATATAATCGGGAAGATGGTACTTATCTACCAGAATAGAGAATATCTAACAATGTTTTAATGCCCTACTGATTTTTACTATTCATATATCAGAATTGTGACTTATATGTGAAGCACTACAAATGTAGCCTGTGACTTTTCTTTACATTCTTGTAATATGTGTAGCTGTAAAAACAATGATTAATCATTTATTAATTATTTCATATGCTGTCTGTAACGCAGTAAGGCATAATATATTGTTAAAATATACTATGAATAATATTTATCTATATTGTATTACGTTCTCCAGTTGTATGTGTTACAGTAAAGGATTAGGTATTTGCTGCTTATCGCATTCTCTTTTTACATTTTTGTTCACAGGTTATCTAGAAAACAGTTCAGTATTGTTGCGGTGTGAAGTTTATTCTCCCACACATATCTCGATAATACAGTTAGTAGGCAATATAAGGGACCTGCAAACATGTTGTCGTTAATACTATAACTCATCTGGCTTTCTTTTTCACATTCTTGCTGAGAAGAATATGTAGCTGTGTAGGATCTCTACCTCTTGCACACCTTTATCACAGTGAGGCTCAAAACATCGCGGTATTAAGAGAGTCACATATAACTCAACCAGGAAGAGAGAGAAGGTTTCCTGAAAGGTGGAAATGTGGAGATTTGCCGACTCGCTGACGGTCCATAAATTGTCTACCCGAAAAAAAAAAACATTTACACGTTTAATTGGAGTAATTTTGTGATATCAACTGTAGAGGAAGGGTCAGTAATTTACAATGTTGAAAAACATGCCTTGACTTCTCTTAAAAGATCTTTTATATATGGTTCAAAGATTTTTAATTTTATTTAATTGCGAAAGCTAACTATATGAGATATATTAACTATGAAGATTTTATATATAATTATAAAAAATAAGATTCCTCTTATAGAAATCTTCCAATATTTCCACATGGATAATTACCCCCTTTCTAGGAGAATTCTAGTTGATTTAATTTTATTCCTGACTAATCAGAACAGATACCTTTTTTTCTTGGATCATTTAGCAAAGCCACGACGGGCGCGTTTTATGTTGTTGGCCTTGGTCCGCGTGGTCAGTCTGAACGACTTTCATCATTATTAAAATATTTACGATATAACGGTTAAAGTAAGATTTGAATCTAGCAATGACAATATACTATTCATAATCATATTTGTTCATTTTGTATTATATGCAAATATGATGCATTAGCGCGCTATATGTTATTGGAAATGAAGAATATTTTTAGAGCATACGTTTATATCCTACTAAAATAATTTTCTACCGCTTCCAGTGCAATGATAAAAATTAATTAAATTTCAAAAGAAACAAACGCGCAATAAATATTTTACATATTCAATATGTAAATGTAGATTAAGCAAATTCACCAAATACATTTTATACTCTGGCTTATATATAAGAAGATAACTCTCACTAACAGATAAAACGTCGAATTATCAGAATTGGTCCATTTTACTACTCATTCCGTAGATTTTGATGTCTTCGGTCTTCGCTGTACTGAAGAAGGCTATATGTCGAAACCAAGGTGTACAGTTTGAGGTCTTGCAGGCTGGCACACACACGTACATCGTGCATATAATTAACCAAAAAATTAGATGTATTGTTTTCTTTAGCATATTTCAGAAAAAAAGCGCTTCCATTTTGCCAGCGTAAACCAGGTTTCGGAAGAAAATGATATATAGAAGTCAAATTTGTTTTTAATTAATAAATATAATAGGTTATATATTGAATTAGTGTGTAATTTCTATAAGCATTTATCAAATTATATAAAATCCGCCTCTCCAATCTCTATATTCAACTTTTTCATGAATAAAATTAATTTAGCATGTTTTATGATATTATATTTTGTAAATCATTTTTGAGAAGTATTATTGTATCAGAAATATATTTTTCTATGTTTACTTTTATAGTTTAAATAAAATGTTTTTTTTTTTTATTTTATTTATAGTGCACCTGGTATAGCTCATGATAAAAATGATAATAACACAGTAAGTGCACCACATGTTTACACATGTGAAAAGCAGTTCGACTTTTGCACTTACAATTATTCGGACTCGCTCGTGGGGTTGTATATTTACAAAATTGGGGGGTCTTGGAAGCATTTTTAATTAGAAAAAAAAGTGGCCAATTCGGATTTCGATCCCGCGTCGTTGCGGTCGATACCCAACGGTTTAGACTACTTGTATTCTAACGTCTTTACTTACAAAAGGTTCAAATATATATATAATGAATTCAAATATAATAACATTAAGTATAAAAAATAACGCCAAAATACTTTACGAATTATGCTTTACAAAAGGACACACACACAAATATTTAAATCAAAATATTAATTAAAATATAAAATGACATGTGCGTTTTTAAGGTTATATAATTTGTACTACTATATTAACATCAAAATTTAAAAAGAGACATATAGAATTGATAAATATTATATATATATTAATATCGTGAAAGCTTATTCATTAAAAAAGTGTTAATATTTTTTATCGAGCGATGATGCACCATAGTAATATCAATCCATGTAAATTAAATCAAATTTATTATCATGAATATATAGAAGTTTTAAAAATATTAATTTTTGCAGCGTTAGATCTATTTGAAAGAATTGTCTGCTGCCCCCTTTCCTCCCTTAAAGCCGTCAAGGAAACCCTTCAAAAGTTTTTCTCTGAATTCGAGCCTTTTCAATTTAAAGAATTAATAAGATTTTCAGGATCTGAACATTCTATTCAATCTTTATACCTCTCTCTTTCTATAAAAATGAAATATTTAGATATGTAGGAATTTTATAATTCACTCGGCACCTATTCAATAGAATCTTGCTCTGTCAGCACGACAATGGACTCCAACTCGAGAAATTCGCCAAGATTGGCGCCTATTGATTTTAAGGAATTTAATTTGGGCAGCTATAAATCCAGCTAAAAATCTTCAGGGATCCAAATGGAAATCTGTTGGATTTGATTAAAGATTATTTCTGTGCTGAATCGATTCTATGGAGAATTAATCGAAGCTTTAAAAAAGTGTGATCTACTCCTGAAAACAACGCCGTCTTCTTTGTTACTCACCTCAATAGAATCTTGTTGAATGGAATTAATGGAAGGTTGCGCCTTTGTCGAATGATCCTCATTAGATTTCAGACACATATGCTCGGCTATACATGCAGATAGCATTGTTTCTATACATGTGAAGTACAAAAACTTGAGATAAAACTTACCTCTAAACAAAAAAAAACAACTTTTTATTAACCAAATGTTAAATATCTGTCATATTGACTCCCTGTTTGAAGCCAGTTTATTGTTTTTTATAAATCATTATTATATTCATATTTCTATATAAATTTCTTACATAACACACAATATATCTTACGATGCACTAGCGCGCCATCTGTTATCAAATTACAAAACTATTTTAGAGGCGTAATATTCTTTTTAAAATAAAACAATTTCTACTGTCCTTACTGCAATGGAAAAATTAAAGGGATGGCCTGGCTCATCAGTGGTGAACCCTCCCTTTAATTTTTCCATTGCAGTAAGGGCAGTAGAAATTGTTTTATTTTAAAAAGAATATTACGCCTTTAAAATAGTTTTGTAATTGACACAATATATCTAATATACAAACCAATTTCTTTTCTGAGAGTACCTAGTATGGAAAATAAAACAGTTCAGATATCGGTTCTCTATTGGTTTAAATATCTATAATACGATATATTTGTAAGATATGTAATGCAGATAATGAAGAGAATTATAGAATGATGAGCTCTTTTGAGCCTTGAGAATCAATAAATTATGTGTGTGAATATGAATTGAGAAAAAAAACATTTTCGCAAAGTTTTATTGGGAAATATATTTATTTTCCATCTCTTATTTACCTATCTTAATTTTAGGTGGATCCTTATAAGTAAAAATCGAAATCTAATAATCCCTAAGTAATCAGAAGCAATTATTGCATTTATAATATTTTCTAAAATTGTCATTATTTTAAAAATCATCTTTAATTCCGCTTAATAAGGTATATTTGAAATGTTCGAATTTAACCCGAATTTTCGTTCGGTAACTATTTTTCCATAACTGAAAAAAGCTTGCTATTTTTAATAGCCTCTTATTTACCTATTCAAATTTCCAATATATAGCTGTCAAAATAATCTATAATTTATACAAAACGAAACAATAAATTCAATGGATTTTTTATTCCCTCAGTACACACAACACAGAACGTACTATTAGTGATAGACAATATGCCATAACACAAAATTTAGCGAATTCTGACATAAAGCCAATATATATATACCATGATTTTTGGCTATGGCCATCATCAGTACCGGGGCGGCTTCGATTTGATAACACCCTAAGATAGGAGGTATCATATCGGTCGAATTTTCCAAAAATGTGTTCAAGCTGGTGAAATTATATATATAGCTTTGCTTTTAGTCGAATTTGGAAGAACTGTTATTTTGGCTTATACTCAAATCTAACAATGCGATGTTTATGCGATGAATATTTGAAATTAATTATTTTATTTATTTTTTTGTTTTTAATGTCTTTATATTAAAAGTGAGGGATTATTCTTAGGCATAATTCCTTATTTCCACCATTATACTATATAAAATGAAAAGTCGATTTCATTTTTGGATCTCTACAATGGAGAAGGCTTCTTTGCTATTGAATATCTCACTGCAACTTCAGATTGCATAACGCTCCCCTTGATTGTCATGCCTTTCTCCCAGGGGGTTAATGAAGGTAATTCTATTAGCTTCTCTTAAAGCAGGCGCCACATAACTTTCTGGCACCGCTTTGCTTTTTTTGGAGCAATTTCACCTTTCATTCTCAACTCAGATGTATTATAATGGAACCGGATCAGTTATGAATCGGAGAAATTATATTTAGGTTCAACTTTGGAATGTTCCAAACTGGTCAAAGTTTAATCCAAAATTTGTCAAAATGAGACACCCATTGAGCTCAAAGCTTGTTTATCTTAGAAATTCGTGAATGGTGTTGTGAATTAAACTTTAGATATATGAAAAAGGACTCTATAATCTCTCAAATCATCATTCTTCTATCAATCATGATCATTTTGTGGAACCTGGCAATGTTCTTTGTAGGTCGTCTCTCTCGGTCGTCCACTATGTTCGTCTTCTCAGCTTGTTTGTTAATAGTTTAAAGTCAAAACCCAGTTGTGAACTAATTTAGATTTTGATAATAGGAAGACTCGCCTAAAAAGACGCATCTATTTATTCTTTTTCAGGGTTAATGCGCATACTTTTGAATAATGGTAATTTTGGCATTTGTTAGAATCATAAATTTATCCACCTTTATTTTCTCTTAACTTACTTATATCAAATCATCCTTACATTTCTTGAAAGTCTTGCCATTATTATGAATTGAGAACTTACAAAATGATAACTGCGGATTTTATGAAAATTATTTATCGAAAATATATTTGATTTTATTCTTTTTCGACAAAAAATTGAAATATTCTCTTAAAATAAAACTATTATTAATATTACTTATTAAAATTTACAGGCATAACAAAAAACGCTATTTAACAAGAAAATCGAACTTTGGTCTAGCTAATAGAGGAAACAGCCTTGGGAGGTTAGAAATTATCGAATTCTCTCGAAATGTTTAATTAATTCGTCAATCAATAAATATAAATCGTTTCCTGGGGGATTATTTTTGCCTCTATTGATAAGAAGCTTTTATTTAAAAGTTCACAGAATTATTAGGGGATCCAGGTGAAAATCTGTCCGGCAGCCCTGCCAATTAATCCGAGTGTTATTTAGGCACGGATGGCCTCGAGGGCACCCGGCTCTAGCTAAATATTTAGGCACTAGACAATACCCATTCAATAAACTCCTGCACTCCTTAAATATTTAGAAAAAGCCCCTCTTGAACATTTCTTATTAACTCCCTTTATTGTTTTATGAGCGAGCCTCGTGACCGCTGATAGCTTTTATTATCTCGTATTTGACTTGCTCTCGTTTTTTATAACACAAATCCGAATGTGGAATTTGTTTCATTTTTTTTTATAAAATTATTTTATTCCTTTAGGTAAAAAATATCCAGGAAAATTAATTACCATATTTTATTCAAAGGTTGTTTTAGTAGTTGGTCTATATTTGTGTCTTTAAAAATTTGAAATTTGAAATATTTAATAGAATATATTTGATGAATATATATGTAGTGACTTTTTTTAAAAGTTTTTATTTGAGAAAATAACAAGTTTATTATCTAGATTAAATATAGGCTAAAATATCTAAATATAAATAAAATATTTTGAGAAAATTGACAGAGGTGTATATCTCTCTCTCTCTTCGCGTATATATATATTTTAAACCAATATGCAGTTAAACCTGTCTATAGCGCCCCCTCTAAATAGCGCTTTCCTCTCTATATCGCCCGATTTTAAATACGCAGTATGATGCGATTTACAATAAATGTGACCTGACTATAGCACCCTATTTTGGTAAGTCCCAAGAGGGAGAGCTATAGACAGGTTTAACTGTATATATATTTTAAAATAAATATAACTAAATATTTCCCTCTAAGGTAAGGAAATATATTCGCTCAAGAACTGAAGCCTGGTACTTCTATTACAGAATGATGTAGGATGCACCGACAAAAAATAACTTTATAAACTAGACTAGAGATTTTAGGAGGGAAAATAGTACGTATATTTTGGGCTTTCTTTATTTCAAACTTGGAGAAAGTTTATGGAAGCAGCTTCTACTTGGGGGAAGCTGGTGTTGTTGCTCCTTGGTTCTCTGAGCGAGATGTCAAAACTTTGGAAGACATTTTGTAGCCTACAGTGTTGTTTTAAAATAACACAAAATATATCTCTGTGGATCTATATATTTTAAAATAACTTCTCTATTTCCATTCCACGCTTCGCCGGTATATAGTCGTCACTTTTCCCTTCTGTTATACTCGCAAAAATATGAACTAACTAATTATTCGATCCGTTAGTAACCTTTATGCATATATATATATATATATAATAATAATAAATAGTTGTTTAATTTTATAGTCCAGTTTTGTTGTTTATTATTATAATTAATTTAGATTTAGCTTGCTAATCTAATCAAATCTACTTGATATGAGTTATCATTCTTATCAGTTTGCTCCTTTAGTTTTAAATTTGGAATCACTGTTATAATTTTGTTATATAGTTTTTACACTATATATATATATATTAATAGTAATTGTTTTTATATTTGGAAAATAGAGGAAAAGTAAACTATTAAGAACAACAGATTTTGAATTAATTTTGAGTCAGAACAGCAAGCTATTTATTACAAAAAAAATAAAAAACAAACCTCACACATTTAAATTAAATTTAAAAAAAGGCCCACCTGAGTACCATCCTCTTTCCATCTGGTCTAACCTTTATGGTTTTCAATTGGTCTAACCTTTATGGTTTTCAATTGGTCTAACCCTTAAGGTTTTCATCCTTCCTAATTTAATATATTATCTTATATCGTGTCCTCCACTTTTACACTAGATTGTCTTTAAAATAAGCTTATATATAAAAAAAATTACAAAAATCTAACTTCTCTCATCAAGAGAGAAAATAGAGCAAAAAAATACTTCTCTCTCTCTAATTAGCTTTATTTTATATTTGGAAAATTATTATCATGGTTCTGTCTTTGCTCTTCTCTTTAAAACTTTCTCTTCGCTTATTCCTTTTTTCACCCAGCCTATGACGCGTAACTGCCGATGCTTTGCTGGTGTTACTTTTTTTTTTCTCTTTTTTTTAAATATAATCTAACTAATTATTTATTACAAAAAAATAAAAACAAACCTCACACATTTAAATTAAATTAAAAAAAATATATTAATCTTAAAATTTTTCATAACTATACTATATATATATATAGGCTCTATAAATAATAGTTATTGAAAAACAATAAATGCCAATAGAAACTATTGTAACTTTTAAATAAACAAATATAATCTCTAAATATATCTAAAATATATCAAAAATATGAAGTTTTTATGGTAAATATACCTTTTAAATATCTCCAATATATTTCAACGGATAGAAATTAGCAGGGTTAGGGTATTCAAGCGTTTATTGCACTACGTTTTACATCTGATAACCCGAGTAAGAGTTAAGCCATTTTATCCATGATAAGTCCTTTTCTATTTTCCGTCTCTCATTTTATTAAACTTGCGTCCTTTAATATTAATTGCTCGGTAAATTAATCTATAATCGTGTAATCTTCAATCATCGCTAATAAATATAGAAGACAAAATTAATTTGCAGCTATCGTGAATATTTTAAAGATTATTATTATTTTTAAGTGCTTGGCATCAATTCATTTTCAGAAATAAACAACTGTTTTGATATTCAGCCAGGTTTATTATTGATTTTATTCTTTATGATGCATTAGCGCACCATCAGTTATGAAAATTCGAAACTATTATAGACCCGTATGATTATTTTGAAATTTAAACAATATCTACTGCCCTTACTGCAATGGAAATATTAATGAAAGGACCTGAGCTTAAACTGGTGAAACCGCTGGGAGGGTTCACCACTGATGAGCCAGGCCTTCCCATTAATTTTTCCATTGCAGTAAGGGCAGTAGAAAGTGTTTAAATTTCAAAATAATCATACGCGTCTATAATAAGGTGCAAAATTTATAACGCCGAACTTCAACTGATTTTTCATAATTCCTTACAGCTTTGCTAAGGAAAGTCGTATGTTGTGATATAATAGACAATTCACTCTATAATCTATTCAGAATCTAGATGAGTAGCAAAAATTAAAAGAATTACAGCAATTTACACCTATAGCAAATTATTTTATTGACAAGATTATAAATTACTATTGTGTAAGCTTTCAAGCTTAAGATAGCTTACTCAGATGGCTGTATTAATAGAGTGTAATATATATGAGGAAGAAAGCTATTACTCAGACGCCTAGTTACAATACCGTTTATTATATATGAGGAATATATATTCTTCAGATGCATAGTTACAATATATTGTATTATTTTTAGAAAGAATTCTTAAGTTCAAGTAAGATTACAGTAGTATTTATATACGTATATAATATTTTAAATAAAATGATAATTTTTGCTTTACGCGAATATTAATTACTTTTAATAACAAATTGAGCACAAAAATCTGCGAAAAAACAAATATTTTAAAAGTTATAACTAGCATTAGACATCTATATTGTTTTACCTAACAATAAGCCATCTTTTAAAAATACTTTTTGGTTTATAAATATTAGAGAGCAATTAGTAATTTCAACGTTTCTTTCTATAGATAGCGGGTCGCTAAGTATTTAAAAAATAAATAAGAAAGTTTAAAGGGGCTAACTATTATTAAAACATTAGGTATGAACATTTTTCATTGTTTAATTGTTAAATATATGGATACACATATTGATATATATACATAAAATAAATTCCAAAACTATTTTTAACATTATCTTATTTCATAAATATATTAAATATAATTAAAATAAGTTCGGTATAAGCAATATACATAGTGTAAATATCAATCATATGAAAGTTGAGAAATATATAATCTAATGAACATTGATAAAGGAACAGTTACTCCATAGTAGAGGTCCGATCTTAACTTCGGGAGTTTCCACCTTCACCCGCATCCAAAACTGATTCTCATTTATATTCAGGTTATTCATTCGTTAAGCTGCCTCAGCGCATTTATTCCCTCTAAATATATCTCGGATAAATTGGGATTTTCTCCTGTGTGGGGTAATTTCATTGTAGATATGGCAGATACTGACTCCAACTTTTCAATGGTTGACGTGATTATATTAATATAGATTACCTTTTAGGCGGCTCAACATAGATATTATATTTATGAGCGAAATTATATAATATAATACTTAAAAAATTGATAACTAATGTTTTTTTGTCTTTATCGTCCTATGCAAACAATAGGTTCATATCCAGTGAAGTCCTGATATTAGGTTCCCAACTTCCTAGACTGCAACCCGTGCGGTATAAAGGAAGATGTCAATAATCTCTTAACAACACTATCCAGGCTGTAATGACGCGGTTCTTACGATGATGACCCAAATGTACAAAGTCATCGTCGCCAAGGCTTATACTTACTTCTGTACTCTCCTCAATTCTCTTAGGGATCTAAATGACGATTATATTTATAAATCAAAACTCTATCGTTTTATAACTACTACTATATCAATTTTTGTTTTAAATTATTGTGATAACCAATAACACTATAGCCATGGTTTAATTATATTATAATATTTTCCCAAATTATATATATATACCTGTGTGTGTGTGTGTTCCATCCTATATTTAATGTAGAGGTGACTTTTCTGGTATCTAAAATTCATTAAAACAATTATTTTTATATACCACTACAACAAAGAGCGTATTGTAGTGCTAGCGAATGTGCCACACGCCAGTTCGGGTATATTAAGACAGAGGCTAGCCTGTATAACTTGGTTTCGGGGTATGGCCCTCATCAGTACAGGAGAGGCTCCGATTCCTAACTCCTCTCGTCGGATGTTTTGAAATCGAAGCCGTCCCTATACCTATGAGGGACATAACCTTAAATCATTATATACAGGTTAGCCTTTGTTGGAATTTGTCAAACCAGGTTCAATGGCATATTTTTTATTGCCAACAGTACGTTCTGTACTGGAAAGATAACCAAAAGTGTGTATAGCTCATTTCTTTTCTAAAGGGAGATGTGCCTCAGTTAGTATGTTAGTGGCATCCTCTCACACCTTAATGTTATATATATATATACAAGAGTAAAATTAATATTAGAAATTGAAAAACATCTAGGTTAGTGTAGTATAAAGATTTTGTTAATATATGATATTATTCAATATTTATAATTCAAATTAATTTATTTATATATTTTTTACCATTATATAGAAACTGTACCTTTTATTTCTCTATGAAATATATAAACTAGTTTTTTTTCTCATTTGGCTATTGAAAAAAAAGGTTATTTTCCAGAGAAAGAAATATGGTGTAGGTATCGAGTAACACACAAACTAAGTGATCATTAATAACAATTTTTCTCTCAGATTAAACAATATCTCGAGGCAGAAAACGAAGATAAAATTTATTGTACTCAAGTAACTCCCAAAGCGAGAACCACAAGCCGTTAATATAGATGTGGTATCCCCACATAGGAGGTAGCAATTGTCGTTTGTCAACTCGCGGAGCTATTTGTCAACCAAACCTTACCGCACTCCACCGTATGGACTGCTCTGGTGACGAGATTTGCCATGTCATGTTTCGCCAGTTCTTCTCAACTAACTTCATTAAGCCTAAAGATTTTTTATATCTTTGGGAGAACTTCCAAAATATTCCTAATTTCGCACCTAGTACTTTAGCGTGCTAAATATATATATTGAACAAATGAAGCTATTCATCACGATATTTTACTTTTGCCAATACATTTTTTTGAAAATGGGGGCTAAAATGGTTAAACCGCTGGGAAATTTCGCTATTATACACCCAACCCCTCCCAATAATTTTTCATCCCAATTGGGACAGTATGAAGTTGTTTTATTTGAAAATTCGTAATGAATGGTTCGTTATATATGGTGTTGAAATATTTTTCCATGATTTTGAAAATATCAATTATATATATATACTAGCGGATGTGCCCGGCTTCGCCCGGGTTTTTACCCGAGTAAAGGTTTGTCTAACGAACATTTGTTAAAACAATTCTCTATAAACTTATTTAAAAAAGAAGATATATTTTGATAATTTGAAACTTGTAAATTTGAATCTCTCGATAAAGTGAACATTTTTTCCCGGTCCCTGTGTGCCGTGTCATCCTGAATTTTGTCTTTTCTAATTTTCTACATTACAAAATCATCGTTTTATCTAGTGAACATTTTTTTCCGGTCCCTTGAAAAATACTCGATAAGTTGAATAAAATCAATATTAATTGGTTCCCTCGGTAATTGGAAGTTAAAGGAATAGTATCTTCGCCTTGGAATTGTATCATTATTCTTGTCTCAAATAAATTGCCGTGTCATCCTGAGATAATCTTACTTTTGATAAATAATATTTAAGATTTTATTATATATATTATATTATATATATATTACACGTTATTTGTTTTCTTGGCCGACTGTTTTACATATGGTGTTATCTTAAAATTGCTTGTTTTGAATATTTTTTTAGATTGAGATTATTAGCTAGTATGTAAAAAAATTAACTCTGTTGAAATTTAATTTTGTATTTATATATAAATAAAATTAACTCTGTTGATTTTTTTTTGTATTTAATCGATAACAGCGAAGTTACGCATGTTAATGTTAGGGAAAAATATTTTGATGTTAAGCAAAACCTGCTCCATCTCGTTTTACATAAATGTTGAAAATTTGGTTGAAATTGATGCATTGTAACGAAAGTTTTTAGTGATGTACACTTATGAAATTTGCATTTTATTAATATAGATATATATATATATGAAAAAACGAAAGAAAAAATAAAAGATAAAAAGATCAGGTATTGAAATCAAAAATAAAAATGGCATATCCTGACCAGGAGCACATGTGCTTTACAGAAGGCAGAGCGCCGTCTGGTGGAACAGAAATCAACTAAACATTGATTTAGCCTGTTCCCTGATATTTGGCCAACCCACTTTCTTGATAAATCAGGATATGCCATTTTTATTTTTGATATCAACATTTGGTCTTTTTATCTTTTATTTTTTTCTTTCGTTGTTTCATGTGTTAAGCGTATTTACGCAAGTTTGTCCTTAAATACCCATTTCTTGGTTTTTCAAGGAGCTACTGGGACCAAAATATATTTTTGGTCGCAGTGGTACAGCCTACTCCACGCTGACGAGCGGCAAAAAAGCGCGAAACGCGTTCGTGGATGGCTTTTCTTGATTTATCAAGAAATTGGGTTGGCCAAATATCAGGGAACAGGCTAAATCAATGTTTAGTTAATTTCTGTTCCACCAGATGGCGCTCTGCCTTTTGTAAAACACATGTGCTCCTGGTCAGGATATGCCATTTTTATTTTTTGATATATATATATATTAGGAAATAAGATTTTCACTGGTTCTCAGTGAACGCTATATTAGCGGTTCAGGGAAAGGTCCTACAGCATTCTAGTATCATCTAGAGCTTCTTCTATTTATCAAGAATTAGTATTTTGAAAATCCACAAGCTGGGTGAGACACAATCATTGCTCAAGGCGTGGCGCTTACTAGAGACTGCAGGAAGTTCGTCTCAGCTTATCTCGCGTTCTAGGCATGAGTCCTACTCTCTTTATCCCCTCTCTGGCTCACCTTTACGTCACTTTATTCAACACTTGAAAGTGAAACGATATCGATTAGATTGTTCCATATAATTAACGATATGTTTAAATGAATGAATTTGAGATTTTGCATAGAAATTAAAAATAACCGTTACAAGTAAACACAATAACCACATTATTTTATACATACAGAAATATGAAGAGAGCAGTAGAGCGATTATGGTTAATTCATCCGTTCAAAAATTCAATAAATTAACAAATTTAATGTTATTATATATTATCTAGAAATATTTGGTAATTTTTTGGCTAAGACGATATATTCGTACACTCATCGACAAAATTTAAGGAAGTAGAAAGTCTTTGATGTCGCCGGTCGTCTTTTTTTTTGTTCACATTTGACTATTCCCTGGGGCTTCAATAAAGATCACTGTGCATAAAATATTTTTCAGAGTTTATGTGTCTAAATTTCGATATACATTAGAAAAAGTGCAACTACCTTAAGTTTTGTGAATGAGTGTATATAATTGTCATAATGAGAGCAATATCGGTAGTTATCATACAAAATACGTATATAAGATATTTGATCTAGGTCTTTATTTCTTTAAGGTACACAATGTTTTTATTTTATAAAACATTGTAACATCTGAATCGCCCATCACAAGAGCCAAGACGGCGTGGGTGGTAGACAAGAAAATACTACTGGCCTATAAGGGGCGTGGTATTAAAGAAAGGAGTCAGAAGGAAAGAGACATCAAGGGAGAACATATACAGGCTAATATCAACAGTTCGACAGCAAGGAGTCGTGAAGAAGGTGCGATATGAGTAGGTCCGGTTAGTAGCAGCCGTTGGAATGAACGCAGGAGACGCCTTAAGTTGGCCAAACCGGGTTGGCGACTGCTCGGTGGTAGTGGACATCGTGTGTCATTCTGTAGCGGCAGCCTACAAATAGGCGTTTCCAGGCTTGACGTCCACAGTGTGGGGCGGGACGCATCGCAAGAGTGACATCTACGGAGCCAAGGATCCTTCTGACGGCGGAAGGCAAGTACGTCTTATTGTATTCCTCCCATTTCGCCTCAGTGTAATAAAGTTCTTGCTGCATTCCTTAATGAACTCGCGTGCTATATTTGTAAATCCTGACTAGACAGAAGACACAAACGGTGTCTGGGCCGAAGCAACAATATCCTTTGTATGAACACACGCGATATTTCTATAAACCTCAGTAGAATAGTCAAGTAATTTGTCTCAATCTATAATGTTTGATAGAGATTATTTATCGACACTTATAACCTTTGACTATATCAATACAATATTTGCAAAGCTTTGTCACATTCCAGAAGGCATTATTTATTCTTAACACGACTTCTAATAAGGACTATTAAAAGTAATGTTTCTGTATACATTATTCACATATATTATAAATACCAAAAGAGCTTCAAATTCCTTTAAAATTAATTAAAATATATATTTTGCTTAACACTACAGTGCAGAAAGCAATGGCGATGATAAAGAATGTGATGCAACATCCGTTTTGGTAAATCATACAAAAGCCAATGTTTATAACAGTTTCAGAGTATATCTTCATAATAAAAGGGTTATTCATGATGATAGAGTGGCACATTATTTGGAAACACCACTACGTTTTGTACTGAGATGATGAATAAAAATGCACTGTTTTAATGCATTTTTAAAAGGAGAGGTTCTTCTCTTGGGCAAAAATACCGAATTCTTGCAACTTTTTATTATACCCTATTCACACAGACGCTATATAGAGAGTTCATATTAATTTTATTTTCATATATTTTATTATTCGACTTTACTATTTATATGACATTTTCTATGACTATTTTTTGCCTAATATATCTTATCGTTCGCAAGTTTGAGATCCATATCTATATTTATATTTGATATAAATTATATTAATTTTAGAGTTTTTAATTTTTAAACATATATGGGAAATTTATAATATATCTCTCCTTATTTTATCTAAATTATAAAATATTTTATTCCTATTAAGTGACTATCAAATATCACATTTTAAATAAATAAAAATATTTTAA
>CP092886.1:128254265-128387699 GCA_030710605.1 Cordylochernes scorpioides | reverse complement strand
ACATCATTCTCATTCCCATTTGTAGGAATTTCAAAGAATCATCATATTCTTCTACATCGGTTTTAAAACGACAAATGGTCAAACCTCAGTGTCATGTCAATAGCTCTGACTTTAATAACATTTTTAATAGCAATTTGAAAACAGAGATGCCTGGAATAAATTCAAGTAGATAGATATAGAGTGTATGTTACCTTTTCTTAAATTTCTAATTCATAGAAGATTAAGAAATACATAGAATGTGTAAAATTTAAAAATAAAAACACCTTCCTAATAGGTCTGCACGTTAGACGATGTGTTGGCATACACGAATTCAAATAAATCTCATATCATATCTACCTTAATAAGTGTTGCATTACTGGAGCTGAAGGCAATATGTATTCAGTATAGTTCTATAGAAACTATAAATATATTCTCTAGGTTTATATAACATTTTATAAATTAACGCATAAATCAATTAGCTGTGCAACCCAACTTTTCTAAAATGATAAATTGACATGTCCAAAAAGATAGGTGGAACTAGTGCATTAACATGGATTGCACAATGTTCTATTCTGAATATTAGGTCGCGGCATAATAATACGAGCATGAAATATAGCTCGCCTCTGCATTATTTAAAAGCGCCTTGAAGGATCTTGTGCAGCCTTATTCCACGTTGTAATTTAGGAACCTTCTCATCGCTTTCAGGTAATTCAATTTATGGCTACGGGCAGGCATAGAGGAATTTAATTTATGGCGTTCACAGGTTCTATTTTACATAGAATAATGTTGATGCTAGTGGCTCATTATTGATATAGCATCCTTTAATGGCAAACGTTAATTTTCCATTTGCAAACGAAGTCAGACATTATTATATAATGGACATAAACATGAATGGCAATTGTGAGACGTATTAAAATAAAACATACTATAAATAAAATAAGCATTCCATTATAAGTTGATTTGAAATTTCTTTAGGTATTTTATTTAATTGATATTCAATCAGATATACGAATGACTGAAATATAATTTATAATACACTGTATGTAATATTTTGGTGTCAAACTTAAAAATATATATGTATACAATATAATGTAATTGAAATATTCAATTATTATTGTATATTTCTCATATATTTGACATATATATATATAATCTATAAATCAATATAAATATTATTATATCACATTTAACATTGTTAGAAAAGGGAAAAAAAACAAATTTAAAAAGGCAATACATACCCATGGCACTTGACATATAAACAATATAGAGTGAAATTTTTTAAAATATATTTTAGGCCGTTATAGGGATAAAATAATATTTCATTAAAAGTTTCAATGTATCAAGTTTTCGATATTCACAAAAGCTTTTTCTTCATAGATAATGTTTCATTTAAAATTTGTACCGAAGAGCATTATGTTTTTCAAAAGTAGCAAGCACACACACGTTACACGTGAACGTAATTATCTATGTGAAAACCACAGAGTACAAAATTATTCAATTAATTCAGTAAATATGTTTCCCTTTTTTATTTTCTGTTAATTACAGCAAAATATGTTATTATTGCGCCCGAAAGTTTTATCAATAATTTCCAGAAATACTAGATATTTAAAGAGTGAAAATACAATACTATAATAATATTTTATTTATAATTCCTCGAAATGAATGTCTCATTATCGTCATTATTAGACTTTTAAATTTTCTTGTAGGATAGAAAGTCTTTGAAAGCAAGTTCAAAGGAAGAGAGTAGTTTGTGGAACACTTCTCGTTTTTTAACCAAATATATTTATACAATTGACGAGCTTATGTGGCTGTCCGTTTCAATGATGGCTAAAGTCAATTTTGATGCCATTTTACAAGTCGTTTTGAAACACAGCTTCTCTCAATCGTCGCAATACATCAAGGAAATAAAGTTTATTAGTGTTTTTCCTCTTTGGCACGGATTCATAGTGCACCAATTCCTTTAAAACAAAGAAAGTGATAAAAGAAGACACTTAAGTTTAGATTTAATTATCCTTCCCTTTTCTTGGTTCTTATGTCTCCAGGCTCTAGCCACGGGCTTACTTGCTTCTTTGTTTCATATTTGCACATCATTGTTTTCTATCCCGTCATTACAATTTTGAATTATTTGTGATTAGAATTTGACTTTTCAGCTATTTTTGTTTGTTTCCTTCTACTGCGCATTCTACTTGTTCTTTGAGAATAATGGAAAATATTCAACCGAGAATCGTTTAATATTCGCTGATCAATTTTCTTCTACTTGTCTATAAACGTTTTATCTCTAAGGTCTATATATTATTCGATGATTTCAAATATTTCACCTAATTGGGTTTCTTTCATGGAATTGTTCACACGTAGACGTGTATTATATATGTTTGATATTGGATGTATTTAGAAATCAAAATCCCTCTCTATCTTGAATTCATCGTAGAGCAGCAAGGTTCCTCGAATGTATATACTCCATTATGACAATTTGAGTTGATTTGGCTGCTATAAAGCAAACATAAAATGAAGCCACCTTATTTCGTTCGGCAATAGGCTTCTTTTTCTTTGAGTACGTTCAATATTTTAAAAATGTTTTTAAAATATCATGTTTATTTTAGAAATTATATATTTTTATGAAAGGATTCAAAAGCACGAATGTTTCTTTTTTTACATAATACAAACTTCTACCGCCCTTACTGCGATGGAAAAATATATTGGAAGGGCTCTTAGCTCATCAGTGGTGAACCCTCCCAACGGTATCGCCAATTTAATCCACCAGACCGCTCCTCAGAGCTCTAATACTGTATTGGACGATTCTGCTTATATACACAGCACTGAAGGGTGGAATATCAGAAATGGATTTCAAGAAAACTATGGACATAAGTTTATAGGACAGTAGAATTACATTCAAATATTTACATCGAGCAATGCTCTTCTGCAAACAATAAGACAAGGTCAGTTAGGCATAAATTAACACAAAGCAATAACACGCCATCTATACACGTAAAATCGTCCAATACAGTATTAGAGCTCTGAGGAGCGGTCTGGTGGATTAAATTGACGAAACCGCTGAGAGGGTTCACCACTGATGAACCAAGAGAGAGCCCTCCCAATATATTTTTCCATCGCAGTAAGGGCAGTAGAAGTTTGTATTGTGTATAAAAGAAACATTCGTGCTTTTAAATCCTTCCATTTTATGTGTATAGATGGCGTGTTACTGTTAATATATGCCTAACTGACCTTGTCTTTATTGTTTGCTGAAGAGCATTGCTCGATGTAAATATTTGAATGTAATTCTACTGTCCTATAAACTTATGCCCATAGTTTTCTTGAAAACCATTTCTGAGATTCCACCCTCCAGTGCTGCGTATATAAGCAGAGTCGTCCAATACAGTATTAGAGCTCTGAGGAGCGGTCTGGTGGATTAAATTGGCGAAACCGCTGAGAGGGTTCACCACTGATGAACCAAGCCCTCCCAATATATTTTTCCATCGCAGTAAGGGCAGTAGAAGTTTGTATTATGTATAAAAGGAACATTCGTACTTTTAAATCCTTTCATTTTATGTGTATAGATGGCGTGTTATTGCTTTGTGTATATTTTTATATTTAGGTACCGTGTGTATTCTCTTAATTAATATTCAAATTTAATTAATTCACTTATATTATCAAATTATAATACTCCTAGTTAAAATAAGATTCTACTAATATATACCCCCTCTTTTTTCTAGGAAATAAATTATAATTTTGAAAAAAAGAAGTCATTTCCTGACCAGGAGCAAATGTTCTTTTTAGATCGCAGAGTGCCATCTAGTGGAACAGAAATAACCTAATCGTTAATTTAGCCTGTTACCTGATATTTGGCCAACCCAATTCATTTACAAATCAAAAAAAGCCATCCACGAACGCGTTTCGGGCTGTTGGCCCTCGTCAGTAGACTGTACCAATGCGACAAAAAAATTGTCCCAGAGGCTTCTTGAGAAACCAAGAAATGGGTATTTAAAGCCAAACCTGCGTAAAGCCATCATCAAAGCGCTCTGCTATCTAAAAAGCACATGTGCTCCTGAGTGTACTTGTTCTTGAGGATGGTAACGCTTCTAAAGGCAAATGTTCCCACTAGGACATAAAGTTGAGGATAGCATTAGGAAACCACTGCATTGCCTTTCCCATTAAAAATGTTCAATGTATGGATTAGCAGAGCAAGGAAACATCTCACACGTCCATTTAATCTCGTTCACCTTGAAGGAGCCTTCTCAAGAAGGCATACCATTCTTAGGACTGATTCACCTGAGAAGATTTACTTGTTCCTGATCATCATTAGAATCATATTTTATTCCGTTTCTTGCTGTTTTCTACGTGTAATCTGATAGAATGTTGCGAGGGTAAATACGGTATACCACCATGTAGTTCGTTATACAGTAATCCCTCGTTATCACGAACTCGGATTATACGAACTCTCGGTTTGCGCGAACCGTTTCTTTTCCCCCGTTAAATTTCAATGCTTTCCAAAGAGATTTTGCCGGTTAAGACGAAATATTCGGTTATGACGAAATACGAATTAAATTTAGCCCCCAGCAAAACTAATCAATCGGTTAAAACGAATTCTAATATGTTTTTAAAGGCGAGTTATAAGTAAAACAATAAACTATTAAAACAACAAAAACGCCGTTGATACCAAGTATTGGCTCTCTTTGTCTTTTGTGTAAACATTCGTCCTTTGTTTGTTATGATTACTCATTTTCTATGAAACCATCCCCTTGGGGTCGTTCCATGTACTCAATCAGTGGAAAATTTCGACTCTATTGTGGTCTATTCGACTCTGGAGTATTTTGCCCTGGATGAAGGGTTGGAAATTTGCGGTTCACCCGAATTAGAAGAAAAGAAGAAAGAAGAAGAAGAAACAGAAGACGATGAGGTGAAAGAAGAGATAATGATGCCTACAAGAGGGGAAGTAATCGCGGCCCTCGAAACCCTCCAGATGCTGTCCAAAACCTCTGCGGATATTGATGTTCATTTTGAAGATGACCTGGATAAAATAAGAAGGGAGTGTCTGAAACAGTGCCCAATCAAATACCACCAAAAAACTATAACAGACTTTCTGAAGCCTGCAGAGAAAACCCAGATATAGGATACTCTATGCATACTGCATATGCTGCATACACATAAACATTGTATGTACCAAGTATATTATGTAAGTTGTTTCTTTTGTTGTTCTTTTTTATTTGTGTTTTAAAATAAACTTATATTCTCATGTTATTGCCTTACATTGTGATTATATTATCCATATTGTCTTTTAAAATAAAATACTTCATGTACATACATATACAAAATTGTTGTTCCTTAAAATTATAAAATATTTTCATTAATATTGTTTTCAAATAAATTTATTCGTTATTCCTCAGAAATGTAGTTTTCTAACTCATCAGTAGTACATAAGTACAACCCCCGGATACCACGAATTCAATTCGTCTAATACGAATTCGGTTTATACGAATTCGGTATATATTCTTTTAAGACGAAAAGGGTATTTCGTTCTCCCGTTGAGTTCGTCTTAACGAGGGATTACTGTACATAGTTTATCAGGGCATGCCTGAAAGCTTTGTCTTTCGCCTGAATAAAATAAGTTGCGGTTTCCTTTATTGTAATTATTGCAAACTGCACTATTCACCATTATAAATTCTTACAATCGTCTGCTATTAATTTTATGGCACTTTATAACAACGGACGAAAATTTTAAATCTTGAAAATATTTTGAGAGAGAGAAGAATTAAAAATTATGAGGATATATATATTTCGTTTTTTAATGTGCTAAGCGTATTTACGCAAGTTTGGCCTTAAATACCCATTTCTTGGTTTTTCAGGAAGCCATTGGGATCAAAAAATCTTTTTTGGTCTCAATGGTTCAGCCTACTCCACGCTGACGAGCGCCAAAAAGCGCGAAACGCGTTCGTGGATGGCTTTTCTTGATTTATCAAGAAATTGGGTTGGCCAAATATCAGGGAACAGGCTAAATCAATGTTTAGTTGATTTCTGTTCCACCAGATGGCGCTCTGCCTTCTGTAAAGCACATGTGCTCCTGGTCAGGATATGCCATTTTTTATATATATATATATATATGTATTAAAAACAAAGAAGACATATCCTGACAAGGAGCACATGTGCTTTTTTATATTATTTTTCACATATATACAGGGTGATCCAAAAGTCCCGCACAACTTTAAAAATTAATAACTCCCCGAATATTTGCGCTAGAGCAATGCGGTAAACACCATTGTGTTCAGGATGCAATGGGATTTTTTATGGCAAATAATGAAAAATTCGAAATTGATTTTAGTTACAATTTTATTCGCCAGATGGCGCTCTACCAGAATCAGAGATTCAGCGGCCAAATTGTTTGATAAATTGAAAAATATAACTGATCGACACGTATTTTTCCTTTTTGAATACCAGGAAAGAACCCTAATAATATCAAATAACAAATTAATAAAACACCACTTCGCCAAAAGTATGAAGAATTGGTTAACGATTTTCAAATACAATCAGAGATATGTAAAATAGGTAAATGCAAATTAAAACATGTAGCAAAAAGAAAATTGATATTTTAGATACGGTTTGTTTCCGAAGATAATAAATTTATAATATTTTTAATTCAACTCTCACTCAGTATCGATTATGTTTATTTTAATTCATTTGAAAAATATGTATCTATCTCTGATAATTTATTTTACTCTGGAATGCCGTTGTTGTTTCTGTCGTGTCCAATAAATAGCCTCAGATGTCTCCTTGCATTTCTATCACAGCTGCAGCAGCAATGTCCACTATCTTGGATGTATAAAGCTGATGCTCTGGGTCTATGTCAATTTTCTTGCAAGGCTGCGGGAATGAGAATATGTGGGTAGGTGTTAGTTCCCCGACAGGACAGTTGTTGCATGTTCTATAGGTTCTTGTGCCATCTGGATGTATTTTCATTCCTTTGTAATGTTTTGTTATAAGTCTTGTTATAGTTTTTGTCAGTTTTCTCTCAGAGTTTATTTCACATATTTGATCTTTTCTTATTTTTGTTTAATTATCTTGTATTTTGCCAAAGCATCAGCATCAAATACTGACATTTGTTCTTTATTTTGGCTCAGCCTTCTGGCTTCCTTTGCCAATTCAACTGCCATTTCATTACCCCCGATCTAAACACTGGCAGGAATCCATTGTAGAATGCAGTTATTCTACAATGATATCAGTTGAGTAAGTAACGAATGTATTTTCTGTGTGATTATAGTATTGCCCTTCTGAATTGCTTCTAGATCGGATATGAAGTCGTTGTACAGTATATTATAATTCCTTCTGATTGATGCAGGGATGGTTGGTTAAGGCATACATCAAGAGCTTTCCAGATAGCTGTCAGTTCACAAGTGAAGTTTGACGAAATCTTTCTTGCTCCTTCTTTGATTTTGATGTTTGTTCCATCTTGCAGTATTATGTTAATTCCGGCCCCTCCATTACTCAGGGTAATGTCTGAAGATCCATCTGTATATGCTGTTAAAGGGCGTGGCCTAGCATTTTTATTCAAGAATTTGTACTATGAGGACATAGCCGTTAATATTACAAACACATTAGACCTCGAAGCCCAAGGTATCAAAGTCTACCTCAATCAAAACAAAGCCATCAACATATACAATATGTATCACCCTCCAAACAATACATTTATTAACGATGGAACAATGGCTCAATTTCTTACAGAAAACACTATTATTGTAGGTGACCTTAATGCCAAACATCAACTATGGGGATGTCCTACGCCAAACCCAAGAGTCAAAATAATATCAAACATATTTGACGACAATGCCTTCATGTGCTTAAATGATGGGAATCCTACCCATCATTCATACAAGCTATAATACTGCACAAGCCCTTGATATAAGTTTTTACTATCCTGACATTTTCCACAAATGCAAATAGCAAATATTAAAAAGTTTTGGAAGTGATCATTTGCCTAATTTGATAGAAATTAGCACCAAGACCAAAACTAGCTCAATTAAGAAAAATTCTGGAACTTCAAAAAGGCTAATATGATATCTTTCGAAAACACCATTATTGAAGCAGCCAAAGTTGCAATACCAAGAGGTAATATTAAGAAATGGATTCCAAATTATACACACCAGGCAAAACATATTCAAACACTTATAACTAAAAGAAATGAACTACAAAAAAAGTGCACCCAAAACCAAACAAATTGTATAACTGAACTGAACATTGTGATTGCAAAAATAAAAAGATTATACGTAAATGTGAAAAGGAAAAATAGAAACAAACTTGTGAAAACCTGAACCCAAGAAACCCAAATACAAAACTTTGGAATTTGGCAAACAAATTGACAGAGCCCAGCCAAAAACTGAAAACACAAATATGATTAAGAATACAGATAGTATACCAGCAACTAATGACAAAATTGCTGCCAATCTTTTAGGTAATTCACATCAAATAAGTAGTAAAATCAAGGTTGAAAAAAGGCCCGAAAGAATATTCATGACTGTAAAATGTCATCAGTACTCATAATATTTTCCATGAAAAAAAATCAATATGAAAAAGCTAGCTAATGCGTTAGAAAACACTGACCTAAACAAGACTCCTGGGCCAGATGGAATCCATGGCCGAATGATATCAAACTTGGGCAAAATTGGCAAAGAAAGACTTCTTAATATTTTCAATAACTCCTGGAAAACTGGAAAATTGCCTCAAGACTGTAAAACTGCAACAATAATTCCCATTAAAAAACTTGACAAATCTGCTGATGACCCAAAAAACTACCGACCTATCTCCCTAACAAATATTTGCTGCAAATTAATGGAAAAAATTATACTCAGACGACTCACCTACCACCCCGACACAAGAAATCTCTTACCAGAAGAACAATATGGATTTAGGAAAGGACATGGGACAAAAGACCAACTCTTATTTTTCACACAAAAGGTAAAAGATGCACAAAACAAAAAAACCAACTAACCACACCATAGCTGCTTTTTAGACCTTACACAAGCTTTTGATAAGGTATGGAAAAACAAGTTAATTACAAAATTATACAAACATTTCAAAATTGATGGAAAAGCTATCACTTGGATAAATAATTCCCTTAAAAATATATAAATCAGGGTCAAATATAATGGCACTCTATCTAAAACCTTCAAATTTTACCAAGGATTACCACAAGGATCAATCCTTAGCCCAACTCTCTTCACCCTATTTATTGCAGGCATAGAAGAAAAATTTTAAAATAAAACCAATATTGGACTTTTCGCTGATGACATTATTCTATCGAGCAGCAACACTAACTGGAAAAAAGCTGAAAGAGATTTGAACAAGACTCTTCTCCACCTAGAAAAATTTGCTAATAAAAATAAATTAGAATTTAACCCTCAAAAATCTGAAACCTGTCTTTTTACTGCCGATAAGAAACTCTACAAAATAAGACCAAATATTATTCTGAAAGAAGAACAATTATAATATAATAAACATCCTTAATATCTCGGCTACACCCTGGATCCAGAAATTAAAACCAGTAAGCATATTGAAGGAGTTGTTAGAAAATGAAGAGACCGACTAAAAATCTTGAAATATATTTCAGGAAGAGTGGGGAGCTGAAGCAACAACACTAAAATTAACTTACACATCTCTAATGAGACCTATCTTGGAATATGGATATCAAATCTATGGTACAGCATCTGAAGCAAATCTAAAATCATTGGAAAGGATACAACTAAGTGCAGCCAGAAATATTACAGGTATTCGAAAAACCTGCCCTAATAATATTGTACTTTACGAGGCAGACATTATGCCCTTGAAGGATAGAATAAGCTACAATCTGCCAAAATATATAAACAAAATCAAGAGTTATGAAAACAAACACTGAACTTTCAATTACATACTTATTTGGAAACCCAATATAAGATTCAAAAAAGAAGGCCCTCTCCACCTGGCCAAAAGAAATGGATTTTTAAAATATAAAGTGAAAAAATATTATTTAGCTGAAAAAATATCTCCATGCGAACCATTAACAAAATGTTATTTTTAATGCCACTTTAAATGAACCCACCAACAGACAATACCAAAATCCAGAATACTTAAAACAATTAGAAATAATTGATAAAATTCCTAAAAATGCAATAACTATCTATACCGATGGTAGCAGAGACGAGTTAGGACACACTGGCAGTGGCTGTCTCATCAAAACCACAAATGGCATTGAGAAAATAAACAGAAGAAACCCAGAATTTTGCTCAGTCTTCAGATCAGAACTTATAGCCATCTATGAAGTCTTAAAATCCATCAGAAACATTAAACATCACTATATATGGATTCTTACTGATAGTAGAAGTGCCATACAACACTTGAGTCACACAGGGGATCTTAGAGACAAAGTAAGCAGGAACATAATTGGGTATCTCCAAAAACTCTCAATACCTCAAAAATTCACCTTCAATGGATACCCTTACATGTTGGCATTGAAGGCAATGAAGCTGCTGATGCGCTAGCGAAAAAAGGCACAAAATAACCCTTGCTACAGAAAAATAAACTTTCTTTTAAAGAAATAGAAACAGTAGCCAAAATAAACAAGAACTGGAGGATCCCACCTAAGCATAGTTGGTATACCCTAGAAGCAGATGGCCACCCAGACCTTTAGGTCCACAATCCGGCATGCGAAGCATGCCCTTCGGTGCTATTCTGTTCAACTCATAAGCCAAGTAACGGTATCCAAGCTAGTGCTTGGACATTGTACCTGGAAACACCACCTCCCAGACAACGTGTCTGGAAGGATTTATATACCGGTGGCCTTTAATCATAGCAAAATAGGAAACTATCTACTGTGTCCAGCAGGGACCGCGGGGAGGCAGCCCCCGGTCGACTCTGTTCACTCACAGCTGAGGAAAAGCTCAGTTGCCACGTCGTGGGCTTTCTCAAGAAGCTTGCTGTGATTTCTCAGCAGCTTACTCTCGATCGCGCCCCTCGCCCTCCTTCTCTCTTCCTGCACACGCACTACCCTTGGACAATCCAAGACGTAGTGGCGTGCATTCATATCCCTTTCTCCATAGACGCAATCAGGGTTTCTCTTAATTTTAAATCTGTGGAGACTTGGGGAAGAGCCCATGTCCCGAACTACCCTAATGAGTTTGTGGGACATTACCTTACAGAGGTACTTGGGTGTTGTTACCCCATTGAATACCTCTCTCCCCCTTCACACTGTTCCTCCATCTGTCCAACCATAAGTCCTGGACGTGCCCCCTGATCCTCCTATAAACTTCTTTCTTGGTCACTGGGGTCCTTAGTGATCTACCTCTAAAGCATCCTGCCTTAGCGATCCTGTCTGCGAACTCATTACCTTCGATGAGGCTGTGTCTCCTAAACCAAAGGAGCTCCGGAGCCCGCGTCATCATCTCCAGCTCCTGGATTATTTGATGCGCGAGTTGCCCTTTCTCCAGATTGATGGCGACGAGGGCCGACATACAATCTGAATAGAGGCAGTCCGGGCTGAAGTTCTTCTCGGCACACACTCTGAGGGCTACCCTGATCGCAACCAGCTCGGCTGAAAAGACCAATTCGTCCATTCTGAGTGTTAAACTTTCTTGGAAGATCAGCTCTCCATTAGTGAATATCACTACCCCAGCTCCAGTATTGGTTCCAGACTTACTACAATCAGTGAAAACCTCCGTGCCAATCCCTGTCGGCCCTTCAGGACTCCAATTCCACTTTGGCAACCACTGCGGAGGCTTCCTTGGATCCCTCTTCGATTCCAGGGACCCCGCTTCAAGTCCCAGGGCATTTTCCCTGTTCTCTGATGTCTGATGGTCTCCTCCTCTAGTTTCAATCCCAGGGGAATAAGCCCAGCGAGGACCAAAAAGGCCTCACTGCTGGTAGTTCGATATCCCCCTGTGATTCTGAGTGCCGCTGTCCTCTGCACACTCTCTAGAGTTGTTGCCACCTTCTGATCCCTGTTTCGGCGCCACCAAGCCCCGGAAGCATATAGCAAGATTGGCTCGACACAGGAGAGGCAGAGGTTCCTAAAAATAGTACCCTCCTTCTCCCCCCCCCCCCCCCTGTTGAGAGCCAACCAGGACAGGCCTGCACAACGCCTCCCTGCCTCTCGCCACCATCTCCTCCGCCTGGTATTGCCAACCCATCTTGTCATCAATGACCACCCCCAGAATGGTCATCCTATTGACCAACGCTACCCTCCGTCCTTCCATCCGGATAGCCGGCTTTTGTTCCCATTTAATCCCTTTCCTTTTAGTTCTTATGTCCCTAGGCTTAAAGCTGAGGGCTTTAGTTTTGGAGACATTGAACTTAAGGCCAGAGTCATGAGCCCAGATCGAGAGAATTTGGAGAGAAGTTCCAACACACTTCTCAGCCTTCGCTCTCGAAGCAGCCTCAATGATGAGGAACTGGTCGTCAGCATAGAGAACCAGCCTGGCTCCCTCAGGGAGCTCCTCCTGGAAAACGGTGTTTACCAGCATATTCCACAGAATAGGTCCGCAGCAAGAGCCCTGGGGGCAACCCCTAGCACAGTTTCTTTCCAACTTCCGCCCACCAAAACTGAGGCTAATCCGTCTATCCCTCAGGAAGTCACGAACCAAGCTGCACAAATTATCAGGACAACCCATGTCCATCAAATTTCTCATCATCTTGTTCCAGCTCATGGAGTTGAACGCGCCATCCATGTCCAGGGCCACGAAAAGAACCCAAGCACCCTTATTTAAGCCCATCTCAACCCCCTCTAACACCTCGTTCAGAGCTGTGGTTGTGGACTTCCCTTCCCTAAAACCATGTTGGAAAGAGGAAAGGAGTTCATTACTCTCTAGCCAATGCTTCAGTCGCTGATGAGCTAGTAGGCTATCCAGGACCATACCTAGACACACTAGTAAAGAAAGCGGACGCTAATCATTAGGAGAATTACCCTTTCTACCAGACTTTTCGAGAAGCACTACTCGGGCAACCTTCCATGCCTCGGGAAATGCACCAGTGTCCAGGCACCTATTGAATAACCTGGAAAGAAGCGATGGGTGCATCCTTACCAGGGCTTTCACGACCGTGTTATCGATCCCTTCGGGACCAGGAGATTTCTTTTTCCCGAACTTGAAAGCCGTCAGTTTCACCTCATTCTCAGAAAAGGGCGGATCTAACAAACCACAAGTGGTCAGAGAGATCTCGTCCTCTGGTTCCTCGTTTCCGAAGTGCCGATCCAAGTTGTTTTTATTTTGTCTTCTGCTTTCGAGCGAGTAGGTCTAGAACACATTCTCTCTGAATTTTCTCATTGTTGGTGGATGAAACAGCACCAGTGATTATTTTGGCCGCTTTTGCATGAACACTGTCTAGTCTTACTTTTAGTGATGAGCTTGAGGGAGCCCAGACCGGTGTTGCATATTCCATTATCGGCCTTATTAAGGTGGTATATCTTGTTCTGAGAATTCTGGGTTTTGCTCCCCAATTTGTTCCACATAGCCATCTCAGAATGTTTAGTTTTCTGATAGCTCTATTTGAGGTGCTAATTATGTGTTCTGAAAATTCCAATTCCTCATCAATAATAATTAAAATAATTTTGTTGACACATCTTGTCAATACATGCACAGTCTGCACTATTAAAAAAAGATAATATGCATTATATACAATATGTACAATGAATATGGCGCCTCTGCCAGCGCTGCAGAATTTGGTGGAGAATCGCCAGTGGGTCTCCAGCGACACCACGCATTTTGCGATCTACGATGAATACGTAGATCGCGTACTTCGCCGCTTAGGAGATGGTGATGGCGTGGTCCTCGAGACCAACTTGAAAGATCCAGGACTGCAGTATCACACCTAGGTATTATGGATTTCTAATTTTATCAAATATTTGTTTGTTTATGCTTATTTTGTGGTTATATTTATGCCTTTTCCCTGTGAGTGGAGAAGACGCATAGGTTTGGTTTTATTGGGTTTATGGTCATTTGGAGTTCCATTGCCCACTTTTCCAGTCCTCTCATTGATGTGTTCAGTATTTTTTACGATTTTTCTATGCTGCTAATTGTGTGCCATATGGCTATATCATCTGCATAACAGGCAACCTTTGTGTCTTCAGTGAGGTAAGGATGGATGTCGTTAATATATAGCAGATAGAGTAGAGGACTGAGCACAGATCCCTGAGTTACACCAGCCCATGTTCTTCCTTCCTTGGAAAATTCTCCATTGACCCGAACCTTTAACCTTCTTCCCCTTAAGAAGTCTGCAATCCAGATTAAAGTGTTTCCTCTTACTCCGATGTTGTGCAGCTTTTCACGTAATTTCTCCCTCCACACTCGATCAAAAGCTGAGGTCATATCAAGGAATATAGCCGTGGTCTTCTTTGGCGGTTTTTCCTGGAAAGAATCTATTATTGATTGACAGAAGTAGAACAGTTGATCAGTCGTACAGTGCTGGGATCTATAGGCAGTTTGGTAGAGGTTTATTTTATTATTGTTAATGAGCCAGACTATGAGCCTAGAGCGGATAATTCGTTCTGGTATTTTACAAAGTATGCTGGTGAGAGCAATTGGCCGATAGTTCCTGTATTCCTTGGCATCTTTGTTTGGCTTCAGTATTGGCACTATAATTGATATCTTCCAATTCTTTGGTAGTTTACCAGTTTGCCATGAAATGTTCAGTATTCGTAGGAGTTGATTATTAGCTTTGTCTTCAAAGTATTTAATCATTTGACCAAAGATTAGATTATCTCTTGGTGACCTCTTGGATTTTTTTTATTGATAAGTTTAGCTCATTCAGTGTGAAGTCTCTCGAGAAAATATCTTGTTGATGGAAGTTTCTTGCTTGTTTTACTAACTTGTTTATATTATTTTTAGAGTCCTGTCTTCATTCGTATAGTTGAGTATGGAAGTGCTTGAAAGATATTCAGCAATTATGTCAGCCATTTGTTTGTTCTCGTTCTCGCTGTTCTATTCATATCGGTTAGAGTATTGGAGGATTGGTGTTGGTTTTGATTGTTCTCTAACACTCTAATCATATTCCAGTGTTGGCTATCCTTTCTTGGATCCATTTTTTCGCAGAATTCTGCCATTTTTCTTGTTTGCATATCCAAATTTCTTGTTCTATTTTGTGACTAATTTCAATTTGTTCCTTTATGTTTTCTTCTGTTTTATTTTTTTAAGAAGTTCATTGATATTGTCTCTCTCTCTGAAATCATTGCCTCGATGTTGTGGTCCTTCCAGTAAGGTATCCACAGGTCTTTACGTCTACCTCTAGGTATCGATGCTTTTGCAGCTTTTGAAATGTTCGAAGAGAATTTTTCCAAGTTTTTTGTCAAGCGTTCTGTAATTCAATTTTTCGTTGCACAGTTCTTCAAGCTTTTGAGGGTTGTTAAAATTGGTCTGTGGTCACTGATTGCACCTCTCAGGATTTTCCATTGTGTTGTGGGTGCGATGTTGTAATTTATCGCTGTGATGTCTATTGCGGATTCTGTGCCTGTGGACTTAGATTGGTAGGTGTTATCTACGTTAGTTAACGGTGTAAGGTCGAGGTCGGTTAGCATGTCCTCAACCTGCTGACTTTTGTTATCCAGGACAGGTGATCCCCAAATTGAACTTTTGGCGTTAAATTCGCCGAGTATGATTGTGATATCCGAAGACGCTTCACTTAATGTCTCTATTGTGTGTACCTATACAAAATTCAAAGATTTCACGAGCTGAAAGTTGGCGATTTTGAGATGCGTCAAGAATTCGCTGCATGGGTTTTACGGCAAATTGATATTGATGAAAACTGGCTGTCGAATGTTCTGTGGACAGATGATGCTCACTTTTCTCTAAACGTAGAATTTAACATTCAAAACAGCCGCATTTGGGCAACAGAAAACCCTAGGATTTTTACAGAAATGCCACTTTACCAGCCTAGAGTTAGTTTTGTGTGGGTTCACTTCTTTTATTATTGGGCCATTTTTCTTTGAAAAATCAATGGAAGAACTTTTAAAACCGTTTTTGTAACTGGTGAACGTTATGTTCAACTTTTGAGAGAAAAGGGTATTCCCATATTGTGCAGGGCAAAAGCACTAAGCGAAATAACATTCATGAAAGATCGAGGACCTCCTCATATCTCCCGAGGTGCCAAACAATTGCTGAAGGATACGTTCGGTGAAAATCGTGTGATAAGTCGCCACTTTATATACCAGTGGCCTCCAAGATCACCAGACTTGACGCCTTGCAATTTTTGTTTATGGGGGTACATTAAATCGTGTGTTTATCGATGCTAGCCTACCACATTGGCCATGTTGAAGGCTTCTATCAGATGGCAAGTTTTATCAATTTCAACAGATATGTTATTTAATGCTGTCCATTCTGTCATTCATCGTCTGCAGGCGGTGATTGAGAATGAAGGGTGCCACATTGAGCAAGGATTGTGACCTAATACAAGAGAGAAAGCAGTTATCTCATGTGTTAGATAAGCCGCCATGTATTATATTATCTACCAATATTTTGCAGCTCTTTGTGTTGGGATATGGGGATAATAAATGCTGTCCTCACATCTTGACTCTATTTTTTGTGAACAGTAATATTTTGTTTGTCATTCGCTCACATATTATGTCGTGCAAACCAGAGTGTTATAACTTCTCGAATAACACTGGTACACACAATTTTCCCCCTTATGTTTAGTTTTCGCTTTTCGCTCATTAAAAGAAATAGCATAAGGAATATTTTCTGTACACCAATAACTTTAGAAATTTTGTGAAAAAAAAAATACAAAATGATTTTACTACCACGTTTTTCAACGCAAAAGGTTGATTTAAAATTTTTTTTATTTGAGGGGACACATTTTTTAAAATTGTGTACAGTATAATAAACAATGATAACATTTGACAAGCCCATAGGATATTTGGAATAAAGTACGACAAATATATTTTGTCACTCCCCTCTATATTTCATTTGTTGGATCATGACAAATATCCAGTTAAATAGTCAAGGGTCGCCAATCAGTCAAGAAACTACACATTTCTTATAGCAAAAAATCCTATTAATAGTGCCATCATAATTTTTGGTACTATATTAACATTTCAAAAATTCGTGTATTGATATCAGCAGTGTTTTTCAAACATTCAATCTATTTCACAAAACCATATATAAAATATACATATTTTTGCTACATGTTTTAATTTGCATTTACCTATTTTACATATCTCTGATCGTATTTGAAAATCGTTAACCAATTCTTCATACTTTTGGCGAAGTGGTATTTTATTATTTTTTTATTTGATATTATTAGGGTTCTTTCCTGGTATTCAAAAAGGGAAAATACGTGTCGATCAGTTATATTTTTCAATTTATCAAACAATCTGGCGGCTGAATCTCTGATTCTGGTAGAGCGCCATCTAGCGAATAAAATATTAACTAAAATCAATTTCGAATTTTTCATTATTTGCCATAAAAAATCCCATTGCATCCTGAATACAATGGTGTTTACCGCATTGCTCTAGCGCAAATATTCGCGGAGTTATTAATTTTTAAAATAGTGCGGGACTTTTGGATCACCCTGTATGTATATTAATGATATATGTTATCAATACTTCTCACAGCAAGAGATAACTGAATTTAAATAAGAATATTTGATTATTTAAATGAGATATTGGTTACTAAAATTGTATTATGTATTATTTGAATTGATTCCCTTCTTTACATTAATTAAATGATAATAAGTTCTATAAATTAATTTTAATTCGTTCTTTTTATATAAATCGATGCAAAATAATATTTTTTAAATATTGATTTCTATGCGGTATTGATTTTTTAAAATGGCCATTATGAAATTATCGGTATAATTAAACGTTCTCGAAACAAAGAGGCTATCTTTGAAAATCTTGGACGGCGTTGGAGTTTATATCAGAAATAGTTATAGAGAGAATCAAAGTTTCTCTACTAATTAATTAAGTTTACGGGAATCAATAGAGCTTTAAGTTCTTGTTTCCAACAAGACGTCTTCGTCCAGGCCGTAGAAAAAAGCGGCGATGTATCTCTTTCAGTGTTGAAACGCCGGCTTTGAGCAAACAATCCTATCTTTAATTAATTTTAAAACTAATTAAAAATTGAGTCTTTTTACTTTAAAAATTTTTTGAAAACTTATAATTAATAAAATGACTTTACCTCTTAAAAAATTTGAGTGATGAAAATTATTTTTTGTTTTTCTTTTTATTAAATATTTTTTGTTTTCATTAAAGTTGAACATCTTTACTCAGACTTTAATTAACTTAAAATTGTTGTGCAACAGGTTTTTTTTATTAAGTTGGATGTGGTACAGAAGAACTACAGATATTAATAAAGTTTTCAAAGTTCACAGGAATGTAATTTGCCGCTCATGCACCAGCTTGACAACGTCTTCCCGCTCATATTTCACATTCCTGTGATTTGACATACACTTTAATGTTGCCATTTTTCCAGATAATAATTAAAAGGAGAATTAGCTGTAGAAATTCTTTATCACAAATGAAGGTGTATACGCGTGTGTACAATGTAAAAAAATTTCATCCCTCAATAAAATTGGTAAATACTTATTATGCATTTTATTATTACATTTACGAGATGACTATATATAAATATATATAAGACTTCAAAATTCAATATTCAGAATAACTTATTGTTTAATGACACGTTATTAAATTAAAATTATATTGAATATGTTTTGTGCAATTTAATTCGGGGAAAATCGTTTATTCCTGTAAAATATTTTTTCGAACTAATTTCAATAAATATTGGTATAATATTTTGATCGATAAATATATAGAAATAATAATATTCGGGAAAATACTCGTGTAAGTCGAAAATATATTATCCGTGACACTGCTTATGTCCAAAGGTCTTAAATATTTAACATGAGACCGTTTTCCAAAAGAGTCATCCCCACTAATGAACAAATCTTAAAGAAGCGGATTGTCTTTGATATGGCCGGTCAACCTTTTTTTTTTTTAAGTAGACAAAAGGCAATTTTGTTCACACTTGATCATCTCGTGTGTATTCAATAAAAGTCACTGTGTATCAAATAACTTTCCGGGTTATTGTCTAAATCTCGATATACATTCTAAAGGTATAACTTCATGTATTAAACATGAGACTATGTCCAAACGAGACATATATTATACACGAGGCCGCTGATGTACAAGTATAAACGAGTCATACATTATACATCAGAGAACTTATGTACAAACTAGTCATACAAAATACGCAAGGCCGCTAATGTGCACAACGCGACTTATATATGTATAATATATTATGCCTCTAATTTTCAAACGAGTTATAGGACATATGTGAAAAGGTAGATGTGTCTAGCAAGTAATATATTATACATGAGATCGAGTAATTTCACTGTCATTTCTTTTAGGCAGTTTTATGAATAAATCATTCTAAATCAGAGTGTAGAGGGGTGTGAAAAAAAGGCAGTTTGATAACAACCCTCCTTACCCTTAGGCTAGCCCCTAGGTCCATGTTATCTCCTTATCCGCCATCGCCATTTAAATGCCACACACACATTTATATTAATTAAATGGCATATTTTGGATCTAAAATAAAACTAACATTTTATTTAATACAAAATGCCAATATTTCAATAGGTTGAACGCCCAACTTCATCAGGGCGTTTCTTGTTTTAAACTGATTTGGATGATCACGTGATGCCTTTACGCGACGATATATAAAATATTTACAACTCTGGAGCTAAAATTTAAAATATATACACACAAATATCAATAATAATAGACTATATACATGATTCATAATAAGTATAATAAAAGAATTTAAAATCGATTTGAACTGTAAATATAACGGAGGGATGTCAATTTTTCTATCAATACTGTTGGTATCTTTCATTGAGGTCCAACTTTCGAAAAAGAGTCTTGAGTGTTTATCCTGAATGTTGTTGTATATAATATCTGTATTATATATATATATATATATATGGAAATTTTGCCGGGAGGAAATTGATCTTAAGAGACAAGGGTCGCCTCTCCCGTCAAAACAGACGTCTAAAACCAGACGCCATCTATTGACCGTCGCCGCAACTAGCGGCCTCGGGTCGGTGACAAAGCCACAACACCAGCTTTGGCAAACTGAAAAGCGTCCACCTAGAGACCATGGTTTCGGGCTAATGGCCCTCGTCAGTCTAGGGCGGACTTTATTCCATGAGATCCACACGGGATCTAATGGAATCTTGACAATCTGCCAAAGAGGTGTTTAGCTGGCAAAGTGGCTGGGCCATAACTATGGCTAAAATATAGATGGAAATTTTGCCGGGAGGAAATTGATCTTAAGAGACAAGGGTCGCCTCTCCCGTCAAAACAGACGTCTAAAACCAGACGCCATCTATTGACCGTCGCCGCAACTAGCGGCCTCGGGTCGGTGACATGCCCGGTGATTAGCCCGAAACCATGGTCTCTAGGTGGACGCTTTTCAGTTTGCCAAAGCTGGTGTTGTGGCTTTGTCACCGACCCGAGGCCGCTAGTTGCGGCGACGGTCAATAGATGGCGTCTGGTTTTAGACGTCTGTTTTGACGGGAGAGGCGACCCTTGTCTCTTAAGATCAATTTCCTCCCGGCAAAATTTCCATCTATATTTTAGCCATAGTTATGGCCCAGCCACTTTGCCAGCTAAACACCTCTTTGGCAGATTGTCAAGATTCCATTAGATCCCGTGTGGATCTCATGGAATAAAGTCCGCCCTAGACTGACGAGGGCCATTAGCCCGAAACCATGGTCTCTAGGTGGACGCTTTTCAGTTTGCCAAAGCTGGTGTTGTGGCTTTGTCACCGACCCGAGGCCGCTAGTTGCGGCGACGGTCAATAGATGGCGTCTGGTTTTAGACGTCTGTTTTGACGGGAGAGGCGACCCTTGTCTCTTAAGATATATATATATATACATGTAAAAAAACAATAGAAAAATAAAAAATAAAAAGGTCAGGTGTCGATATTAAAAATAAAAAAGGCATATCCTGACCAGGAGCACATGTGCTTTTCAGAAGGCAGAGCGCCATCTGGTGGAACATAAATAAACTATTCATTGATTTAAACTGTTCCTTGTTATTTGGCCACCGCAAAAAATAATTTGAAAAAAAAAATATATTTTTTTGTTGATCCCTACACGTGGTACAGGCCATGATAATCATGGTGGATAGAAGTAGGCAACTGCTTTTACTGTAAGTGAACCTCTAGTCTACACATGTGAAAAGCGGTTCGACTTTGCACTTACAAATGTGCCAGAGCCCCGTTTGGTTACTTGCACTCGCTGGTAGGGTTGGACTTTTGCAAGAATCGGGTGCCATTGAAGAATTTTTTTTAAACATAAAAAAAGCCCAATGCGGGAATCGAACCCGGGTCGTAGTGGTTGAAAACCAATGGTTTAGACCATCCTTCCACCGACCCCTGTTTGAAAAATAACATATAATGGTATATATATATCCCATTTTAAACGTGAAAATATATTTAAAATATGTTCAACATATATACTTTTATTACAAAAGTTATAATACAATATAAATTAACCTTGATTTATTTTTAGCATAAAATTATTTAATATAGCGCATAGTCAATAATAAGCTATTCACAATTATGATAATTATTATGATGTTAAAAAATAATCAGATATGTGCTATGAACATGTACACGGCGTCTCTGCCGCCGCTGCAAAGTTTGATGAAAAATCGTCAGCGAGCCTACAGCGACACTACACAATTCTCGATCTACGAAGTTATGTCGATCGCGTTCTTCGCCGCTGAAAGATGGTAATGGCGTGGTCCTCGAGGCCTACTGCGAAGATCCAGAACTGCACACCGGCGGCCGACCGATGATGGTCGGACATGCTACTTGAAAATCCTTAGAGCGAGCGAGCTGGAATTGGATCCTGTTACCCAGCAGCCCTACGCCCCCGACGGACACAGGAAGTTCCAGAACAGGAGCCAGTCGAAGTGATGGCAGAACCCCCCAGACTTTCACATCAGCCTTGCTCGCAATTTTTTTATAGCGGCATCACCGGGCAGGTAGCCGTCAGATGATAGTGTAGCGCCATCAGTCAAGCGATTTAGCCGCTTTCGCTCACCCGACCATAGAGAAGCCACGGACGTATGGAGCTTATCTAAAAAAAAAAAAAACTTTCCAAGATGCCTAGCAGATAAGTCTTCTAGACCTATGTTCCATGGTCTGATGTGATTTCGCAGCCCAACACCATGATGGCGCTGCACCACAGTTCATGCTTACTCCTGACGCATGCCGGAATTAATCGTAGATGGTGTTGACTTTCTTTAACTGCTTAACTTGCGGATTGACAATATCATCGGTGTACGCAAGGACGTTCTCTCTTCTAAGGCCCCTCTCCAGGTGGTGCAGAAAGAGACTAGTGAAGATGGAAAAAAGAGTTTCGCTGCAGGCACAATCCTGACGAAGCCCTTTTTGCATTCTGAATCGGCGGGGGAAGGTTCCACAAGTTCCTTATATACAAAATCAATTCCATCAGCCAAGACTTGCGCTTTTATTATGGCATAACGATTAGATATAGCTCCATATTATCTTCCTCCATTCCCATTAAGCGCGAAGCTTGTTTGTCGCGTGGCCTCACGGCCGAGAGAGGGAGAGAGGATTTCTTTTTCTTTGTGAATTTTATAAATATATTCTTCCAAAAACAAATCGAATTTAGCTGTTGTGAATATATAAATATGCCTCATTTTTCATATCATAAACTAATTTGATCTAAATATCTCCCTAATATTCCATAAAATACTTTACCTATTTTATTAGCTCGGATTTAATAAATATATTATATATGTACATTAGAATAATAAATTATAAATATATTTAAACGAGATTATTGAATTTAAAATTCAAATTAATATTTTTGACAGTATTTAAAAACATAATATGGAGTAATTTTAAATTTACATTGTGTTAAATCGAAATATATTGGTATTGATAATAAAATTGGGTTGATTGAGACTTCTCTAAATAAACTAAGCGAATTTATTTGATGTTAATACTTGGAAATTTTCTCTTTGATAAATATTCTGTTGATTGTCAACCAATGTCGTTGCAATACCGATGGGATGTGCTTTCTATTGTTGGCTGAGGGCGATCTCAGGAGATGTCACAATAATTGTTTATATTGTAATCAAATGAGGAGGGTTTTCTGACATCGCCTAACATGATATTCCTGACAGATACAATCTAATTGAGTTGGGAATTAAATTGGTTTGGTTTGAAATAAAAAATGTGTTTATATATTTATTTACCTTTCATCTTATTAGCTGTTAAATATTAGCCTATTCTAACAAATACATATTTTAAAATCGGTTCAAATGGAAGAATTTCAAACTTATATCGTTCTAGAGAATGACATGTTATCTTATATTTGAGGGGTTAAATATATTTAATGTGTCATATATGTGTGCTCTGTGAATTATTAATTATATTATAATTTTTATTTGAATTAATTTGTTATGTATAATATACATGTATGAATTATGCTAAAATTTTGTTTATTATTTTCAAATAGTGATATATTAATGATTTTGCTTTAGAGTTAATGTTTGAAATACTATCTCTAATAGCACTTCAGAAGCACTTTAACAAAATACATAGTTATGCTAGATAACGAGCATTTATAAAGGCGTAAAACGAATTACTACTTATGAAAATTTTATTAAAACTTTTACTCTCCCTCTCTCTCTCTCTAAGATTACATTTTTCTTATTACCCTTTTCGCTAAGATTCGTAATGAATTCGAGGATTAGGGAAAAATAAATAACAATACGATTGTGAGTCTGTATGTAAGATCGATCTGTGCTTGGAAACCTTTTGAAGTTGAATTATAGGAAAAGCCATGAACAAAATTGTACCTGTTATCTGATGATTCTAGAAAAATTATTTGAACATTCAAATAAAAGGCTATTCTATTGATTTGAGAAATGTTTGAAAATTAACCAATGGCTTTTTGTGCCGAGATTATTGTAATTACAAGGCAGAACTTGATAGAAAAAAAATTGGGCCGACTGCTCATTAAAATATCATTGTGGATAAAAGAACGTGGGCGGTTTGCTAATTAGAATATTGGTGTGGATAAAAATATGGACGGACAGAACATTAAGATATTGGTGTGGATAAAAATATGGTTGTGTGTGTAAGAGGCTACTTATTAATATATTATTGTGGATAAAAAAATATGGGGAGCTTTTTTATCAGAATATTGACGTATATGGAAATATGGGAGGACAGCACATTGAGATATTGGTGTGGATAAAAATATGGGTGGACTGCTCATCATGATATTGGTGTGGATAAAAATATCGTTGTATGGGGGGGAAGTGTTCATTAAGATATTATTGTGGATATAAAATTATAGGCGGCTTGCTAATCAGAATATTGGTGTAGATAAAAATATGGGAGGACAGCACATTGAGAATTTGTTGGCGTGGATTAAAATATGGACGGACAGAACATTAAGATATTGGTGTGGATGAAAATATGGTTGTGTGTGTAAGAGGCTACTTATTAAGATATTATTGTGGATAAAAAATATGGGCGGACTGCTCATCATGATATTGGTGCTGATAAAAATATCGTTGTGTGTGAGGGGGACACTGCTCATTAAGATATTATTGTGGATATAAAAATATAGGCGGCTTGCTAATCAGAATATTGGCGTAGATGTAAATATAGGCGGGCAGCACCTTGAGATATTGGTGTGGATAAAAATATGGGCGGCTTGCTACTTACAATATTAAATTGAAGAAAAAAATGGGTCGTTTGCTGATTAGAATATTAGCACGATAAAATATAACCACTGTTTATGAAGATATTGGTGCGAACAAAAAAATCATTTAAAATCCAAGGTACTTCTTATATTTAGAATATTTTTTTAATGCTTTGAGTCATTAATGAAATTATTGCTGTATATTGTTTAACACATTCTTTTGGCTCTCTTATTTTCAAAACGCAAATGTAAAATGTTTTCAATATATTATGCTATAAGAAATTTGAACTATTTTGACGTGTATGATTATTTTAAAATAAATCAATTTTATACTGCCCTTATTGCAATGATAAAATAATGGGAGAGACTGGCTCATTAGTGGTGAAACCTCCCATTATTTTATCATATTGCAGTAAGTTCAGTAGAAAATTGATTTATTTTAAAAGAATCATACGTCAAAAATAGTTCAAATTTCTTATAACAGATGGCGCGCTAATGCATCATATATATATTGTGTTATAAAGAAGCAATAAAATAATATCTGATCTGTATATATACAAATAAAATATTGGTAACGTTTTAATTTAAATTGTGATTTTCAGGAATATTTATTATGCAAGCCATCTCTTAATAACATAGATATCTATAAATAAATAGGTTCACACACAACCTGTATAGAAACAACACATTATACAAACCTATGTATGTCACCAAGACAAAGGTAAACTGTCCAAAAGAACTATCACCACTCCCTCACTAAAACAAAGCAAGAGGCAATTTTTCCAAACTTTCCTTTCAAACTGCAACATCAAGTATTTCTTTTATCTCACGTAGTGTGCCTGAAGGAACTTTTATTAAGGGCAACGCAATTTATTTTTAGAGATCTTTTCTTGGGAGGCTTGCTGTAAAGTAAAACGGGATTTTTCGAAACATTAGGAAATAAGTAGATCTCCGTCCCATTACCAATTAAGCTCATTATGGTGAAAAATGTATGAATCATTTTATTATATATCTATACACTGAAAAATATGTTTATTATTTCCAAATATTATATGGTATTAATGAACTGAAAATATCATTTTATACCCTATAAACTATTACATTTTAAAGGTCACTCACAATCCATAGTTGAGATGGTGATTTAAATATGTCCAATCCTGAATGGTTTTATAATAATATTATGTGGAATACCTCTGTCTTTTTATCTTTCACGCTTCTCTACCAGAGAATTATTATTATCAAATAAGGTTAACATACAATTTCCTTTTCGACAAGAAGATTGGCTTGAAATACACGCCGCTATCTAATCAAACTGATGTGTGATGAGTGAAAACGCTCGACTATGTCGTATTTAATAGTTCAATTATGTTAATTTATATAATTTGCATATATATATAATGAAAGAATATTTTATAAACATTAAATATACTTTTTTTAAAGATCTCACTATTTAAATATGTTCTGGTCATCAATGGCATTACAATGCAAAATATAGGTTGATAGAAGTTAACTATTAAAATTATATATTTTTATTATGTTTATATATTATTTAGAGAGAAAATAGAGACGAGAAAAATAATCTCTAATGTTAGAATATGATATTAATTCTGAGCCCTTTTAAATTCGGTGTTATGTAAAAAAGGTAAGGATACATGTGATTACAGAGGAATTGTTACCAAGTCTGGTCTAGAGGGAAATAACTCACATGTGTGTAGGTTATTTTCTCTGTGACGTGTGTCAACTTGGCAGGTTGACATAGACGAAAGAACAATCCGGCTACATCGATTACGGCGATCTTTTTATTAAGACGTTGTTTTGTCAGTTGTTCATTTATTTATTGTATGGAGAGTCTTTCCATGCACTTTCTAAATTATTATATCATTCCTCTTTACTTTACCACTTTTTATATAAACTTTTTGATTTCTATATTCAGTTAATAAAAGAATTTATACTTATTTTTCAAAAATATAAGTATTTCTCGAAATAATCTTGTTAAATTATTAATAAAAATAGAATTTGAGTGCATGTATATATGTATATATATTATTTAGCGGAATAATATGTATAAATATTTATCAATTGAAAAAGCCCTGTACGATTTATAAATTAATAAAACAAAGCATCAAGGGCTGCGTATCTTCATTAGAACAAATATATACGAGCTTTCGGGCACATACGCCCTTCTACAGGAATTAATGAAACATTATTAAACAATGTTTCATTAATTCCTGTAGAAGGGCGTATGTGCCCGAAAGCTCGTATATATTTGTTCTAATAAAGATACGCAGCCCTTGATGCTTTGTTTTATTCATTTATATATATTTATACTTTTCTTACTTATGCATATTAAAACAATATATTCTCATCTGCTGTTTTAGAGACTCCACATGTAGGGATAATATAAACGCGTTTTATTTTACTATATTAAGGTTTTTTCTGCTGGAAACGATTAATTATAACCAGATAAAAAAAACAAGAATTAAAATTGTTTTTGATTTATTATTTTTATAGTTTAAAACAGTTTCCGACTGCCACTATTTATGTGAAAGAAATATTGGGAGAACCTGTCACATTAGTGGTACAGTCTGCTAGCAGTTTCTTTACCGATGAGCCAGTTGTCTTCTGTATTTTCCTTTTCGCTGTAGAAACAGAAATTTTGAGGATTTGAATAGAAAAAATACAATGTTAAAATACTAAAAAGTTCCAATTCAACACATTACAGATGGAGTTCTCATGTCTTAAATTTAATATAGAAAATAATTATATATCTATTAGATATATTCCTAAACAATATCACTACAGATATATAAATCCCCAATGCTAAAATTCTGACCGTAATTGAAAGAGGAGTAAAATAATTCTGTCCACAAGCCCAAACTTCCTTTAACTTTTATTTCTTTGTAATTGAATTTGTGAAGATGAATTTTTAATATTTTGTTGATTTGAAGCTCTAGATTTGCTTTGATTAAAACCTATTTTTCTTCAAGCTTAAAAAATAATATTCTACCTGAAAATAATTTCAATGAGAACATCAACAATTACGATGGAATCATGATAAACGGAATAGATCTTACCCATATCAAATATGTCGATTTATTAGAATTGATGATACAATTCATAAATTAGAAAATTATATAAACGAATATTTTAAAACCCTGTACAGTATATAATATGGCCAGAGAGTATTCCAAAATATTTTCTGAAAATTTTCGATAGAAGATAGAGATTGTGAAAAACCTAAGAAATATAAAACGAGTAAAAGGATACATTATGTTGATAAAGGAAAAATAACAGAATTATAAATAGTATAAACAGCAATGAGCGGAATCTCCAAAAATATGGACAATATCCGATAAATATAAAGATATAAACTATATAAAGCCATCATAATATAAACAGACACTTATGGAACACAGGCTTGAAAAATAAAAAAAGAACTTGGCAAAAAAATATTTTAATTTCAATAAGAAATATTTCTGGAAAACAAAGCGAACAATTAATACAGAGCAAACAATCAATGACAAAAACAGAGAATTCATAGCAATTCAATAACAAAAGTGATTAGAAGTGAAAAACAACTGCGCTTTTTGATTGCATTGCCAAATTGAATCCTGAGAGACTTCTTTCCACACAAGGACTTACACAACAGAGAATGGTCGGGATTAGGTAACGAGTAAGACCTAGAACTCTTAAATACAAACAATCAGCACAAGATTATTTTTATATTGATTGTTTGTGTTATATATGAAGCATATACGTACAGTAATATAATTAGTAAAATAAAGTTTTGTAATTGAAAGAAAATATATATATATATTATATATTTTATTCATGATAAAATATATATATAATCTAAAATTCATATTTTTTATTTTTTGAAAACATGTATTGTACTTTCATCATTGACTATTCTTTTATTTTTGACCATAGATTTAGAACATAACACTTTGAATATTGTTGTAAATATGTATAGTTAACCTACCAATTTTTCAATTCACGAATATAGGATTCATTTTATAAATTATATATTACTGTGATTTAATGTGTAATTCTTTTCAAGTAATTGAAAATAAGAACTACTTGATAGGTAAATTATTTCTTTCCTTTCACACGACTGCACCTCCAATTCTCTATCTTTTCAACACCAAACATTATAATCATAACATATATATATATATTATATTATATTATCGCTACTGTGAATTTATAATGAACGATTAATTTATTTAAACGAAGAGAAAAATTAATATAGCTAGTAATTTTATATTATCTTTTAGGAAATAAAATACAGACAATCTTTTTATAATATACTTATATACTTATATTCAAAATTCAAAATGAAGGCTTCAAATTATCATAAAATGATGCAAATATGAATTTGTATAATAAAATTAAAAAAACATTGTACATATAAACTGTTAATATTTATATAAAGCCTCACTATCGAAAAAGAAAGATATATTGATGAAATAATAAAAATAAAAGAATGTTTATATTTAATTAAGAATAATCATGTATTTACCTATAAAATAAAATTGAATACTTAAAGGATGTTAAAATGTCGAGGGATAGAAAGAGAAAAGAACAAGCAGATCCAACTTAAATAACCTCTAAGTCTAAAAGTGAAGAAAATGTTTTCTTTGAAGTATTTATGAGGGTGTCAGCTTGTTCCAATATTTCCAATGTGATAGTTATCAGGGATGGAGCTCCGCTTGAATCTCGCCTTATTGAATTCTGTTTGGTCGCCCTCATATGTGGGGATAGATAGCAGCCCTTTGATTCCGCGCACATTCCGAGAATCTGTTCTCTAAACTATTTCCCTCACTAAAACTAAAATATCATTCCATATATAAAGGATATCAATAAACATTATCAAAAGATTTTTCAGTCTTTAAAGTCTTATTTTTTGAGTGAAAAACCTTCAAATAAATATATATATTTATATATAGGAATAGTTTACTTTTTTATATGTTGAAAGACTGAGGATTTATTGTCCCTGTTATTATAATATTGCGCTTATGTTCTTACTCTAATTCTTACTTCTCCTTTCAGTCTCGCCTAAATATTTAATTCTACATTCTTTGCATTCTATAGAATAGTTTGCATTATTTTTATTGTAAGAGTACTCTATGATATTGTTTTTGTTGGAATTGATATTGATGAATAATAAATATTGAAATGTGGACTTGTAAATTGGAGATTTAGACACTCAGAAGGGTTGTGAAAATGTCTTAAGATGAACGATAAGTCATATCCACATGTTTAAGATTTGGTAAAATATTTTAGGATTTGTTCGTTTCAATGGTTTAGAGTGAACAATGGGTATGAACGCTTTTGGTTAAGGACTATGTTTTGATTGAGAGGGAAGTAAGAGGAGAAAATTGGGTATAGTTAGGATTGAAGTACGGTTTGTAATTCCCCCTTTTTGTTTTGTTTGAACTGTTGTACTTTTCATATTCAAATAGGAAATCAAATATTAGGGGTATAGACATATTTATGTTCAATTTGAAAAAATAATATTTCTGAAAGTTTTTTTTTTATGGTTTTTAGAGTCTAATTACAAAGGGATGTTACAAATATCAGCGCTCCAAACTTATATATGTATTAGTAAATCCAAAGGGATATGTCAAAATAAACCAAATTACTACTTTAACTAGTTTGCCTAAGAAGCAATTAGGTATGTTAGTTAGATATTTTTGAAAAATATCTTCTAATAGATATATATATATTTTTTTGAAAATAGAGCAATCCATACTTAATTCATTAGATAATAAAAGGCATATATTGGATTTAATAATGGCAAAATATTGGCAAAATAAATATTTTATTAAATCCAATATATGCCTTTTATTATCAAAAGATATATATATATACCAAAAACAATATATTATGGTATTTTGCTAATTCTGGAAAAATTGAAAATCAACAATTAGTTGATATATATTCCGGCAGATTGCGCAAGCAATCAGCAACTTTCAGTTACCCTAACCTAAACCTTTTGGCCAATTCAAACGATTTCATAACTGCTCTTGTAGGATGTTATGAAGGTGCACCCAACCCTCTACTGATGTAGAGAAACACCAGAAACCATGGTTATTCCTTTTTTTATTTTTATGAACATTATCCCAGTAAAAATCACATTTCTATTATTTTTTCACATTGTATATTGACAAAACTTGGGTTTTGGTATAATTTATATCATCATCATTTTGTACTGAGGTTATAAGCCTAAATTATTTTATTTTAATTCCTTTTTTAAAGAAGAAGAGTCACATTTGGTACATAAATATCATATTTCCGCATTTCAATGTAATATACAAAACTCGTTTATATTTATTTTATATAGTCTTAAAAATATTTTTAAAGAAAGATGCGTTTAAAATTTTATTTTAAAGATATAAAATAAAATTTCGGAATTCCCTTAACCATATAAAGACGTCTGATTCAAATATGAATGTTGATTCTAAATAAATATCAAAATTAGGTGCAAAAATAAATTTAACCTCAGTTATTCCAGTGAATAAAATTGTAATTACAAAAGAGATAGAAAATTTAGAAAAACACCTATACATTTCAAAATTATGTAATTTGTGTGTATTAGTGTATATTGTAACTTTATAATATAATATTGTATAATTCAGATCTCTCTCTCTCTCATATATATATATATATATATATATATATATATTATTTTTGGGAAACTATATTTTTTAAAGTTTCTACCGCAATATGTAAATAGATTATGATGACCTGTATCATCTTCAGGGATAAACCTTTCTAACTGTTTTCCCTGTTTAAAATTCAGATCGCTACTCTAAACGGCCCTATCATAATTTCCTTTGAATATCCTCCTATAAAAAGCTAACAGCTAAATATAATAACTGTTGGGTGTAGAGAGAGGAATATTAGAATGGCGAAACTTCTGAGATTGCTGAGAGAGAGATCAAGGTTTTGACTGGCATTTGAATGATTTGTTTTATCACTTTAGCAAATTTTCTTCAAAATATTGTTTTTATAATTCATAAAGCACAGCGTAAACAACATTTAATATATCAGTCAACTTTATTTAACTCTGAAATAGCGGTGAGTACAATTATTCGACATTTCTTCACCAAATGCGTTATTTGAAATCAAACCTATTTTAAATATAATGCTTAATTTGAAACTTATGACCAACATAGGTATATATTGTCTACTATATAATACATCCAACATTGCTGAAAAAAGACATTTATACAAATAACAAAGGATCACATTGTGCAATAATCGAAGAATATATGCTAATATATTGATCAATTATTTTCTATTTATATTCTAACGGATATAAATACTAAAATCTATTATCATTTTTATTTTTTAAGTAAATACTAGCATTTAAAAACCAAATACATTTTTCAATATTTGAAATATTTTTCATTATACTATATTTATAGTATAAAAAGCATCAAAGGAATCACAGAAGCTTTTGTGAATTTTTTTATAAACCCTCACAGTGTACATTGTGATTATTTTGATTTTACCACAAAAGATATTGATATGATAAAAATCACACACACACATATCGAAATCTTCTGCAAACCTTTCCAATAAAAGATGCTGAATTACCTTTTAATACATTGTTATTGTCGTAACCGCAACCTCTTGTATGTGTGTTCAATAATAGCTTCAAAGTTTATATATATATATATATATATATTCTTTTTGAAAATGAGCAATCCATAGAAAAATCTTTAATTAAAAAGGCATATATTGGATCAAAATATCATTTATTTTACCAATATATGCCTTTTTAATTATTATATTTATATATTATATATATCAGTCAACTTAAATACTTTATATCGCAAACGTTTAGAATTGCGATATCATTAAATTAGAATGATTCTCAATTTCAATTTACCTATAAACCCGAAAATCCTAGTATTTTGAAAGTTTTTTCTAACAAATCTATATAAAATATTAGAAACAAACCACAAAGCTTTTTAGATGTTTGTTTTTATCAGTGCGGATTTGGTTATATCCCAAACTGTGAGTTATAGCAAAATGTTGAAGCTCCAACAGAATAGAAAACTAATTTTAGGAGATAATGTATAGCACCATATAATCTATATAACTAATATATATTAAAAAATCGAATTCAGGTTATAAATATTATAGTGAAATTTGTGTTATTGATATATATATATAACACAAATGGCGTTTTTATATCATCTCAAAGACTATTTCATCTTTGTTATAACATGAGCAGTTCGCACTTTCCATCATATATATTCTAACTCTAGAGACAAATAGTCTCCATTATTAATTATCTTCATATTTATTCATAGAAAGTGTATAGGCAATAATGAAAATAATATTGTATAAGAAAATAGCAAAATATGTGTTTTTCTCAAGTAATCTTTCTTAATTTCTTTCAAAGTTCTCCTATTCAAAATACAACTTACAAACTTTGTTGTGAGAAAGCTTTTATTCTCCAAATTTTCTTATTACGATAAACAGTCAGTTTCTTTCCCACGATATTCTCTTCCATACTACTCAAGAGTATTGTTATGATGATTGTTTTTGTATTTAGACTCCCCTTGTTTCTGTAGATTTATTATTGTAGCATTTACATATAGATAGTCTTTTATAATATTCATATTTTTAAATTATATTTATAATATTTTTCACCTGTATATATTTTCTAATCAGATAATGTATGTCTAAACATTGAAACAATTATTGAATAAATTATAATGAAAATATTAACGCGCATTTATCCAGATCGGATATAGCGTGTCTTATTTGCAACTGGCTAATGAATAAATAATGAAAATATACTTGTAGTGATTATGTGAAATTTATTAATATTATCAATAACATATAGCAAATATATAGAATTATGCTTATAGAAAATGACGTGGACGACAAAAGTTTTACATAAACCACATTAGGTATAACAAATTAATATATAGTATATACATATTGATATTCAAATATGGTCTTAAATGAATAAAAACATATATAATTATTTGAAAAATAGTCATTAAAATACAGAAATTAATAGATTCGTGAATAAATGTTATATTCGAGCCATATAACCATTATAAGCAAGTAAAATGGACATCTAATTTTAGAGTAAGTGCGGGCAGCAAAACAAATAACTTGGCCAGGAAAGGATCGGAAGAACGTCGGTGACAATGATATTGCGGTGGTCTCTAATTGTCCTGCTGATGACTTCTTCTACTACTTTCCCTCTATAACCCGAGCTTTTATGGCAACATTTATATCACAGTGTTCTTACTCGTTGAATATATTGTTTATTATTATATAGGTTTATTTGAAATTCATTCCTTATTTTATACATTCTATATGACACCTCTAGCAATTATATATATTAAAACAAGAACATTAAGCATCCAGGGAAAAGTTTATTTTAAAAATATTTTTTATTTAAAAATCTCTCAAGCTTTCGGGCAAGAAAGCCCTTCTACGGGAGAAAATATATTTTATTAAATTATTTATATTATTATTATATATTTTATAATAATATTATATCCCGTAGAAGGGCTTTCTTTCCCGAAAGCTTGAGAGATTTTTAAATTAAAAATATTTTTAAAATGAACTTTTCCCTGGAGGCTTAATATTCTTGTTTTAATATTGATTCAAGGGATTATTTTTAATCGAATTATATATATAAATATAATTTCTAAGATTTATTTTATGAGATCTCTTGAAATATTTATTCTTCATGATAACTGGTAAATAATTTACCAGTAATATATATATATATATATATATATATATATATATATATTATTGATGAGAATGTACGAGTATTTGATAACAATCTTATATAATTCGTAATAATCATACAAATCTAAGCTCTTATTATGTATGTACAATCCCTTTTATACTCTTTTATATTTAATGGCTGAATTAATAAATAAGATATATAAAATATAATATATAAAATATTCAAATTTGATCCAATATATATATTTATGTATGTGTTTTTAATCATATCCATAAATGGAATAAATAATACATTTCTCAAATAGGTCTCTATAGAAGTTAATTATATTTACATTTAATTGGAATTTAAACTGTATACTTCATTATTAATATATTCTTCAAAGATTCATATAATAATATATTTTTATATAAACGATATAGCGTGCATGTAGTGTAGATAAGTTTAGTTATATGTTTGACAATAATTGTATTCCAAATGTAAATAATGATACATATATTAAGAAAATGTTCTATATTATTTCTAGAGGACAGCAGAATGAAAATGTCGCCGTGGTCATTATGAGTTAGAAGTGTAACTCAACCCAGCTTCAATTTATGAACATTTTCAGTCCACTTGAAAGGTGAGGAAGGTCTGTGGACGTGCTCAGGTTCTAAATCCCAGAGGGCTGGCTGGAGAAATCCAGTCCCACTTCTTTCATTATCTGCACTTCCAAATCGTTGATTAGGATTTTTTTCAACCTCTTCCATTAATAATAATTTGTCACATCAACTTTCTTGGTGGTCGCTTTCACTCTATCATGTTTTATATTGGAATGTCACTCTCGATAGTGTCAGTAAAATGTCACTCTATATTATCACCTTTATTAATTAGTAAATAAATATCCTATTATATACAAGATGGATTGTTGTTAAAATGAGACGATTAAATAATTAGTTATAAAATATACATGTTATAGAATAATGTCTAGATTGTGGTTAATTATAGCCTTGTCTCAATTTATTGATTCGAATAACAAATATTTGAAATATTAGTCAAAATTAATAAGTTTATTTTTGGATAATAAACACTCTAGTTTATCACACACACAGACATTTATAAACAACACTTAAAGTTTCACCGCATAAGTTTCTTTTCTGTGAAAAATCAATATTTATTTCAAAGAGAAATATTTACTATTTCTAACTTTTTTGGACGAAGTATGAAAGGGTGAAAATATGAAGAGTAATGGCGAACGGAAAAATAAAAGCGTCCAGGGGCGGGAATTATATTTTTGGAATAAATTTCTAAATTCAAATCACTTTTTAAGTGAAAAACGATGTAGTTAGTTAAAAAAAAAACATTTTCAAAAAACATATTATTCCTATCTAAGAAGTTTATCGCACAATTATCACAAATAAATTATTCAATTAAATTAATTTTAATTATTATAATTTGAGTCATTTTTAAAACCTTGTTAATATCATTATCAAACTTTTCACGTGATTGGCAGCGCTTTTTATTCAATTAGACAAAGTAGCCTATTGTATAGACATACATAGTTTAAATATATTGTCAATAACGATACATATTCTAGAATGTGTTCTTTTCGAATTATTCACTGAATACCAATGTATTCTATTCAATGTATAGAAGTGCAATACATTATTTATGAATAGACATTTGCATTGCTAATTCAGCTCATAATGCCCAATATCCGCATATATAAACAGTTCTAATATTTAGAGAGACTTCCCATTCTTTGACATCAAATAGAGCTATAAAGCTCTGTATTGGTTTGTTAACTTGATGTTTCCCTGGCCGCCATGAAGGTCTCTTGGGACGCTTGCTTCTGCCAGCTAACAAATTCCCAAAGATAGAAAACGTTTTCCAGAATTATTAACTAACACTCATTAATAAAAGATGGTTGAAATTGCCCTTTCTTTCGTTTTATGAAGCCCTAACAATTATTCTTTACAAAAGTAAATCTAGCTTCTCCACAAATTGCTTTTCTAGAAGGTTGATTTATATTTCGTTTGGCTTGAATATATATATTTTTATTAAATAAAAAAATACAATATAAGGTTTTAAAACTCTGTTTTAGGACGAATATCTATAATTTGTAATATTTTGATTATGAACGAATTTAGGCATAAATATGAATATTTTAATATATGTTAATCTATTTCTTCAATAAAGATCCCATTCCTTTCTATTAAATACATTAAAATGTATCGTTTTGATGAGAAATAAAATTTAATAAACGAATTTATCAATGCGTGAAATGACTTTTTGCACATAAATATACAACCCTCTTGTATTTTTACAATATCAATTATATGAATATATTTTAATAATATTATATAATTATAAAAATATGTTCAATATCAACACATGGCCTTTTCTTTTTATAGAATATATAGAACAATTTTGGAAATCTTATAAATTTACTATGGTATTGACGAATGGCCGTCCTCAATAAATAAAGTGTATATATAGTTTCGTGTTAAGCTATTGGATGGGTTATGAAATCCAAAGGATGCGACGAAATATTGTTGCAGCAGTTAGTAACGTGGATAGCCAGATTTATACCTTCTTAGCACTTATATTGCAATTTTGTGAAGCTGATATCAATGTTTTGAAAATAGATCAATTCATAAATAAATCTTATTGGCCAATATATGCTTTTAATTATAAATATATTTGATATAAATTAATGTATTTACCAATTAGGTTTGTGCAAAGCCAACCTCTGACACGTTTCGATAAAACCCGTATTCCTATTTTATTGCAACGTAACATGTAAAACGAATACATTAATTGCTGCACTACAATTAAGATTGGCATTCAATCAACCTTCTAAAATTACAAAATATTTAAATTTCAGTTGTAAATATCCACGCTGCGACGTATGTTTCTGTAAATATTTCTTGTAGGATATAGTCGATATTTTTTATTAAGCCCGTTGAAGAGCGATTATCGCTAGAAAGCTAGCGTTTTGAAATAAAAGGAAACTCATTGTGAGAAAATATTTTGTAATTTTAGAACGTTTTTCACAATTTTATCATGATTTCAGTCAACCTAAATACACCAATACCTCGCTTTGCGTCGTTTCGTTTTGCGTTTTTTTTTTTTCGAAGTTGTGTCGCTGCTTAATTTTTACTGATTTTCACTGTGCGTCGTTAGATTTTCGAAGTTGCGTTGTTTTGGATTCGAGTCTTTAATTTTTTTATTTATTTTTTTTCCTAAAATATGGCAACACCTTTGTTTTTGATTGCGCCTTCACATATTTTCACTTTGTGTCGTTTCAATTTGCGTCGTGTTTTTTTGGAACGTAACCCCGACGCAAAGCGAGGTATGGGTGTATATGGATTCCTTTTCGACACAATATATAATTTTCCTTATGTAATATCAATGTATAAAGATAGATAGTCCCACGTATCCCCCTTTATAAATTCATATAATAAACAACATTGAATATGGCTAGTTGCGTGAATCAGAATGCTTTGCGAAGGGATTATCGAAAAATTATTCATTTTTAAAGAGAAAGGTGTTCCTTTTTAGCATATTAATACTACTTTCCGGCATAATTACAATATATTAGTTCTTCATCTTCATTTACCTTTAGATAAAATGTATACAAAATTTTCTATTGTTTTGAATTATTATTTTTCATCACACACGAATATATTTATGGGAATAATTTGAATAAATAAGTCACCTTTTAGAACATAAACATCTAGATGTTTGGGAAATTGTGTTTATTTGTACAAAATATGTAACACTGTGTGTGTTGAATAAAATACTCAACATTATATTTAAATTATCTATAGTTTGAAATATTGATCGTTTTTATTATATAGAATCCCTCAAATGGGAAAGAATGAATGCAACCTTGTTATGAGAAGATAAAGAAAATTTTAGTCATCACAGTTTTCAGGAACTTTTTAAAAACAAAAGGAATGAAAAATAAAATAAAATAATTGGAGAATTAATAATGTGTCGTTCTCCTCATATTTCTGGAGCAACTAATAATTCCGAGCACGATGTTCCGGATTAAAGAAAAATTCCAATTATTATAATTAACTTAGTAATACTTTGAAAGAAGGGGAATTAGATAAAATTAAATTATTGATTAGGGTCACATTAAGGTGTGCAGAGGTTTCGAATCGATGATATGGTGAAGGAAGGCTGAAATCTCGGCTGATCGATTCTCTTGCGCCTTGATCGCAATTTTCTGGGATCACGATATGTTTGCTAGATAGCCCTTTCTCGGGAATAGAAGACTGCTCACACATTACTATATGTTTGCTACATAGCCTTTTCTCGGAAATAGAACTGCACACACATTACGATATGTTTGCTACATAGCTTTTACTCATAAATAGAATATCCACACTGCTCACACATTACGATATGTGTGCTTGATAGCCTTTTCTCAGAATTAGAAGACTGCTCTCAACTTTACGATATGTTTTCTATATAGCCTTTTCTCAAGAATAGAAACTGCTCTCAAATTACGATATGTTTGCTAGATAGTCTTTTCTCAGGAATAGAAGACTGTTCACACATTAAGAATGATTGCTAGATAGCCTTTTCTCGGGAATAGAAGATTCGCACTGCTCACACATTACGATATGTGTTCTAGATAGGCTTTTCTCAGGAATAGAAGACTCCTCACACATTACGATATGTTTGCTAGATAGTCTTTTTTTAGGAATAGAAGATTTACACTGCTCACACATTACGATATGTGTACTAGATAGGCTTTTCTCAGGAATAGAAGACTCCTCACACATTACGACATGTTTGCTAGATAGTCTTTTCTTAGGAATAGAAGATTTACACTGCTCACACATTACGATATGTGTACTAGATAGGCTTTTCTCAGGAATAGAAGACTCCTCACACATTACGATATGTTTGCTAGATAGTCTTTTCTTAGGAATAGAAGATTTACACTGCTCACACATTAAGATATGTGTACTAGATAGGCTTTTCTCAGGAATAGAAGACTCCTCACACATTACGATATGTTTGCTAGATAGTCTTTTCTTAGGAATAGAAGATTTACACTGCTCACACATTACGATATGTGTACTAGATAGGCTTTTCTCAGGAATAGAAGACTCCTCACACATTACGACATGAGTGCTAGATAGCCTTTTCTCAGAAGTAGAAGATCCACACTACTCACACATTACGATATGTGTGCTAGATAGCCTTTGCTCAGGAATAGAAGATTTACACTGCTCACACACTACGATATGATTGCTGGATATTTTCTCAGAGTTTGAATATTCCTTCTGCCTCGTATTTGTGACATAAAGATATGTTAATGACATATTATTTTCAGGAAAATAAATTCATTCTGGGCTATTTTAAAACAAGATGATATGTTATCGAGATATTATATCAGAGAAAGAATAATCATTTTTCTCGAGATTGATGTGAGATTTCGCTATGTTAATAAGAATTTTCTCGGGATAGAGAATATTCGTTTTATTATAGATTTATAAGATTACAATATGTAAATTAGATAACTCTCCCTCGGCAATAGAACATTTATTTTGTTCTAGATTAATGAGATTGTGCTATGTTATTTAAATAAATATCCGTGTGTGTGAAATAGACTCCCCCTGTCATATATTTATGGTATGAAAATAATATAACACCACAATATATCCCTCTTATAGAATATACCATGTAGAAAACGATATTCCTTTGTAAATCTCTTTTTTAACTATATTTATTTGAGCCACTCTACCGATGCAAAACTTTTCATATTGGAAAATGTGTTAAATGATATCACCACAACACACATAAACATACTATACATACTCTGATCAAAAAGTTTCGACACTTTGCTCATAAAATCCTGAAAACTCAATATATTTTCTCCCGGTTTGTGGCAAACGCAAGCGTCGCCCTTGGCTTGGAGACCTGCCAATTTTCAAAAATCACGCGCCACAACAGCGCGAGCAGCGGCTGTTCGAAGTGAAGCCATTTTGCCCGTGCTTCGATTTCGTTTGTCACGAAAATGGAGGATCAACGAATTTGCATCAAGTTCTGTGTGAAAAACGGATTCAAGGGTGCCGAAAATATTTGGATGTTGCAAACAGCCTACGGGGATGCCGTCATGAGCCGAAGACGAGTTTTCGAATGGTACAAGCGCTTCAAGAAGGGTCGGGAAGAGACCGACGACAACGAGCGTTCCGGGAGACCGTCCACATCAACCACGCCTGAAAAGGTGGACAAGGTGTTGGAAATGGTGCGTGAAGACCGACGAATAACTGTCAGGGAGGTCGCCGAAGAAGCAGGGATATCATTCGGGTCGACTCAATCGATAATGAAGGACATTTTGGGAGTGAGAAGACAACGCCGTTCTCGTTCCCAAATATTTGACTTTTGATCAAAAGAACGCCCGGAAAGAAACGGCCAGTCTCAATCTCGAAGCGACAATCGACGACCCCGAATTGCTGAAGAGGGTCATTACTGGAAACGAAACATGGATTTACAGCTTTGATTCGGAAACTACCCAACAGGCATCGGAGTGGCGCTCCAAAAATAAGCCGAGGCCAAAGAAAGCGAGGAAGGCTCCCAGCAAAGTCAAGGTCATGTTGACGGTGTTCTTCGACTACCAGGGCATCGTGATAACTGATGACTCCTACCTGGGAGTTTTGAGGCGATTGAGGGAAGCGATCAGGCAGAAACGACCGGAGCTGTGGAGGAGCAAGTCGTGGATCCTCCACCGCGATAACGCGCCGGCGCACACAGCCCTCAAAATCTCGATGTTCCTGCAGGACCACTCAGCCTCTGTGTTTCCCCAACTCCTCTAAAGTCCCGATTTGGCCCCCTGCGACTTCTTACTTTTTGGAAAGCTCAAAAAAAGTTAAAGGGTCGGAAATATCAGAGCATAGAAGAGATCAAAGTGGAATCGAAGAAGGCCATGAAGGCGATCCCGAAAACAGACTACCAGAGGTGTTTTGCCGACTGGAAAAAAAGGTGGCTGAAGTGCATCGCGGCCAACGGGGACTACTTTGAAGGGGACAATGTGAATTTGGTAGAATAATAAAGTTTTTTTTAAACTCATGAGCCATTTGTCGAAACTTTTTGATCAGAGTAGTATACATCGAGCTGATGAATGACTTGGCTGGAAGTTTCTATAATCCTTTTATTAAAGTAAAAGTAGCGAAATTTTTTTATTTTGCTATTAACAGAACCAGCAATCCTTTTGATCATATATATATATATTTATATATCAACCTATATGTGTATGAGAAAAGTAAGAAAAAATAGAAAAATATCAGGTGATGATATTAAAAAGGCATATCCTGACCGCTCACATGAGCATTTCTGATGGCAGGGCGTCATCTAGTGGAATAAGAATAAAAAAACGTTGATTTAGGCTATTCCATAACAGTGCTATATATTTGGTAACTAAAAATATAGATATGGGATTTATACTGCTCTAGGTTTAAAAAGCTGCTAGAAATATAATTCCAAATATGCAAAGTTTGTGATTATAAATTTCAGATATTACGATATATCGTGCTAGAAACAATAGAGTATTCATGTTATTTCCAAATAGATGTAAAATTTGCGGCGAGAAAAAAAAACTATCACCACACGCACAAAATACATATTTATATCAAATAATATGTATACCACTATAATATCCGTTGATTCATTCATCAGGAAAATATTATTTAGGCTATTAAAGAGCTTTCGTATCAATGTAGTATTCGACTTTATATTTGAGCAAGTTGTTGTTATAATATAAATACGCAATGTTCTTGAATTATTTGATTGAGATATACTATTTTGCGTTATTCAAGTTACAATAAAATGAATATTGAGACAAAATGAATGTAAATAGAAAAGTAATAAGGCAATATAAAATAGAAAATTCGAAAGTAGTCAACAGAACAATCAAAAGATTATATATGTATATGAGCAAGTCTTCTCCTAAGCAAGCATATCGTATGACATGCAAATATTGAACTCTTACTTTATATTCAGTTATTAAAAGGCAATATTTATTTTATTAAAATCCGTATGAAATCATCAGCATATATTTGTTCGGTATCTTTGAAAGAGGGAATTCATATTAATTTCGTATATGATTTGGCAAATAGAACCTTTATGCGAAAAAGAACACTAATTTATGACACCTTCACCTAGATTTAACACGATCAAATTGCTATCGAGAACAGAATTGCTTAGTGATGATTTGAATCCCACACAAGGACACTATGAATTAGCTCTTATATAACTTATTTGAAAGAACTGATTTATAGTTATTGTATACACATTGTATGTATGCATTACAAGCTTCTACGAATCCTTGAAAATAGCATAAAAGCCATCTAACATATTAGGATGTGATCATATAACCTATTGAACACCGAGTATTATTGTCCTGTTTGTTCTTCAGTGATGAGTTGTTATATATCCCAAGGTCACTGAATTTATTTCTAAGAAATCATATTAATTAAAAGAACCAATTCAGGCTATCGGGAGATGTATTACATTCTAACCTCATATATCTTTATAGACAGCGAAATTATTTTGTAATTTGAAGAATTTGTATAAATGCTGTTCAGATTATCTGATATACCTTTTACATGATATAAGAGCGCCATCTGTCTTCAAAATAATAAACTGTTTAAGATCGAATGTTTTTTAAACAAATTATTCCCTATTGCCTTTACTGCAATGATAAATAATTAAGAGGACGTAGCTCATGAGTGTTGAACCCTACCAGCGGTTTTGCCAGTTTAAGCTTCTATACTAACGAAACCTCTGCGAGGATATACAAATGATGAGCCATGCTCCCGTGATATATGATTTATTTCAGTAAAGGCAGTAGCGAATAATTTATTTACAAAAATTAACATCCGCGTATATGTGTTGTCTAAATTTTGAATATCTAAGATATTTTAGTTTATATTCTTCAATATATAAATTATTCCGACACTTTTATTATTATAATGCATTAGCGCGCCATCTGTTATCAGAAATTAAAACTATATTTTACGCGTTTGATTCTTTTAAAAATAAATCAATTTTCTACTGCAATGATAAATTAATAAAGGGGGGGGGGAGGGAATCCTAGTTCATCATTGATGAACCCTCCAAGCGGTTTCGCTCATTTAATCTAACACACCGTTTAATATTGCATTGGGATGTTTTATTTTTATATTGATATTCAAGCTGGACTCTGTTCTGTTTTAATAATTTGGAAAATACTATATAAAATATCTTCATAATATCTGATAGATTTTATCGTTATATTTTTATAATTAAATTAATTGAATTAAATTTATTTCCGCGATTTTTAAGACTTAAAGTAAATATATCGACGCAGTCTTTTCTTCAAAAAGACTCATTGGATAGTTCCTAAAACTATGAAGCTTTCCGTTATAATTAATTTCTATGTAATAGAAAAATATTATTGTGTCACAAGAGGGAAGGTTTTCATTATAAATGCTTGCAATTTCCATACTAAGTTTCAAAATGCTAAAATTTTTGAACGCCTCTTAAAATACATATACACTATATAATTTTTAAATCTCTATAATAGGTTTATAAATTCGAAAATATATAATTTATAACATATAAATCTATTTAAAATTTTAAAAAATTCATATATTGACCTCTGACATGAGCTTTTTAGATGACGCTCTGCCTTTTTAATATCAACACCAAAACTTTTATCAATATTCGTACTTTTTCACAATTCAACTCTGTATAGTTTCCCAATTTAAAAAGTTGAAATATATAAAATTAACGAAGGTAAAAAATTCCAGATAAAAATATAATAAAATGCGAATTTTCGAATATTAAACGCAGACGAATTCTAGAAATGGAAAGAAATAAAAATAACTTTCTAGGAGAAATTTTATATTATTTGAAAATTCAAATAGGAAATCCACCAATAGCTGGCCAATGAGGCGAATAACGGCGATCCAATCAGTCTCCGAAATGACAAGGAAGTCATACACAAAGAAATAACTCCAATAAAGATTCTCTCAATGAATTTTTTCTATATAATTAGAGGAAGTTGTTTCTCCCTCCAACCCAATTGTTATTAAGCCTTAGATTTGTTCTCATTAATTTTTGGAACTAATGAGAAAGAAAGTTTTTATTACAGAGAGAAGTGACTTTTTCCTTAATATGCCATGAATTTCTACATGAATGATTTCATTACAATTGCTTTTCAATATCTAGTAAAAAGCATTTATAGGAATTCATATATGAATCATTATATAAATTTCATTTAATTGTCTAAACGTGTTGTATTAAATATTCAGGCTCTTATTATAGGACATATGTAAATAAGGATTTATATAATTAAAAAATAAATGGAGTAGATATGTAAATATCAGGAAAGTAAACAATAATTATTCGGCTAATTCAACCAGTAAATTTGTTATTGGGTACCATGTAAATAAAGCCAAACCCTATTTTTTTTCCAGTTCATTAACAATTAATAAAAAACAAGGTGATTTGTGTTTTTAACAATGACTTTATATATTATTAATAGAGGATTATGGAAAGTTTTAAAAGTAATTAATATTTTTATTAAAAATATATATCAAGTGTTAATTAAAGCCTAAGCCAAAAATATATCTATATTATCAGTGATGTATTAAGGACTTTATAAATCCTTCTAATAAATATATTTCAATTTCTCAAATATTTTGGGTGCTTATTTGAATTATATGTATTTTTCACTTAGTCTGCATGTAACATACTGATATTCTTTGTCATGTGTCTCACATATTGGTATAAAAACTAATCAATATAGCAAAATGAATTTTAAATGAAATTTCATTAAAAACATAATGTATATTTTAAGAAAAAGGCTTCTTCTTATCGAGCAACTGGAAGTTGCTGATGGCTTGCGCCATCTATCGGAAGTTGCTCGATAAGAAGAAGCCTTTTTCTTAATTTATGCACCTTATCCCAGTACAATATTACATTTGTACTATTTTTTCACATAATGTATATTATTATAACAGTACATATTTGAAGATAAAGATTGTTGATACATTTCGAACAAAGAGAGAGAGGAATATATAACTATATATACCCACATAGACAAAACTTAAGGATGTTTCATATTTACACCAAAATCACTTCTGCAGCAGGAAATTGATTATTCTCTGAGTGTGAAAGCTTGTAAAAAATATGAACTTACCCTCTACCATTAATTTGTGTATTTTCTTTGTTGTCTGTTTTGCATAAGTTGAATCTGGTAGGAACGATGTATGTAAATTAGATGATTATTTTGTTACCTTAAATACGAAGTAATTAACTCGTTTCTCTCTATATCTAAAAATGTTTAAAGTTTAATAAATTAATTTTATAAATCTGAGAATTGTCTTCAAAAACGATCCAACATATACACCCTCATTGGAAAAACCTAAGGATGTTTCATATTTAAACCAAAACCCCTTCTAAATATCTTATATAACGGCGGTTTACCCATACATGTAAATCCAAACGTTCTCCTTAAAATTATATAATAATATATAATATAATGTAAAAAATATATATATATTCATGGTAAAAGGTACAAATACATTAGGTTTGTCCATGAGTGTATACAACATTCCTCATATTGGGAAATTAAAATTGAGATATGCTGATATTGTTTTAGTATAATAACATTATTAAAGACTCAAATACTAATTCATTGTTTTCATAAAAGGCTTCTAGGACCAGCCTTTTACTCATTGAGGTACAGCCTACACCGCTCTGATGAGAGCTAACGGCATGAAACACGTACATAGTGGACTTTAGTTGTTTTTTCAAGTAATGTTATCTGGCCAATGGAATAATTAAAAATCAACAATTAGTTGATATATATTACTACAGATAGAGAAAACCATTAACAACCATCAATTACACTCTCAGGATATGCCTTTTTCTTAAAAAAATATCCGAATGTAATAATATCTCACTTATAAATTAATAAGAAATATTCAAGGCAAAATGTGAAAACTTAAATAAAAGCATAATAAGAGGAGTAAAATAGTGAAAAATCCACATTCTGGTCATACTATCGATATATTTAAGTATTGTAATATAAATTATTCGTAGAACATTTTTCTTGACGGGGGAAAAATAAATCGATAAAGTATTCTCTATAAGACCTGATAAAAATCAATACAAATCAAGATAGAAAAAGTTCTATATTTTAACTTTTAAATATCCTGAAATTTTATTGGTTATTTTGAGCATTTTTAATCGACTTTAACGACATGACATACTAATGACAGAAACTAATGACACAGCTTAATGACATAAACCAACTTTTTCCTATTTTGACCCCAAGTCGTTTACTTCCAAGTGTAGTATATTTCTTTTCCCGGAGTGTGCGGAACAGATGTTGAGAGATATAAATCCTTCACAATGTCATTCATGGGGATGTAAGCTAACATATATTTCGTGTTAGTATATTAATACACTGCGTGACATTGAAAATGGAACACCAAGAAATAGTGGCCAGAAAGTGATGAAACTCGGCAGACAGAGAAAGACAGGGACGAACAATAAGTGATCTTTATTTCAAAATGATAGTCATAATACAGAGCGAGAACGGCGTCGGCTTAGTAGCAAGTAGGACCACCGCGGACGGCGATGCACGCAGCAACACGTCTAGGTAGAGAGTCAATCAGAGTACGGATGGCGTCCTGAGGGATGGCTCTCCATTCCCTCTCAACCATTTGCCACAGTTCGTCTTCTGAACGCGGCTGTGGCAAGGCATGCAAGCGGCGTCCAATGATGTCCCAGACGTGCTCGATTGGTGAGAGATTAGGAGAGTACGGTGGCCAGGGAAGCATCTGTACATCTTGCAGAGCTTGTTGGCTAATGCGAGCAGTGTGCGGTCGGGCGTTATCCTGCTGATAAAGGGCATTGGGTACCCCCTGAAGGTAGCGGAGTGTCACCGGTCGCAGCACATCATCAACGTATCGTTGGGCCGTCATAGTGCCCTGAATACGAAGTAAAGGTGACCTGGAATCATACGCGATTGCGCCCCAAACCATGAATCCACGTTGTCGCACGGTGGGGCGTTCCAAAATTGCTGCCGGATTGGACCTTTCTCCACGTCGACGCCACACGCGTACACGGCGACTATCACTGGACAAGCAGAAACGCGACTCATCTGAGAACACGACCCTGTGCCATTCCGTCATCCACGTCGATCTAGCCCGGCACCATTCCAAACGTTGGCGCCTATTCGGTGGGGTCAATGGCAGTCTTCTTAGCGGACGGCATGAGTGCAAGCCATTAGCAACAAATCGACGGGAAATGGTTCTGGTCGAGATGGAATGATCTAGGGTGTCTTGCACATGTTGCAGGATGGCGGTACAAGTGGCTTGTGGGGCCGCCACTGCTTGTCGAAAGATACGCCGATCCACACGTGCTGACGTCACTTTGGTTGCACCGGCATTCCTATAAATTGCCATATTTCCTTGTTCCAACCATCTTCTCCACAGTCGGTGCACCGTGGACGCACCAAGGTGTGTATCAGCTGCGATTTGACGTATGGACCAACCTGCCCTTTTCAGTCCGATCACCATGCCCCTCGTAAAAGCGTCTGTCTGCTTGAACTGCCTGCGTTTGCGATGACCTGGCATTTTCTGTTATTACACGTGTCTTTTGACACAAGAACAAAATTTCTACAATGATTTTCCTTGAAGAAATAACGACACGAATACTGTCCTTTCTGCAAGTTCCTTCCCTTATATCTTACTCCATATGCGCACGAGAGCTGCGCATTTTACATCATTTGCATAACTCGGTTAGGCGCGTCTACCCTGAAATTTGCATAATTTTCTGGCCATTATTTCTTGGTGTTCCATTTTCAATGTCACGCAGTGTATATATTTTCTCATATACAATAACAGTTTACTTTTACAGTACAGTAATACAGTATCTTTTACTAGTTACAAAATAATCATATTTCAATCAGTAATCTATCAATATAAAATATTGTCGCGTATAAGGCCTGAAACCACCTACAACCTCCGCCAATAGATGGCGCTTTCGCCTGTTTCTGATCTGATACTGGTGTGGGAATCGCCGACTGCTGTGGTCCTTTTTCCTGGGGAAAATGTATGTAAATAGATGTTCATATTGGCCCCGGGATGTGGCGTGATGTAAATACCCGTTGTTGGTTATTCCAGATATATGTAATGTTTAGTAGTAAATGACAATAAAAAAAGTAGTGCTTGAAGGCGGAGTCCCGAGGGATGGTGGTCGAGCCGGCTCACATGTAGGAAATCAATGGAGAAGAGGGCCTGATTGTGGCAACTCCGGAGCCGACCCTAAATCTACTTCAGGCAGAGCCGCGAATGAAGCGGCCCCAGCGAAAGAAGTGGTGCCGGCGAGAGAAGCGGTACCCTCGGGAGAAACGGTGCTGGCGATAAAAGCGGTACTGGCGAGAGAAACGGTCCCGTCGAGAAATGCCACGAGAAAAGTGGTACCGGCGAGAGAATCGTCTTCGTCGCGAAAAGCGGTACCGACGAGAGAAGCGGTACCTGTATAAGAAGCGGAACCGGCATAAGAAGCGGTACCTGTATAAGAAGCGGAACCGGCATAAGAAGCGGTTCGAGCATGAGAAGCTGTTCCGGCGTGAGAAGCGGTACCGGCGAAAGGGGCGGCTCCGGCAGGAGAAGCGGCTCCGGCAGGAGAAGCGGCTCCGGCAGGAGAAGCGGCTCCGGCGGGAGAAGCGGTCCCGGCGAGAAGGAAGGCTCCGGCGAAAGGGCGACTCGGGCGGGAGAGGCGACTCCGGCGAGAGGGACGGCTCCAGCGAGAAGGACGGCTCCAGCGAGAAGGACGGTTCCGGCGAAAAGGCGGCTCTGGCGAGAGGGGTGGCTCCAGCAAGAAGGACGGCTCCAGCGAGAAAGATGGCTCCAGCGAGAAAGATGGCCCCAGCGAGAAAGACGGTTCCAGCAAGAGAGGCGGTTCCAGAGAGAAAGGCGGCTCTGGCGAGAAAGGCGGCTCCTGCGAGTAGGGCAGTTCCGGTAAGAGAAGCGTGCCATCAAGGCGACATAACCGATGGGATCGGATCGGGACGATCCGCCTTAAGAGGGAAGCAGTGTCGCGTATAAGACCTGAAACTACCTACAACCTCCGCCAATAGATGGCGCTTTCGCCTGTTTCTGACCTGAAACTGGTGTGGGAATCGCCGACTGCTGTGGTCCTGTTTCCTGGGGAAAATGTATGTAAATAAGATGTTCATATTGGCCCCGGGAGGTGGCGTAATGTAAATACCGTTTGTTTGTTATTCCAGATATATGTAATGTTTAGTAGTAAATGACAATAAAAAAAGTAGTGCTTAATGTCTTGGTGCCGCTTGCTCTAGTTACTCTCGCCATCGTTACATCGCTGCTGCTGCTACTCTTCTGGTAAGTCTCTCGTGTCCCCCCACCAGTGGTAAGGCCGAGAGTTACTGCCAGAGGAAAGGAGTTCTACTTGAGCGGTGGTTCTCGGACGTCCTTGGGTGCTCTGCAGAGGGAGAGCAACGGGGGCCCGGGTAGGTAAAACACGAAGGGAGAAGCGGCGTCGTCGCGAAGAACCGGAGGGTCAGCCGCAACAATATATTGTGCGTATTGTATATGGAAAGTGTTAAAAGTAACCCATTCTATAATCAAAATAAATTGCTTTCACCAACATTGAATTATATTATGAAAAAAGGGCATCTCCTTATCGTGCAACTGAAAGTTGCTGATGGCTTGCGCCATCTATCGAAATCAATATCAACTATTCTCGTTGATTTTTAATTATTTCATAATTGGCCTCATACCCATTCTTGATTAATCAAGAAAGGCTAACCACGGATGCGTACAATATCACAATTGTACTATTTTTTCACATTGAATTTTATGTTTGATTAAGTAGTAAACTAATGCTATAGCAAGATCGATTAATGCTAATGCTACAACAGAACATAAACGTTATTTTTACCACACAAATATATTCTAATTCAACGGTTTTCAAAGCAATAACCAACGAATCCGAGAAATTCAGCAAACCCAATGATATAGGATCAAAGGTATATCACTTCAACCTAAATTCAAACGGAAAGTTAACTTCCTGTTTTCAATTGGAAAACACTCCGAAACGATATAATCATTTTAACGAAAGCATACGATTTTTGAAATATAGAATTGAAATAACAAACTACCACTCTATTATAACACTACCTAATATAAATATAATAAAATATAAAAGATATTAGTTTACACCTTTGATAAATCAATTTTTAATCCCGGCTACACATGGCATTATACCGCCATTTGACATACTCACTAATTTTGATCACTTAAATCTAATTGCCAAATGTATTCAGAGAGAGTAAATACAAGTTATATATATTTCGTAAATACTCCACATGTGTTAGATTAGATCATTGTAACATAATCACTAGAATATATATGTGAGAATTGTTGATGAGAGTTTTATTAGATTACTTCATTGTATTGGAGTACAACAGTTGTCATTTATTGCTCAATATTTGTCACATTATGTACTTCCTTCACAATAATGGCGACTATTTCAATATAGCATTACCTTTGCAGGTATATTCAATTTTCACCTTCATATAATTACATATATTAAAGCTTTATCAATCGGATTCGTGTTCATGTATTAAATTAAGCTTTTAGTATATGAATATTGATATATAATATGTATTAATGTTTATATTCGAAACCTATCATATTATTATGTTTTACTATTTTTTTATATTTATATATTAATATATATAATATATATTATATATGAATTATATGTATATATATTATATAAAAATCAAATTTATATATTTTGCATTTATTTATTTCTCTTCTATATATAATGACTAGTAAATTATTAATATTTGATTTGATGAGACCGTTGTTTCTACAAATCCCAAAACATATTTCTATTATAATTATATTCTTTAAAATAATTATTAATTATGATTAAATATATAAAATGCAAATGCTATAAAATGTATCTGATTTCAGAAAAAAAATATATTATAAGAATATAAACTTTTAAAAAATTTCAATAAATATTTCATCCAAAATGTTAAAAAGATTAATAAAGGAAATGTACGCCTATCGTTTATATTACATACAAGTACATTCAACTATTGTTTAAGTATATTTTCCAGAATGTTAATTAGATACAATGTGTAGATGAGAAAAGAATAAAAAAGTAAAGATAGAGAAAACAACAAATTCAAATCTTACCCCCGTTATCTGATTGCTGTAATTGCCGTTGAGAACCAAGTAAAAAACGACAATTAGTCAAGAGAAAAATAATGTTTTAATCCAACAAAACAAATGCCTATTATATAGAAAAAATAATAAATTTCATGGCACTTCCTATAATCAATTTGGCAAAAAAGAAAAATAAGAAAAAGAAAATAAAATTTATATATTTATTTTCCAATTAATATACGTATATCTATAACCTTTTTATAAAGGTTATAATATTTAGTTCTTTTCTGTATAAATAGATTTCATTCTGAATGCTTATTTTTGTTTAGGTATATAAATAAAGCTTCATAAGAGAAAAATAAGTAACGGTTTTATTATGTGAAGTGAGGTGTTTAAATTCAATATATTTACATTATTCTTATATATTTATATATAATTAAATATTTATTTTTCATTAATAATATAAAATAATATAATCATTAGGACTTTATTTATATTTAATAAATCTAATAAATTTTTCAAACGATAATTCATCAAATTATATATTTTCTCTGTATCTCTATGTAATCAGATATAGAATATTGTATGTTATAAATATGTGTTTAAATAATTTGTGATAAATTAATATTATATTTATTCATAATATATATGAGGGAGGCTAATAGATTATCTCTATGTGAATGATTTTAAACAGTTTTGTGAATAGAACTCTATAATATATAAGATGATATACAAATAGATAATGCTGAGCAATTATTATATATTATTTTCTGATGGTTGTATATGTATTCATATAATATTTGGAAGATATATTTGAGTAATTTGAAAAGTTTAATTTTAATCTCTATAATAAATATTTCAGCTTGCACCACGCTGAAGAGGTCCAACAGCCCGAAACGCGTCCGTGGTTAGCTTTTCTTGATTAATCAAGAATGCGATTTGGCCAATTCTGGAGTAATTAGAAATCAACGAGAATAGTTGATATTTATTCCGATAGATGGCGCAAGCCATCAGAAACTTTCAGTTGCACGATAAGGAGATGCCTTTTTCTTAATAAATATATCATTAAAGTAAATTTGGCATTTATCCATTATGGCTATATTCTCTCTCATTTATATAACTTATCTTTTCAAATTTCTCAAACAAGAATAAGTAACACTTGATAAAGTCAAGAGCAGCTTGTAATAATTTCGTAAACAAACTTTCGTCTAAAATAATTCTTATGAAAAATATATATAATTTACATTTGTTACTAATATTTAATTAATTGTAACGAATAATCTATGTAAAATTTTACACGTATATATATTTACGTTTAAAAATAATCATCATATAGATATTCTTTAATATATTAGTTTGATATAATTTTCCTGCGGGTATTGGAAACAGCTTTCAAAAAGATATGCCCACCTTTAACAAAGTTCGAAATATATATATTAAAATGCACTAGCGCGCCATCTGTTATAAATTACAAAACTATTTTAGAGGCGTAATATTCTTTTTAAAATAAAACAATTTCTACTGTCCTTACTGCAATGGAAAAATTAAAGGGAGGGCCTGGCTCATCAGTGGTGAACCCTCCCAGCGGTTTCGCCAGTTTAATCTACCATACCGCTGTTATATTGCATTTTTGGAACTTCCTTTTATAGTTGACCGTTGTAAGACTCTTGGAATGGGTATTTTAGAAGAACTATGGACATAAGCTTTTAGGACAGCAGAATTAAATGTAATTATAAATATATAATATTCTTCGAGCAATCGCTCAACCGCTGGGAGGGTTCACCACTGATGAGCCAGGCCCTCCCTTTAATTTTTCCATTGCAGTAAGGACAGTAGAAATTGTTTTATTTTAAAAAGAATATTACGCCTCTAAATAGTTTTGTAATTTAAATATATATTAAAAGCAAAGTAGGCATATCCTGACCACTAACATGAGCGTTATTTAGATGGCAGAGCGTCATCTGGTAAAACACGTTGATTTAACCAGTTCCTTGATATTTGGTCAACCCATTTTTTTGATAAATCAAGAAAAGCCAACAACGAACGGGTATCGGGTGGTTGGGCCTCGTCAGTGTGGTGCAGGCTATAACTCTGCGACCAAAAATCGTTGTATCCCAGAGTCTTCCTAAGAAATCAAGAAAGGCGTATTCAAGGCCAAACATGCGTAAATACGCTCTAGTGAAAAGATAATATAAAAAATATACGATGTGATATTCTGTCTATGTGTATGAATATAGAAGATTAAATGAAAGAAAAAATGAAGAAGTGTAATTAAGATAAAAGGCCTCGCCATTCAGTTAACATTGCTAATGGTAAACAGGCCATTCATTGAAATAAATTTCTATTAAACGTTCTTTTAACGCTCTAAACGTTAAATACACATTTAGTTGCGATATTGATTATTGTGAATGGCAGAAGTTATGTTGCAACATAGAGTTGCATGATTGGAATATGTCTATTGCATCAAGTCACGTCAGGATCATCTAATATTTATGTAAATTGTTGCGCCGCTTTTGAAATATTGGCGTGAATGGCTTTTCTACGCCTATTCGCGATACCATCGATTATACCAGACGATGTCCTTGATTGATACCAACACCACCTATTCTGTAAAATATAGTAAAATATTTACCACTATCATCTGAAATTATTTATTTCACTTACGCGAGAAATATTTTCCACATTCAGAGAATAGAAAATGAGAACCTTCCGAGATGGCATAGCTCATCAGAGGTGGATCGTTTATTTCTTACCAGTCAACGCATGCGTGTTTTCCTAACCATAAGATTTGCATACTTTAAAATATTTCATGTATATAGGAATGGTAGATTAAACTGGCGAAACCACTGGGAGGGTTCAACACTGATGAGCCAGACCATCCCATTATTTTTTTTTCCATTGCAGTAAGGGCAGGAGAAATTGTTTAATTTTTTTAAAGAATCATAGGCGTCTATAATAGTTTCGAATTTTCATATAGGAATTTTCTAAATGTATTTTATAAGGGAAATATTCATAGGGTAAATGGCTATAGGAAGTGATATGGCTACCTCTACTGATACAATAGACGTAGAATTATGCACCATTCACTCACCGTCTCTGCAATCCATAAGATTCAGGTCAGGGTTAAAGTGAAAGCATTTGGAAAATGCAGAACATCCACCTGGAGGCTATGGTTCACATAGGTCCAGGGTGGTCCACGATTTTATATGATCCATCAAAACTGGACAGGCCTTAGTAGTCCTCATATTCCCCATATTCCATTTTAACATGTTATTTGGGGGCTTTCTTACTGGCCCGAGTCGGCTGCAGACGTTCAGTAGGTTACACTGAGTTTTGGACATCGGTTTTTACGAGGTAGGTGAATTTAGATTTTCTTTAGGATATTCATAAATAATTAGAATATATATTTTATTTTGAATTATATATTTATCTTATTATATAAATATAGTATCAGTATATATAGGAAGCGCAGAGAGAACTATAAAACATAAAAACAATTTTAGTAAAACCATCTTTAAAAATAAAGAATATATAAGTTTTAGTGATTAATTTGAAATAACAGGGAAAAGGAGGCTACATAAATATATATATATATATATACGCTTTTTTTTTCAAATGGAACGACGATGATATTTATTGGAAAAAAAGCACTATTATTAATTCATTGAAATGTCTCAAAACAATACAATTTGACGATATTCTTTATGTTTAGAGAAAGAACGCACGAATTCATATCGAAGAACAGATATATATATATTCTCATATACCAAATATTGTATATAAGAATACTAAGAAAATAAATCTTCTTTAATACTGACCAAAGTCAAAAGACAAATAATTACGATGTCCTTCCATATAAAAGTAAATTTATAATTATATTTAATAGTATATGTATATATGTAAGTGAGGTTTATTCACTCTTCAAAATAAATACGCATCAATTCTTGAATAATTTATAACATATTAGGATATTTCATAATGTATAGTTATATTACATAATGATTCTAATTTTCCTTTTCCATCTCCTTAATTGAATACAAGAGAACATTTTTTGTGCATTATTATGATTTAATAGAATACCCAATTATAACAAGGTTATGTAAATACTGAATTCTTTCAACTAATATTATTATATTTGACCAATTTTAGGAAAGTAGAAAATCCAACCTGTTATTTTCGTTCAATATACTGACCATAGCAAAGTTCCAGTATTTTTTGGGATATACGACATTTATTGGTTCAATATAAATAATGAAAACTATTAAGAAAAAATAATAACTTTAAAAATATTATTAAATTTTTGATATAAAAAAACAAAAATATAATATAATATAAATGAATATTTAAAGCTATCATAGACGCGCATGATTCTTTTAAAAATTAAACAATATCTACTGCCCTTACTGCGATGGAAAAATTAATGAGAGGGCCTGGATCATCAGTGGTAAACCAGGCTCTCCCATTAATTTTTCCATTGCAGTAAGGGCATTAAATATTGTTTAATTTTTAAAAGAATCATGCGCGTCTATGATAGTTTCGAATGTTCATAACATATGGCGCGCTAATGCATCATAATATAAATGCATATTGTTGTTATTTTCAGAAGACGCCCTAACTTGAATCTCTCAGAGTAAAAAGAAACTTTTTATATCTATTATTTAGACTCCAAAAAACACAAGACAACAATAATGATATGGAAACTCAAAATTCGCTGGTCAAATTCAATCAATCTGGTGTATCATTATTTATACCTTTTTTATTCCATTGAAACCTTGATAATAAATTATCAAACAAGAGCTAATATAAATTTATTTACATATGAGTTTCTTTATCAAAAGGTGGACGAACTTCCAGGCTCAGGTTCTTTGAATATTTGATATAAAATGATATAATAGGTTGGGGGTTATATATACAGGAATGTAGAGTGAATTATCTCATTATATGAACATATAGGCCTAACTTTGTTTCTTTTTTTAATTGCGGTCTGTCGAAGAAAGTATGTATTTAAACCGCGCCCTTTAGAAATAAAAAAACTCAAAATTAAAAAATAAATTGAAATCCTAATCATAAAGAAATTGCTATCCCTTTCATATAAAATAAGCTACCATTTCTAAAATAAATTTTCATTAAAGGGAGTAAAAATGAAAGGGTATTTGAAACTCTAACAAGATTAAATGTTTAGAACGGCCTTTGATCAAGATACTGATTAGAACACAAGTCCATTGTTGAGACGATCTCAGGTTATTGAATTTGTTATATGAGTTCCATTTAATTTACTACCTTAACATTACAAGGGAACAACATTTTATAAGTCCAATATTACATTATGGCTGAATACTTTCCCCATTGTAACCAGGCAAAGTATGAAGATCATCGCGTCCCAATATATTATATACTCTATAGTAACTATTAAAAGTATATATTGAGTCTTAGAAAACTTTAAAAACATAAAGGTGAAAGGCTATTTATAAATAATATATTATTTAAAATATAATTCCAGCCGACAACCGTTATGAGATAGCTTGTAAATATTCATGAAGTGTTGTCGAACATACTTATGAGAATGAGAGAAAAGACTGAAATCTTAAAAACAAATATATTTAAGTTTAAAATATTTATTTTAATACTGGACTACTGGACTACTGGACTTTTAATCACACACACACCACACAAACACACATACAAGTTGTTAAATATATAGAATTAAGAATATTTTTAATATGAAATTTTACTCGTATATTGTAGAATTTTACAATTTTCTTTTAATTTGACCATCTCCACATATCGCCCAAGTTAATTTCGGTAATGATTCTATCACCATATAAATGTAACGCCGACAACTTTCTCTTACATGTGTCCAAATGTTGTCATTCTTACTAAAATAGTTCGCAAACCCTTCTCATCTTTGCATAGTATCAACAATTTGTAAATTTGGGATAATATAACGAAAACATTTGTAGAATTAGATTTAGAGATATTTATATTAGATATAAATTTAAATATATATATATTTACATATATAAAAATACATGAATTATATATATTATATAGGGACATTCCAGATGAATGAACATCTATGTATATAGAGAGAAAAACAAATAGTGAGATAAAACTTGCAAAATGAGGGAGAATGGGGAAGGGAGAGGAAATGGAGCAGAAAAGCCATCTTGGACACGTTAGACGTGCGGCTAGGGAATAGCCCTAGGGTCCCAGACGCCTAAAACATTGTGCCCTGACGTCGGATGCAAAGTTGTTGGTGTCAAATCGAGCGGTGGCGAGGAGACAAGTTGATGTCACTCGGGATCAAAGTTAGGATTGTCGAGTTTTTCATCAAAGAATATGTTATACATTAAGAGAATATATATTTTTTATTTATTTTTTAAAGGATAAATACATCTTTATTTAGATTTAAATTCCGTAATGTTCATAGAAATACATAAGTTTGAATATGGGTGTTGTGCTCCCTAAATATTTGAGATATATTGTAGATTTGAAACAAAAAAACATATATCTTTATTCGATGTAATATAATCGGGAAGATGGTACTTATCTACCAGAATAGAGAATATCTAACAATGTTTTAATGCCCTACTGATTTTTACTATTCATATATCAGAATCGTTACTTATATGTGAGACACTGCAAATGTAGCCTGTGACTTTTCTTTACATTCTTGTAATATGTGTAGCTGTAAAAACAATGATTAATCATTTAATAATTATTTCATATGTTGTCTGTATAACGCAGTATGGCACCATTTATTGTTATAATATACTATGAATAATATTTATTTATATTGTATTACGTTCTCCAGTTGTATGCGTTACAGTAAAGGATTAGGTATTTGCTGCTTATCGCATTCTCTTTTTACATTTTTGTTCACATGTTATCTTGAAAACTGTTCAGTATTATGTATTGTTGAGGTGTGAAGTTTATTCTCCCACACATATCTCGATAATACAGTTAGTAGGCAATATAAGGGACCTGCAAACATGTTGTCGTTAATACTATAACTCATCTGGCTTTCTTTTTCACATTCTTGCTGAGATAAATATGTAGCTGTGTAGGATCTCTACCTCTTGCACACTTTTATCACAGTGAGGCTCAAAACATCGTGGTATTAAGAAAGTCACATATAACTCAACCAGGAAGAGAAAGAAGGTTTCCTGAAAGGTGGAAATGTGGAGATTTGAGACTCGCTGACGTTCCATAAATTGTCTACCCGAAAAAAACATTTACACGTTTAATTGGAGTAATTTTGTGATATCAACTGTAGAGGAAGGGTCAGTAATTTACAATGTTGAAAAACATGCCTTGACTTCTCTTAAAAGATCTTTTATATATGGTTCAAAGATTTTTAATTTTATTTAATTGCGAAAGCTAACTATATGAGATATATTAACTATGAAGATTTTATATATAATTATAAAAAATAAGATTCCTCTTATAGAAATCTTCCAATATTTCAACATGGATAATTACCCCCTTTCTAGGACAACTCTAGTTGATTTAATTTTATTCCTGACTAATCAGAACAGATACCTTTTTTTCTTGAATCATTTAGCAAAGCCACGGCGGGCGCGTTTTATGTTGTTGGCCTTCGTCCGCGTGGTCAGTCTGAACGACTTTCATTATTATTAACAATATTTACGATATAACGGTTAAAGTAACATTTGAATCTAGCAATGACAATATACTATTCATAATCATATTTGTTCATTTTGTATTATATGCAAATATGATGCATTAGCGCGCTATATGTTATTGGAAATGAAGAATATTTTTAGAGTATACGTTTATATCCTACTAAAATAATTTTCTACCGCTTCCAGTGCAATGATAAAAATTAATTAAATTTCAAAAGAAACAAACGCGCAATAAATATTTTACATATTCAATATGTAAATGTAGATTAAGCAAATTCACCAAATATATTTTATACTCTGGCTTATATATATAAGAAGATAACTCTCACTAACAGCTAAAACGTCGAATTATCAGAATGGGTCAATTTTACTACTCATTCCGTAGATTTTAATGTCTTCTGCCTTCGCCGTACTGAAGAAGGCTATATGTCGAAACCAAGGTGTACAGTTTGAGGTCTTGCAGACTTGCACACACACACGTACATCGTGCATATAATTAACCAAAAAAATAGATGTATTGTTTTCTTTAGCATTTTTCAGAAAGAAGCGCTTCCATTTTGCCAGCGTAAACCAGGTTTCGGAAGAAAATGATATAAAGAAGTCAAATTTGTTTTTAATTAATAAAAATAATAGGATATATATTGAATTAGTGTGTAATTTCTATAAGCATTTATCAAATTGTATAAAATTCGCCTCTCCAATCTATATATTCAACTTTTTTATGAATAAAATTAATTTAGCATGTTTTATGATATTATCTTTTGTAAATCCTTTTTGAGAAGTATTATTGTATCAGAAATATATTTTCTATGTTTACTCTTATAGTTTAAATAAATAAAAATATTTTATTTATAGTGCACGTGATATAGCCCATGATAAAAATGATGATAACACAGTAAGTGCACCATATGTCTACACATGTGAAAAGCAGTTCGACTTTTGCATTTCCAATTATTCTCATTCACTCGTGGGGTTGGATATTTGCAAAATTGGGGGTCTTGGAAGCATTTTTAATTAGAAAAAAAGTGGCCAATTCGGATTTCGATCTCGCGTCGTTGCGGTCGATACCCAACGGTTTAGACTACTTGTATTCTAACGTCTTCACTTACAAAAATTTCAAATATATATATATAAAGAATTGAATATAATAACATTAAGTATAAAAAAATATCAAATACTTGACGAATTATGCTTTACAAAATGACACACGCACAAATATTCAAATCAAAATATCAATTAAAATAAAAAATTACACGTGCGTTATTAAGGTTATATAATTTGTACTACTATATTAACATCAAAATTTAAAGAGAGACATATATAATTGATAAAAATTATAAATATATTAATATCGCGAAAGCTTATTCATTAAGAAAGTGTTAATATTTTTTATGGAGCGATAATGCACCATAGTAATATCAATACATGTAAATTAAATCAAATTTATTATCATGAATATATAAAAGTTTTAAAAATATTAATTTTTGCAGCGTTAGATCTATTTGAAAGAATTGTCTGCTGCCCCCTTTCCTCCCTTAAAGCCGTCAAGGAAACCCTTCAAAAGTTTTTCTCTGAATTCGAGCCTTTTCAATTTAAAGAATTAATAAGATTTTCAGGATCTGAACATTCTATTCAATTTTTATACCTCTCTCTTTCTATAAAAATGAAATATTTAGATATGTAGGAATTTTATAATTCACTCGGCACCTATTCAATAGAATCTTGCTCTGTCAGCACGACAATGGACTCCAACTCGAGAAATTCGCCAAGATTGGCGCCTATTGATTTTAAGGAATTTAATTTGGGCAGCTATAAATCCAGCTAAAAATCTTCAGGGATCCAAATGGAAATCTGTTGGATTTGATTAAAGATTATTTCTGTGCTGAATCGATTCTATGGAGAATTAATCGAAGCTTTAAAAAAGTGTGATCTACTCCTGAAAACAACGCCGTCTTCTTTGTTACTCACCTCAATAGAATCTTGTTGAATGGAATTAATGGAAGGCTGCGCCTTTGTCGAATAATCCTCATTAGATTTCAGACACATATGCTCGGCTATACATGCAGGTAGTATTGTTTCTATACATGTGAAGTACAAAATCTTGAGATAAAACCTACCTCGAAACAAAAAAAAACAACTTTTTATTAACCAAATGTTAAATATCTATCATATTGACTCCCTGTTTGAAGCCAGTTAATTGTTTTTTATAATTCACTATTAATCATATTCATCTTTCTGTAAAATTTTCTTATAAGAAACACAATATATATCTAATATACAATACAATTTATTTTCTGAGTATCTAGTATGGAAAATAAAACAGTTTAAATATCGGTTCTCTATTGGTTTAAATATCTATAATACGATATTTTTATGATAGGTAATGGAGATAATGAAGAGAATTATAGAAATTATATATAAATTATGTGTGTGAATATGAATTGAGAAAAAAACATTTTCGCAAAGTTTTATTGGTAAATATATTTATTTTCCATCTCTTATTTACCTATCTTAATTTTAGGTGGATCCTTATAAGTAAAAATCGAAATCTAATAATCCCTAAGTAATCAGAAGCAATTATTGCATTTATAATATTTTCTAAAATTGCCATTATTTTAAAAATCATCTTTAATTCCGCTTAATAAGGTCTATTTGAAATGTTCGAATTTAACCCGAATTTTCGTTCGATTACTATTTTTCCATACTGAAAAAAGCTTGCTATTTTTAATAGCCTCTTATTTACCTATTAAAATTTCCAATATATAGCTGTCAAAATAATCTATAATTTATACAAAACGAAACAATAAATTCAATGCATTTTTTATTCCCTCAGTACACACAACACAGAAGAGGTCGTCTCTCTCGGTCGTCCACTGTTATGTTCGTCTTCTCAGCCTGTTTGTTAATAGTTTAAAGTCAAGACCCAGTTGTGAACTGATTTAGATTTTGATAATAGGAAGACTCGCCTAAAGAGACGCATCTATTTATTCTTTTTCAGGGTTAATGCGCATACTTTTGAATAATGATCATTTTGGCATTTGTTAGAATTATAAATTTATCCACCTTTATTTTCTCTTAACTTACTTATATCAAATAATCCTTACATTTCTTGAAAGTCTTGCCATTATTATGAATTGAGAACTTACAAAATGATAACTGCAGATATTATGAAGATTATTTATCGAAAATATATTTGATTTTATTCTTTTTCTCGACAAAAAACTGAAATATTCTCTTAAAATAAAACTATTATTAATATTACTTATTAAAATTTACAGGCATAACAAAAAACGCTATTTAACAAGAAAATCGAACTTTGGTCTAGCTAATAGAGGAAACAGCCTTGGGAGGTTAGAAATTATCGAATTCTCTCGAAATGTTTAATTAATTCGTCAATCAATAAATATAAATCGTTTCCTGGGGGATTATTTTTGCCTCTATTGATAAGAAGCTTTTATTTAAAAGTTCACAGAATTATTAGGGGATCCAGGTGAAAATCTGTCCGGCAGCCCTGCCAATTAATCCGAGTGTTATTTAGGCACGGATGGCCTCGAGGGCACCCGGCTCTAGCTAAATATTTAGGCACTAGACAATACCCATTCAATAAACTCCTGCACTCCTTAAATATTTAGAAAAAGCCCCTCTTGAACATTTCTTATTAACTCCCTTTATTGTTTTATGAGCGAGCCTCGTGACCGCTGATAGCTTTTATTATCTCGTATTTGACTTGCTCTCGTTTTTTATAACACAAATACGAATGTGGAATTTGTTTCATTTTTTTATAAAATTATTTTATTCCTTTAGGTAAAAAATATTTAGGAAAATTAATTACCATATTTTATTCAAAGGTTCTTTTAGTAGTTGGTCTAGATTTGTCTTTAAAAATTTTAATGTGTAATATTTAATAGAATACATTTGATGAATATATATGTGGTGATTTTTTTAAAGTTTTTATTTGAGAGAATAACAGGTTTATTATATCTAGATTAAATATAGGCTAAAATATCTAAATATAAATAAAATATTTTGAGAAAATTGACAGAGGTGTATATCTCTCTCTCTTCGCGTATATATATATTTTAAACCAATATGCAGTTAAACCTGTCTATAGCGCCCCCTCTAAATAGCGCTTTCCTCTCTATAGCGCCCGATTTTAAATACGTAGTATGATGCGATTTACATTAAAAGTGACCTGACTATAGCACCCTATTTTGGTGAGTCCCAAGAGGGAGAGCTATAGACAGGTTTAACTGTATATATATTTTAAAATAAATATAACTAAATATTTCCCTCTAAGGTAAAGAAATATATTCGCTCAAGAACTGAAGCCTGGTACTTCTATTACAGAATGATGTAGGATGCACCGACAAAAAATAACTTTATAAACTAGACTAGAGATTTTAGGAGGGAAAATAGTACGTATATTTTGGGCTTTCTTTATTTCAAACTTGGAGAAAGTTTATGGAAGCAGCTTCTACTTGGGGGAAGCTGGTGTTGTTGCTCCTTGGTTCTCTGAGCGAGATGTCAAAACTTTGGAAGACATTTTGTAGCCTACAGTGTTGTTTTAAAATAACACAAAATATATCTCTGTGGATCTATATATTTTAAAATAACTTCTCTATTTCCATTCCACGCTTCGCCAGTATATAGTCGTCACTTTTCTCTTCTGTTATACTCGCAAAAAATATGAACTAACTAATTATTCGATCCGTTAGTAACCTTTATGCATATATATATATAGGCTCTATAAATTATATTTATTGAAAAACAATAAATGCCAATAGAAACTATTGTAACTTTTAAATAAACAAATATTATCTCTAAATATATCTAAAATATATCAAAATATGAAGTTTTTATGGTAAATATACCTTTTAAATATCACTAATATATTTCAACGGATAGAAATTAGCAGGGTTAGGGTATTCAAGCGTTTATTGCACTACGTTTTACATCTGATAACCCGAGTAAGATTTAAGCCATTTTATCCCTGATAAGTCCTTTTCTATTTTCCGTCTCTCATTTTATTAAACTTGCGTCCTTTAATATTAATTGCCCGGTAAATTAATCTATAATCTTGTAATCTTCAATCATCGCTAATAAATATAGAAGACAAAATTAATTTGCAGCTATCGTGAATATTTTAAAGATTATCATTATTTTTAAGTGCTTGGCATCAATTCATTTTCAGAAATAAACAACTGTTTCAAAATTCATCCAGGTTTATTATTGATTTTATTCTTTATGATGCATTAGCGCACCATCAGTTATGAAAATTCGAAACTATTATAGACGCGCACGATTATTTTGAAATTCAAACAATATCTACTGCTCTTACTGGAATGGGAAAATTAATGGGAGAGCCCGAGATTAAACTGGCGAAACCGCTGGGAGGGTTCACCACTGATGAGCTAGGCCCTCCCATTAATTTTTCCATTGCAGTAAGGGCAGTAGAAAGTGTTTAAATTTCAAAATAATCATACGCGTCTATAATAGGGTGCAAAATTTATAACGCCGAACTTCAACTGATTTTTCATAATTCCTTACAGCTTTGCTAAGGAAAGCCATATGTTGTGATATAATAGACAATTCACTCTATAAACTATTCAGAATCTAGACGAGTAGCAAAGATTAAAAGAATTACAGCAATTTACACCTATAGCAAATTATTATTTTATTGACAAGATTATAAATTACTATTGTGTAAGCTTTCAAGCTTAAGATATCTTACTCAGACGGCTAGTTACAATAACGTTTATTATATATGAGGAATATATCTTCCTCAGATGCAGATTTACAATATATTGTATTATTTTTAGAAAGAATTCTCAAGTTTAAGAAAGATTACAGTAGTATTTATATACGTATATAATATTTTAAATAAATGATAATTTTACTTAACGCGAATATTAATTACTTTTAATAACAATTTGAGCACAAAAAAATCTGCGAAAAAAACAAATAATTTAAAAGTTATAACTAGCATTGTACTTCTATATCGTCTTCCCTAACAATAAGTATATTTTAAAAATACTTTTTGGTTTAAAAATATTAGAGAGCAATTATATAAGTAATTTCAACGTTTCTTTCTATAGATAGCGGGTCGCTAAGTGTCTAAAAAATAAATAAGAAAGTTTAAAGGGGCTAACTATTATTAAAACATAGATATGAACATTTTTCATTGTTTAATTGTTAAAAATATGGATACACATATTGATATATATACATAAAATAAATTCCAAAACTATTTTTAACATTATCTCATTTCATAAATATATTAAATATAATTAAAATAAGTTCGGTATAAGCGATATACATATTGTAAATATCAATCATATGAAAGTTGAGAAATATATAATCTAATGAACATTGATAAAGGAACACTTGCTCCATAGTAGAAGTCCGATCTTAACTTCGGGAGTTTCCACCTTCACCCGCATCCAAAACTGATTCTCATTTATATTCAGGTTATTCATTCGTTAAGCTGCCTCAGCGCATTTATTCCTTCTAAATATATCTCGGATAAATTGGGATTTTCTCCTGTGTGGGGTAATTTCATTGTAGAGATGGCAGATACTGATTCAAACTCTTCAATGGTTGACGCGTGATTATATTATTATATATTACCATTTAGGCGATTCAACATAGATATTATATTTATGAGCGAAATTATATAATATAATACTTAAAAAATTGATAACTAATGTTTTTTTGTCTTTATCGTCCTATGCAAACAATAGGTTCATATCCAGTGAAGTCCTGATATTAGGTGCCCAACTCCCTAGACTGCAACCCGTGCGTTATTAAGGAAGATGTCAATAATCTCTTAACAACACTATCCAGGCTGTAATGACGCGGTTCTTACGATGATGACCCAAATGTACAAAGTCATCGTCGCCAAGGCTTATACTTACTTCTGTACTCTCCTCGATTCTCTCACGTATCTAAATGACTACTATATCAAGAAATCAAAACTCTATCGTTTTATAACTACTACTATGTCAATTTTTGTTTTAAATTATTGTGATAACCAATAACACTATAGCCATGTTTTAATTATATTATAATTGTATCCTAAATTACCTGTTCCATCCTATATTTAATTCTGGTATCTAAAATTCATTAAAACAATTATTTTTATATACCACTACAACAAAGAGCGTATTGTAGTGATAGCGAATGTGCCACACGCCAGTTCGGGTAAATTAAGACAGGCTGGCCTGTATAACTTGGTTTAGGGCTATGGCCCTCATCAGTACAGGGGCGGCTCCGATTCCTAACTACTTTCTTCGGATGTTTTGAAATCGAAGCCGTCCCTATACTTATGAGGGACATAACCTTAAATAATTATATACAGGTTAGCCTTTGTTGGAATTAGTCAAAACTGGTTCAATGGCATATTTTTATCGTCAACTGTACGTTCTGTACTGGAAAGATAACCAAAAGTGTGTATAGCTTATTTCTTTTCTAAAGGGAGATGTGCCTTAGTTGGTATGTTAGTGCCATCCTCTCACACCTTAATGTTATATATATACAATAGTAAAATTAATGTTAGAAATATAAAACATCTAGGTTAGTATAGTATATATATATATTTTTTGTCAATATATGATATTATTCAATGTTTATAATTCAAATGAATTTATTATATATTTTTTTACCATATATTATATAGAAACTGTAGCTTTTATTTCTCTATGAAATATATAAACTAGTTTTTTTCTCATTTGGCTATTGAAAAAAAGGTTATTTTCCCGAGAAAGAAATATGGTGTAGGTATCGAGGAACACACAAACTAAGTGATCATTAATAACAATTTTTCTCTCAGATTAAACAATATCTCGAGGCAGAAAACGAAGATAAAATTTATTGTACTCAAGTAACTCCCACAGCGAGAACCACAAGCCGTTAATATAGAAGTGGTATCCCCACATAGGAGGTAGCAATTGTCGTTTGTCAACTCGCGGAGCTATTTGTCAACCAAACCTTACCGCACTCCACCGTATGGACTGCTCTGGTGACGAGATTTGCCATGTCATGTTTCGCCAGTTCTTCTCAACTAACTTCTTTAAGCCTAAAGTTTTTTTATATCTTTGGGAGAACTTCTAAAATATTCCTAATTTCGCACCTAGTACTTCAGCGTGCTAAATATATATATTGAACAAATGAAGCTATTCATCACGATATTTTACTTTTGCCAATACATTTTTTTGAAAATGGGGGCTAAAATGGTTAAACCGCTGGGAAATTTCGCTATTATACACCCAACCCCTCCCAATAATTTTTCATCCCAATTGTGACAGTATGAAGTTGTTTTATTTGAAAATTCGTAATGAATGGTTCGTTATATATGGTGTTGAAATATTTTTCCATGATTTTGAAAATATCAATTATATATATATATGAAAAAACGAAAGAAAAATAAAAGATAAAAAGATCAGGTATTGAAATCAAAAATAAAAATGGCATATCCTGACCAAGAGCACATGTGCTTTACAGAAGGCAGAGCGCCGTCTGGTGGAACAGAAATCAACTAAACATTGATTTAGCCTGTTCCCTGATATTTGGCCAACCCACTTTCTTGATAAATCAGGATATGCCATTTTTATTTTTGATATCAACATTTGGTCTTTTTATCTTTTATTTTTTCTTTCGTTGTTTCATGTGTTAAGCGTATTTACGCAAGTTTGTCCTTAAATACCCATTTCTTGGTTTTTCAAGGAGCTACTGGGACCAAAATATATTTTTGGTCGCAGTGGTACAGCCTACTCCACGCTGACGAGCGGCAAAAAAGCGCGAAACGCGTTCGTGGATGGCTTTTCTTGATTTATCAAGAAATTGGGTTGGCCAAATATCAGGGAACAGGCTAAATCAATGTTTAGTTAATTTCTGTTCCACCAGATGGCGCTCTGCCTTTTGTAAAACACATGTGCTCCTGGTCAGGATATGCCATTTTTATTTTTTGATATATATATATTAGGAAATAAGATTTTCACTGGTTCTCAGTGAACGCTATATTAGCGGTTCAGGGAAAGGTCCTACAGCATTCTAGTATCATCTAGAGCTTCTTCTATTTATCAAGAATTAGTAGTTTGAAAATCCACAAGCTGGGTGAGACACAATCATTGCTCAAGGCGTGGCGCTTACTCGAGACTGCAGGAAGTTCATCTCAGCTTATCTCGCGTTCTAGGCATGAGTCCTACTCTCTTTATCCCCTCTCTGTCTCACCTTTACGTCACTTTATTCAACACTTAAAAGTGAAACGATATCGATTAGGTTGTTACATATAATTAACAATATGTTTAAATGAATGAATTTGAGATTTTGCATGGAAATTAAAAATAACCGTTACAAGTAAACACAATAACCACATTATTTTATACATACAGAAATATGAAGAGAGCAGTAGAGCGATTATGGATAATTCATCCGTTCAAAAATTCAATAAATTAACAAATTTAATGTTATTATATATTATCTAGAAATAGTTGGTAATTTTTTGGCTAAGACGATATATTCGTACACTCATCGACAAAATTTAAGGAAGTAGAAAGTCTTTGATGTCGCCGGTCGTCTCTTTTTTTTTTTGTTCACATTTGACTATTCCCTGGGGCTTCAATAAAGATCACTGTGCATAAAATATTTTTCAGAGTTTATGTGTCTAAATTTCGATATACATTAGAAAAAGTGCAACTACCTTAAGTTTTGTCAATTAGTGTATATAATTGTCATAATGAGAGCAATATCGGTAGTTATCATACAAAATACGCATATAAGATATTTGATCTAGGTCTTTATTTCTTTAAGGTACACAATGTTTTCATTTTATAAAACATTGTAACATCTGAATCGCCCATCACACGAGCCAAGATGGCGTGGGTGGCAGACAAGAAAATACTACTGGCCTATAAGGGGCGTGGTATTAAAGAAAGGAGTCAGAAGGAAATAGACATCAAGGGAGAACATATACAGGCTAATATCAACAGTTCGACAGCAAGGAGTCGTGAAGAAGGTGCGATATGAGTAGGTACGGTTAGTAGCAGCCGTTGGAATGAACGCAGGAGACGCCTTAAGTTGGCCAAACCGGGTTGGCGACTGCTCGGTGGTAGTGGACATCGTGTGTCATTCTGTAGCGGCAGCCTACAAATAGGCGTTTCCAGGCTGGACGTCCACAGTGTGGGGCGGGACGCATCGCAAGAGTGACATCTACGGAGCCAAGAATCCTTCTGACGGCGGAAGGCAAGTCCGTCTTATTGTATTCCTCCCATTTCGCCTCAGTGTAATAAAGTTCTTGCTGCATCCCTCAACGAAATCGCGCATTATATTTGTATATCCTGACTAGACAAAAGACACAAACGGTGTCTGGGCCGAAGCAACAATATCCTTCGTATGAACACACGCAATATTTCTATAAACCTCAGTAGAATAGTCAATTAATTTGTCTCAATCTATAATGTTTGATAAATATTATTTATCAACACTTATAACCTTTGACTATATCAATACAATATTTGTAAATCTTTTACACATTCCAGAAGACATAATTTATTCTTAACACACGATTTCTAATGAGGACTATTAAAAGTAATGTTTCTGTGTACATTATTCACATATATTATAAATACCAAAGGTGCTTAATATTCCTTTTAAAATTAATTAAATTATATATTTTTGCTTAACATTTCAACCATCTTAACATTTCAGTGCATAAAGCAACGGCAGTGATAAAGAATGTGACGCAACATCCGTTTTAATAAATCCATACAAAAGCCAAGGTGTATAGCACAGTTTCAGAGTATATCTTCATAATATCATTCATGCCGATATAGTGGCACATTATTCGGAAACTCTATTACGTTTTGTACTGAGATGATGAATAAAAAGGCATTGTTTTAATACATTTTTAAAAGGAGAGGTTCCTCTCATGGGCAAAAATACCCATTTCTCGCAACTTTTTATTATACCCTATGCACACAGACGCTATATAGAGAGTTCATATTAATTTTATTTTCATATATTTCATTATTCGACTTTACCCTTTATATGACATTTTTTATGATTTTTTGCCTAATATATCTTATCGTTCGCAAGTTTGAGATCCATATCTATATTTATATTTGATATAAATTATATTAATTTTAGAGTTTTTAATTTTTAAACATATATGGGAAATTTATAATATATCTCTCCTTATTTTATCTTAATTATAAAATATTTTATTCCTAGTAAGTGACTATCAAATATCACATTTTAAATAAATAAAAACATTTTAAAATAAAATTACATGTTTATATTAAACGGAATTGCAAAATATAAGCTGAAAATGTAAATAAATATTTATACACAAAACTAGCTAGTTATATTATATAAATAATGATGGACAATTGGAACAACCATTCAATATTTGGTACTTGTGGCAAATGCTGTAGTAATGTTAAAAACGCTAAATGCAACAACGAATCCCTATTTATAATTTACGTTGTTCGTTTGAATGAATATTTATTGATTTTTTTCAATGGAAATGCTTTGAATCTCCTTTCTTATGAATTTTAAAATATGCTAAACGCGGATGTGAATGAATCCAAACATCGACGCAGGGTTTAAACTAAATGACCTAATAATTCTTCGGGGGTGCCATTTTTGTATAATAGACTTCCCAATGTAATAGCGTTCAAAATAAGATAGCACGTTCGCCATTTGGCGTGTGTTGATATTTCTAAATGGCAATAATATTTAGAATAGTCGATCGGCTCCCCCAAGTTGTGCACATTTTATATTTTAAAAACAAATTTAAATAATAGTTTCACTATATATCATAGTTTTTTTGTATGAATTATTAATAATATTTTTAAAAGAATATTTTTATCACTAAAGATTAATTTTATTTTGAAAATATATTTAATACATTTTTTTTCTTTGAGCATATCTCTTTCCGTATAAAAATGTCTATTCTTTTTCAATAAGATAAATCAGCAAGATGTTATAAATTCACTCTAAAACAAATATTTTTTAAACTAAAACATTAGCGCGCCATCTGTTATCAAAATTCGGAACTATTATAGACGCGTATGATTATTTTTAAAAAATTAACAAATTTTCCATTGTAGTAAGGACAGTAGAAATTGTTTATTTTTAAAAAGAATCGTACGCGTCTATAATAGTTTCGAATATCGATAATAAAACATGTTTTGCTCTCACATTTTTTCTTAAAATAATAATTATCTGATATAATTTAATTTTAACAAGTTTGTTTAAATCAAACAAACACAACAATAAAAACAAGCAAAACAACACCACATATAGACATTACTTTTGTAGTCCATTTAAGTGAATAGTATTCATAATAGCATTTGATTACCATCTAGGATTATTTTGCATAATGTGCATTACAAGGCCATCTAGTGATTGAGACTTGAAATTTTTAAACATTTTTTTAATAAAAAGATTTCAAACAATTTAATAGCAATAATCTAAATTTGATAGATTCTTAATTCACCATTAATGAGTCTAATCTCCACCATTAGATTTTTCATCAGGAAATTAGATAAAAACTTTGCATTTAAAAGAAAAACAAAGGGTTCTAAAAAGATTTAATTTCAAATATTTTCTATTATTTTACAAACTAAGGGAGAAAATATATTCTTGGTAGAGTATATTTACACAAATATTATATTTTATACTCTGTTTTGTTGTATTAAAAATGAGCTAATGTTGGGTGAAGCGGCCTGAGGGAGATACATCCAGCTGTTCCTGTCGCTCCAGCGCCAGATCAGCAGAACGTCCCACGTGCCCAAACAATCGCTCGGTAGGCAGCAAACAACGTGGATGATATTTGCCTGCCCCCTACACGGCAATAAATGGGGATTGACCCTAGTGTCTCTTCTCGTTTATTAATAAATATATATGAAAACAATTCCTATTAATATATGTATATATATACAGTTTTTGAGGTTTGAAAAAGACTTTGATGATTAAAATTTTCGAATTTTGAATGATACACAACAGAATTTAAACCTGTATGTAGAAAATAACGGATGTTTGGAAATTTCTCTGTTCACATTTTGGAGTAATATTTCCATTCCAAGAATAAACAAATAAAAACAATTACACTAATGAAAAAAACCTAAAATTGTACCTTGTATCATGTATATCGGGATTCAGACAATAACTCTGACATATATTTGATATACACTGTGATCTTTATTGAAGACACACAAGATTCCCAAGTGTGAATAAAATCCTCTGTTTCCTTAAAGAAAAGACGACTGGCGACAAAGACCCTTCACTTCCTTAAGATTCATATGTTAATTTTGAAAGTTCATCAATTTTGAATGAAATATTTGAGTTTATTTAGGTAATATAACGCCTCGTCACGAAGAAAGGTGTCGAGTCCTATGTTTTGTACCTATCGGCTGCTTCTGTACAATAGCATCATCCACTTTGCGCAAACAATAACGAACCGGTTGAGTCGATCCTGTTTTGGTTTTTACCCATTTTAGCGACTCGAGATATGGCCAAAATTATTTAATGCAGTAAACTCCCCAGAAGTTGATTACGTTTTCATTATTTTCCACAAAAGCTATGTTTCCAGTCGTAAGGTATTGAGTGGCGTGTGTGTAATGAGCCACAATCATTTTACTTTAGTCCATATTGATGCACGGAATCAACCATATCCTAAAACCTGGTCCTAGATATCGTTCAGCATTAATGGCGTGACATCGACTTGCGGGGTAATGGAGGACTAAGTCGACGTGGGCTGATCAACACATTGGGACCTTTTCTTTGATGTCGTCGTCTGGAGTAGAGCGGTAGTAGTGGAGTAGAGAGAAACGGGTGAAATATGAAACATCGTCCATAAAGAAATCATGAACTCGGAACTTGAGCATCAATCTCTCTCATCTACACTTGTTTTACCAAACTAATCTGGCCTTTGTTTAGATTTTTCTATGTTAATAATATATATTATAAGGATATATTTAAAATAGTGAGAAATTTCAAATTAGATTTTCATAAATAAATTTTCTTTTAAAAAGCTATTTTTATGGTAATTAAAAATGATGTATATTCAAATAAATTGTATATATTTAGCTATCAGTTTTTAGAATAAATTCCTAAATATCATAAAATCGTACTCAAATTCTAATCAAAAATAAACATTAAAACCTTTACATTATCATCGATATCATATAGTATATGTGATGCTCTATGACATCGATAATAATGTGAAAAATTTAATGTTTATTTATGATCAAAGTTTGAGTACGATTTTAGAGAATAAAAGGAAACCAACAAGAAATACTGTACGTATTTCTGGTTGTTGAATCTATTGAGTTATGTGGACTTATAAGCTGTGGAAGCTTTAAAAAACCTTTTTTTTTAATTCCTTATGTTTTTTATTATGTTTTTATAAAAATGACCCTATACATAATATTTCACTATACAAATATATGGTATAATCACAATTTATCAAAAGGAGAATCACAAAAGGTTTATTAATTTGAATTTCAAGCGTCAGCTGATCATCAGGCAAATTGTCCAATTATAATTGAGCTTACGCTTGAAATCTTACCATTTTAAACTAATAAATGAACTGATTGCAATTCTCCTGATTGATTGTGTTTCTACTTTTACAATTATACTATGAAACGTTAGACATAACATAAAATAAGTTATATTTTTATATTATAAACTATTTAAGCGCTTTATGTATTTATTAAATAAACAAATCCCTACTACCCTTACTGCAGTAATAAAATATTAGGAAAGGCTTAGTTCAACATTGTTGAAACTTCCCAGGGTAAACAGTTTAGTATTTTAAATACAAATGGTGCGACTATATTGTATGAATAACTTTCTCTTTCAATGTATGAAGTTTTTCGATGTGCGCTTTGTTGTGAAAAATAAATTAAATACATATACATCGTGAATATGCGTAGTTTTGACTCTTTGCATCGTTTGAAGGAGCATTTTGTATGCCCACCAATCTCAGAAGGCGCAATAGGTTGGATAGCTTTCTGCTCATTGATGTACTCGTAAGTGTAAATGAGATTTGATCGCGCTTTCAACCAAAATAGTTATAGGCAATTGCTAATAACATTTTTGTTGAAATTGAGACAGAGAGTAATATTTATATACTTTTAATATGGGAATATATTTATATATGTGAAAAAAAATAGAAAAAATTAAAAGGTCAGGTGTTGATATTAAAAACAAAAAGGCATATTCTGACCAGGAGCAAATGTGTTTTTAGATAGCAGAGCGACATCTAGTGGAACAGTAATTGGATTGACCAAATATCAGAGAACAGGTTATATCAACGTATAGTTGATTTCTACTCCTCTAGATGGCGCTCTGACATCTAAAAATCACATGTGCTACTGGTTAGGATATGCCTTCTTTGTTTCTAATTATATATATGTATCTTTTATTTTTTCTATTGTTTTTTTCATATATGTATATATAGTAGAATTAAATATAATTTATATGAAAAGTAGTTGTAAATTAATTATGATTAAAACAAATTATTAAATATTATTATTAGGGTAACAAAAAGGTTTTAATTCTTTATGTAACAAAATAGGGCTATAACAAGTTCACGCTTATTACATCGGACTTTACTCGTCATTGAAGCAGAACATTAAAAAAAATCATTCTACTTATTCGTTCAGTAATAGCTTGGTATACTGACATTATACTCTCAATTCGACATTATACTCTTAAATCAACATCGAAATCTTCTATAAATTTCCTTGAAAAAATATTATAAAACCTTTTTTATATGTATATATATATTATGAAAGTAAGAGCAATCCAAAAATAAATCTCTAATCAAAAAGGGCATATATTGGATCAAATAAATGATATTTTGAACCAATATATGCCTTTTTAATTAATATATATATATATAAGAAATTTATTACAATTATAAATATTTAAAATAGATTTTTATTGAGTTTGACAATATATAATTGAAATATGTGCTACAAAGAAGATGAGGCTATAGATATACCGGCACACACAAAAATTTAGTCTAATATTTTTTAATATTCGTAAATCTCTCACATATATAATTTTTGAAAACAGTGGAATTACATGTGCATTTTTGTATCGAACAATAAGGAAGGTTCACTACTGATGATCCAATCCCTCACAATATTCTCATCGCAGTTAGAACAGTAGGATGTTTGCTTTATTTATTTATTTTTTTTAAGGAAAGGGAGAATTCGTGCATTTTATTGTTTAATTTGGTTTTACTATATACACACATTCTATTATGTACTTTATATATATACATGAAAAACAATAGAAAAAAATAAAAGATAAGTGGGTCAGGTGTTAATATTAAAAATGAAGAAGGCATTTCCTGACCACAAGCACATGTGCCTTTTAGATGGCAGAGCGCCATCTAGTGGAGCAAAAATAAAACAAACGTTTTTAGCTTGCTCCGTGATATTTGGTCAACCCAATTTCTTGAAATATCATGAAAAGTCATCCACGAACGCGTTTCGCGCTGTTGTCGCTCGTCAGCGAGGAGTAGGCTGTAACCACTGCGACCAAAAATATTTTTTGGTCCCAATGGCTACCCGAGAAATCAAGAAATGGGTATTTAAGGCCATATTTGCGTGAATACGCTTAACACATGAAAAAAAACAATAGAAAAAAAAGATAAGTGGTCAGGTGTTGATATTAAAAATAAAGAAGGCATCTCCTGACCACGAGCACATGTGCTTTTTAGATGGCAGATATATTATTCATATATTATTTTTATAATCTAAAAACTCAAATATTTCTACATTAAAAAAAAATAAACATTTTATTTTCATTCATTGATAATTCTACTTTTGTTATCATCGTTTTTAAAATGACTTTCAGTTTTGTTGTAAATATGCGTAGTTAACATATATATCTTTTGAATCACTAATATAGGATTAACTTTATAAATTCTATATATTGTGAAAAGAACTAATGTGTAATATTTTCTCAAGTATTTGAAAATAAAAGCTACTTGTCGGTAAATAATTATCTTTTTCTTATCAGGACTGCAACTCAACCCTTTGTCTTATCTATCCTTTGTCTTATCAACCCTTTATCTAACAACAAACAAATTATTACTAACATATATATATATTTATATTAATAGAAAGTCAATATATTTTATTTTAGGTAATTTTTAGATATTTGAAATATTGAAAACACAAATTTATTTTGAAAATTCTTTTTATGTTTATTTTAATGTGACGAAACGATCATTTATAAAGAAAATAGGAAGGAAAATTGTATCAAGTGTAGCAGATAATAGGAGATGGTATAGCAGGGACAAAAGAAAGCTGTAAAATTAGGAACCTTTCTTTTGTGAGGAACTCGAGATTGAAAATAAGAGCTGTTTCAAGTTCTTGACTAGGAGAGCACTTAAGATACAACTTGTATTTTTAAAACTCCTTTGTTCTTTTATAATGTAAAATTGACAAATTTTATTTGAAATTTTCTCACATGTGCAATTTCTTTTTACACCTTAAAATATTTTCAGACTCCTAAAAGTAATACTAATAAAATATTTGTATGTGTGATTACTAATATAAAATTAATTCGAAAAAAAAATTATAAACCATTTTCAAATAAAATATATTTTTACAAAAATCGTCATATTTATTTATATATTAAATACGATTATTTTTAATACGGTAATTTTATAAATTTAATAATTCCATCTTCAAAATTGTGTTATACATTTATTTGTTTTTAAATAATAGAAATATTTTTAAATATCGAAGAATATTTCATTAAAGTTCCTTTTATCATTCACAAATACATTTAATTCAAAATTTAAAAAAAAAAATATATATATATATAGAATTAATATATTTATAAAATACACACCCACAAAATTGATATATATATATTTTTAAAATAAATATAAATATTCATAATATTTTCAAATATATCGATTTACTGAAGACAATGTTTGTATTCAAATAGTTATCTATAACAGGTTGTCTTTCGGCAATTTGTTAAGTTCTACAAAGGTTTACTTGCGTCTATAACTTAATTTGGTAAATAGCGCTGCTTAGAAAATGTAAATTAAGTGTATTGAGAAAAGTTAGAGGATTGTTATAGTGTGTGGAGAAGCTTGTTTAAATATTAACACGGTTTGGCTCAGTAGCACTTAATTGGTATTTAACTCTTCGAGTATTTGTAAATAGATTAAACGGATTTTCGTTTGCAGATGAGAATTTGGCTATGACACATAGTATTGGTTTATAAATAACGATATCGTTATTAATTTAATAATAATTATTGAATAAGAATTTTCACAATAATAAATTAACACGCATGATTTCGAGCGAAACCCTATTATTTTTCGCATTAAATGTTGTTTAATTATAAGGCATATTTTGATCCAATATATGCCTTTTTAATTAATGATATATTTATGGATTGCTCTATTTCCAAAACTAGAAGTTGTGTGTTTCAAATAAAAAAGAATGTCATTCGGAGGGAAGTTATTTATCATCTTTAAAACATTTTGCGATTTTACCTATTATACTAATAAAATAATAAAACTAAATATTTTACTTAATAATATTTTCGCACATTGCCATATAATATACCACCTTACAATTTAAAGGATTCTAAAAGGGCAAAAGTTAATATGGTAATATCATTTAATATAATTGTCAATATATGTTATGTATATTTTGTATTTCAATAATGGTCTTCACATCATACCGATATTATTATGGTAAATATGTTTTCAAAATTCAAGATAAATCTACAATAACATAGTCACGCAATACTAGATTCAGTTGCACTTTTAAACGCCTTGTATGGCCAAGATACTTTAAATAAATGTCTGTATGGACGTTTATGATAAATATAGCATGAAATGTCTTCTTATTTGTCCGGTTCTGGGATGTGATTAAGAAAATAAGAGACAGACGGTGTCATTCATAATTTCAGTATTTTCATCATTCATCATAAACTCGATGTGGATATTTTATTTTATTTCAATTTAAAGCGCTATGTCCCTCTAGGGACACATCTTGCGCTCTCATACATGTATGCCTTTACATTTGTCTATACATATATATATATAATACTTTCAGCCCGTGAATAGGATAGTCATATGATGTTAACAATGAGATAGAGAGAAAATAACGAGAAAAAAGAACTGTGTACAAAACATAGAAGTGTCTGGAAATTGGAAATAAGCAATGTAATACGAATACACTATCATCCGATTTCATCAAGTGTTGTAATAGCACACTATACTTTACATAATAAACATGCTGTTAATGTATGCTATGTGATGTAATAATCAACTATTGAAAACCTCGGTGTTTGTGTTTGTGTCTTAGAGCATCCGCTGATTTCGGTTGGACCATCTAGGCCAATTAATGACTTTGATGATATACCAATGGCTGCATTCGATTTCTGTTTTAGTTTTACATTTCTCAAGCCGTTGATTTTTATTTCTAACTAAGGCTCATAATTTTAATAAATGAGGGCATATATTGGTTTCTTCCAATATGACGGATATCATAGGAAATATTAAGATATACACACAAGATAGATATTTTAAATATCATAAGCAACTTAACGCCATTCATCGCTGAAAATTATATTTATTTTTAATGTAACTTTTATTTCTGAATATATAAATATTGAAAAAATTAAATATATATTCTAAAACGATACACTTTAAATTTATTTCTAATTTTCAAGCTGTATAATTTTTTTTCATAAAGATAATACATTTCTCAACCTATATAATAGTTATTTATTTTTATTTTACACTTTATTTTATAATTGGAAATGACTCCCAAAAGTCACATACTTGAATATGAGATTTATGTTAACTAGCTGTGTTTGGCTGATCAATGGTTAGTTATCTCGGTAAATTTGGATGAGAAAATAAATCATTTTCTTCCACTATATAGTGGTCAAATAATCTAATAGAATAGTAGAGCAGTCTGAACTTTAGCGGAACCTCTGAAAAGTTTTAACATTGATAAGAAAAACTCGTTTTTAGCGAAATATTTTTCGAAGTGTAGTAATTTTTGGAGATTCCATATATAATAACGTTTTTTTAATAGTGAGAGATATAATAGGTAAAATGACGTTTCAATAAAGTTTCAAATAATAAAATATGAATTGAAAAATGTTTTTTATTTTATTCACAAAGGCGAAATAGATATCAAATTGAAGAATGATTAGAGATAGTCTCTCTCTATGGTATATTTTACTCTATTTTATATGGGAATATATGTATTTATCAGGTTTACACTAACTGACGCGCGTTGCTTGTTGCACTTACCATAATAGACTGGTTTCATTCTTCTATAACGCAATATATTTCAATCTTTTTGTTATTAAGTCCGATAATGACCATTCACATGTTCACCACACTATGTGAATGCACCGTTCCTCGCGCTAACATGCAAACACTTGCTTCTGCTATGGTGATAATTAATGTTTTGTACTTTCTGTTTGTTCCAATAAACAAATTATGTCTCAGATTGAATATATTAAATCTTAATATATTTTATTCACCGCTAGTAGACGTGGTAAAGGCTATGAAATTCGTGATGGGGTTTAGAGATATATTTTGATGTGAGTGATCCATAAGTTTAAAAAAAAAAACACACACATGTAGAAATCATTCACATTTCGCACTTACAAGAGAGAGGCCGAATTCTCCTTCGATCACTTGAAATCAATGGTGGGGTTATACTTGTAAAACCCGAAGATTATAAAGAGAGAAAGTTAAGAAATTTATAATATCCGAAATGAATAATTAGTGCTGAGAGGTAGAAAGTAAAAGATATTTTAAACTATAAAAGGCATTGTATGACCGCTCAAATGGGCATTTTAAAGATAACATTCAGCCATTTTTAACGCTGATTTAAGCGGTCAGGAAATGCCGCTCGATTTGATCAAAATGACAATAATATATAAAGTAGAAGATAATTACATGGTCTATATAGGTTAGTCACACATAATTTGTACTATATACCTGATGATATTTACTTCTCCTAATAGTTTACACCTTATAATTATTGGTTTTAATATTTAATCAAAATATCTACCTTAAGCTTTAATTAACTTTTGTTCCCTATAATATTTTAAGTAATTAGATTTCAGAAAGGATTCGCGCTTAAGACCGTCTTAGAATACAATTTGGGTGTTGGAATGGTCAGTTTTTAGGGCCTGTAATGTAGAGATCGGCGAGCTGTTAGGCATGACAAGGCATACATATTAATGGTGATTTCATAAAATATTTTCATATAATGTGTATAAAATCTATTCACACACACAGGTCTTTTAAGGAATAGGGTTTAAATAAATATAACATACATTATATGCAAAACCTTTGAAATCAATATAAGTACAAGTATTTATGTCTTGTATGTATGGATATATTGTATATATGTATGTATTGTCATGCCTAGCAGCTCATCGCCCTCTACATTACAGGCCCTAGAAACTGACCATTCCAACACCCAGATGATATTCTAAGACGGTCTTGGGCGCGAATCTTTTCTGAAATCTAATTACCTAAAATTAACCGGAACACAAATTAATTTAATATCTGGGTGGAAGCAGCTTACACTTGTCTTAACAATTGTATGAATCTGGCGGATTAATTAATTTTTGGAGATCTCCACGTGGGTGAGATCAGGTATTGTGCCTTGGAGCGGTTTCAGCATCAACAAACTATGTATCAACATCCCCAGCATGGGAATAAATTATTAAATCGAAACCTCTAGGTGTATGTGTTACACAAAACTTAACACTAACCATATCGCTCTTTATGTAAAACGTAAAATGCTATAAAGTATGTATTATATCTTTCTCCATATTTCTCTTTCGATGTTTAAATAATAATACCTTGTATATTTACTTTATTAAACGCGAGATTCAAAAATATAATATTATATTTTTTGATAGGGTTACGCCTAATATTTTGTTAAGATCGCTTATTTTAAGGGTATTGATATAACAATTTGGTATTATGATAGGTTTTAATGAAAGGTAATTCTCAACTAGGTATAGACTATTTCTATTCTTAAACGATCTAGAACAGGAAAAGGCTTTTTGGGTCAATTCAAGAAAAACGTAAAATTAAAAGAAAGATTCTCTACTCCACCCCTTCGGTAAATGTTGATGAAAGTTTAATTCCGTAAAGTTCGAGGGTTATCAAAATTAATTTAGAAACCATATTTGATAATTATAAGGCAATAACGCGATATATATATTAAAAAATATAAAACAATTAATGCTTCTTTAAAAATAAACTTCCTACTGTCCTCACTGCAAAGAAGAAGAAATGTTGGGCGGGCTTTTCAAACGGAACAAAAACATGTTTTAGCAACAAATATATAAACAATATAACATTATTTTCTTTATAATAATATAACATTAGCAAATATCATCATGATCTTAGTGCACTCTATGGTCTAAAATTGCTTAAAATTCTTAGCACAACATATTTATAATATAGATTATATTACCCGCTAAAATATATACCTACTATTACTAAATTACACTTACTTTTGATAAGGTATATTTCTAAGGAAGATATACATTACTGATGTTTTTTCTAAGGTTAATGTGATTAAAACATAATCCAATTATCCACAATTAAAAGACAATTGTCTTCAAATATATTGAATATATGATATTTAAATACTCAGTATTACAATCAAATATCGGGGTCGATAATATACTGGTTATACTGTACTTTGAGATTGTTCAAAAACATTTTTAAATTACTTATATATAGAGAGAGAGAGAGAAACTCAAATACAAAACAATAAAACCTAGAGGGAAGAGAGAAACTGAACAATGTTTGATTAGTTGTGAGTGTGTGTTTGGAGTTTACATGGGGGATTCCACGAAGGGGGTGTCAACCAAGGTTTACGGCTCCGCACTTAATTCCCCGGAGCAATATCGTTAAAGCGAACCCCGCTGATGATTCAGGCTTTAAGTGATGGGGAACGACGACCTTTCATTTATCTGCATAACAACCGCAGACAACTTCCCACTTTATTAATTCTGTGGAAAACCTAAGAAATGCCCCGGCGCGCTCCTTATTAATCATAAATTTTTATCACCGCGCCGTTTATTGCTATAGGTTTCAACAGCGCGCACTTCAATTTCCACCAGGCGCCATGCTAACAACGGCGGTTGGTGTCCATAAATGTCAACTGGTGCATTCAACAAGATGATGAAACTGGCGTCCTATGATGATAATGGACTTGACGCAAGACGATAAAAAATCAAACTTGGTTGATCATTTTGTTGGAGAGAAATTTTATATTCTTTTTCTCTTAAGGAAAATACTTGGGATCGCTTACTATGCCTTAAATATTATCTTCATAACTCATTTAATTAAATTTATAATGCGCGCGCGTCGCGAGAAAATATAAATTATCCAATTCAATTCTTCAAATAATATATGCTCAGAGTGAGGTGAATATATGCCATGTGTTTATTTAAAATAAATATTCGAAGATATAATATCATATCATTGATTTTATTCATGATATATATAAATAAATTATGTTAATTTTATTCTCAAAAATACGAGAAGCGCCATCTATGAAACACACAGCATATATTATTTTTAAAGGTATAGAGAAGAGCGTTTATCTGCTTACCAAATATATTTGTGCTTACTACAACAATACCACACCTTGAAATTAACATATATATCATTCGAATATTAACATATATTTGAATATAACTATAATATATGCGTTTTAAGAAATATATATCATATGTGTACCTACATTGGATAATATCACATCATCAAACAAATTTAAACAAAACGATGTTATTTTTGAGGAGATTGTACGAGTATTTATAATGCACACAGAGCTTCAGTTTAGTCCAATTTTCTATATATATATTTTTTTAAAATTAATTTATATCATTCACAAAATTAATAATGTTTAGATCAACGTTTTATACTTTAGAATAATTAAAACGGCTATTAATATGCCTCTGAGAAAGATAAATTTATATATAATATTATTTATCTTTGTATACTTCTAAAGAAGGACCGAATATATATATATATATATATATGTGACAATATCCTGTCGACTCTTCTGTGATATGATCCTGTCGACTCTTCTGTGATAGTATCCTGTCGACTCTTCTGTGATATGATCCTGTCGACTCTTCTGTGATAGTATCCTGTCGACTTTCAATGTGGCAATATGATAATAATGTGGGGAGAGAGAAATAAGGAAACAACAAGTTTGGAAGAGGAATTCCAGGCAATCAGCGAGAGAGACGGGAGCGCGACCCGCACCGCCAGGCGGCCGGCCGTTTGTTGTGTACCACCCCCCGACTATCTAAAAATAGTCCTGCAGGGTTCCCAGAAAAAGCCCCCTCAGGAATGTGGCCAAAATGGCCGTAACTTAGTTGCCTTCTATCGAGTCTCTCTCTCGTTGACTGTAGGTTTACTTTATTATTCCTGGAAGAGCATATATTATGACATATATATATATATATATATATATATATATATACATTTCATCAATTGTCATCAACTAAATCTTCAATAATTACTAGAAATGAAATAATTATTAATATAGTGGACCATTGTACAAAATACAAGTACCATGGTCAAGCGATTTTGTAGACTAAACTGTCGAAACCGCTTGGAGAGGGTTCATCACCAATATGGCAGAGTATTTTGAAATTAATCAAAAGATTATATTATTTTACATATTTCAATGACTCTCAGTTCTTTATGCAAATAGGTTATGAAAAGTTTGTATAAAAATAAATTTCCTTGTCATTTTTGCCATTATCTTTCCTCATTTTTCAATGTGACGATATTTCTCTCATAATTACAGAGTAGCTTCGAATTCAATATATTATGATAGAAATACTAAGTGCAGTGAAAGGGTGTTTACTGATTAAATTTTATCCTTTTTCAATTAACATATTATTTTGCTATTTCCAAGTGATAGTTGGCAAAAAAAATGAAATTTAATTAATAGATGTTAGTGTAATCTTGAAAAAAAGTTTTAAAATGCTTCAATGCATTTAGAGTTTCTTTGCGAAGTATTGTTCAAAATGTTTGTATAAAAATAATTATAAGTAGATATGCATTTTTTCTCACAATGAGTTTCTTTTTAAAATGCTAGCTCTCAAGCGATAAATACCGTTGAAGAGCGATCATCGCTTGAAAGCTAGCATTTAAAAAAAATAAACTTATTCTGAGAAAACATTTTTCTATTTTCAAACGTTTTCACAATTTTAACATGAATATATATATATATACATATATATAATGAAAGACTAGCTATAAGATTCCAGAGTTATATCAGGATTATAGTGATATGGGGGTCAAACCGGACAAGAAACGAGAGAGATGAAGTTAAGAAAACAATTATACTACAAGAGTATCAAATTAGAAAAATCCCAAAATTCAAACGATTAATAACTTAATAAAATAAAGCTTAAACTTCTCTATCTCAGCGATAGATAACATTCAAATAGAGAGGACTTAATAATGGAATGAATAGCTTATAAATGCACAACCCAATTCAAATTGCGTCATATTTATTTCAAATGCATTTAGATGACGTTCCTATTAGAGATTGTCAATAATGAACACAACCTATAATGAATAAATAGAAATTGAGAAATAACGAATTTAAATGAGGAAACTACGAGTAGGGTGATTATCGTGAAACATTGCTATCATAACAGGCCACATTTTATAAGAACATGTACAAAATAAATATATTCAATGAAATTACAAATATAAAAAGGTAAATTTATACTAAAGGTATCATTATTATATTAGGTATGTAGTATATATTAAAATATATATTAAAAATAAAGTAGGCATATCCTGACCACGAGCACATGTGCTTTTTAGATGGCAGAGCGCCATATATGGATAATATATGAATATAAAGAGATAATATTTATATTTAAAATATAATATATATTTCAGACACACAAGTTTAAACAAAATATAATATTTATAAATATGTATTCAATAAAATATTCATGCTAAACAAATCAGATATATTTTAAATATATTATTTACTCTATATATGAAATATACATTTAGGAAAACTATATAAATTTGATACATAAATATTTGATAAGATAGAAAAGGGATGTTTCAAACTGTAACGTTGATTGTTAAAAAAATGTGTAGTAAATAATTTATACGCACGACTATGAGAAAAATGCACTTAAATATTTATATGTACCTTTTCTATTAGAATACAAATGTGCTATTTTAAAAATATATTAGAGATTAATAATTTAGTCAACACATTCTCTCTCGGTGTTTTAAAAATAAAAGATACACAATGCGAAATAGTGAAAGCAATAATTTTAAAAAGTTCTTCTGCCTTGAAATGTGATAAATAAAAGCGCGGGAAGATGGATGAGCTCCGGCGTGACAAGGAGTTTAAAGAAGTTCAAGCCAGTGGCAGGTGACGGCGAGGCAGGTGATAAATATCAATGGCTGAACTGGGAAATTAGCACAGATTCCTGCCAACTTTCTTTACAACTGGAATTTCTATGTGCAATTTCAATATAAAATGTTAAACTCACATTGTAAATATATATATATATGTTATGATTATTTTGTTTTGTTGTTGAAAAAGATAGAGAATTGAAGATGCAGTCGTGAAAATAGGAAAGATAATTATTTAACCATCAAGTAGTTTTTTATTTTGAATTACTTGAAGCAAATTACACATAATATTATTTTTCACAGTAATATAGAATTCATAAAATCAATTCTATATTCGTTAATTAAAATAAATAGGTAGATCAACTATAAATATTTACAACAATATTCAAAGTATTCTAAATTTATGGTCAAAAATAAAATAATTGTCAATGATGAAAATAAAATATTTGCATTTTAGATTATATAATATATATATATAGTCAAACTTCATTTTTACGTGCTTCAATTTATTTATTTCTTTTAAACGTTAAAGTCCTAAATGAAAAGTTATTTAAAAATTAAATGCGTCAACGACCCTAAATATATGTCAATTTTAGACCTCTTTTAACACATAGCTTGCCTTTTTAAATATATATTTTATTTTGAATATTAAAAATATAGATTTATAAAAAAATTATTTATAAAATATAGTTAATATATATAGAGAGTATTATATATAAATATGTATTCAATTAATATATTTTGTTTTATATATCAAAATATGCTTATATATAAATATTTTTTTAAATTCACAAATAATTCGTCTAATATTATGTGAAAATTTATTGTAAATTAAATATTCTGCACTTTTATTAAACAGATTATATTTTAGAAATGATTGACGAATAATTGTTAGTGAAGTAAATAGATTACAATTTATTTATTACCAATCAACCGGTTATTTGAAAATAGATTTTTGCCATAATTCCTATAAAAGTAATGTAGAAAAAAAAGGAAGTTGGAATTTTGTCCCAATTTGAGTTATGACTATCGGAAATGTAGAAGAAAATATGTCATCTTAATGATGTAATAGACGTTATAGTCAGCTATTAATTTTCTTCCTTAAGGAATTCCAAAAGCTATTAGGAGAAAATATATTAGATCCATTTTCCAAATTTTAATTTATATATTTTTCTATTGGACATTTTGAATTTTACATGATTTAATCTATCTAGTAATTAAATATATATTACATATATCGTTTACTTTGTGCGCTCTTATTTACTCCTCGTTTAATATTTATTAAAATATTTACACCACACGTAAATTAAATTTAATGTGAAGAACATATTTCTTTTAAAATTCCATAATGATATATTTTTCTCAGAGATTTACTTGAACATTTTATTGCTTTAAAATAGTTTGTAAAAATTTACACTATAATTTATAATAGATGTTTGAAACGTCTTTAAAATATATAGTAAACTTTGAATATATCATAATTATATATAAAATTTCTCGCGTTTATAATTATAATTCATATAGGCGCAATATAATTGTTGAGGAAATTAGTATTTTGAGTCTTTGCATGCAAATGTAATATCGCCATTATCTTTAATATATTATAATATACCGTTATATTTAAAATATATTTTTAAATCCCCAAAAATATTATTTATAATAAATAATAATAACAATATTATTTTTAATAGTGGTTGCGGGTCGCCGAAACGTCGTCTGTGATAAAGTAGATGTAATGTTATAGCAGATAATATTAATGTTATGGCTATTTCTTCATCATCACTAGTAAAGGATTTAGTAGGGTGATGCATAGTGACATTGTTCAGATGCGCAATTAAATGGAGAGGTTCCATTTTTGGTAGATGAATAATTTTCCCCCGCAACTTTATGTTATATTCTAGCCTTAAAATCGATCATTGTCTATATATATATATATTTACAAGTATAATAATATATGCATGTGTATATAATTAAATGAAAAAAAAACATCTCCAAAAAACCTAGTGTATTATTTAATTTATATTGAAGAGATTTTAATCTATATATATATATATTAAAAATGGCATATCCTGACCAGGAGCACATGTGCTTTACAGAAGGCAGAGCGCCATCTGGTGGAACAGAAATCAACTAAACATTGATTTAGTCTGTTCCCTGATATTTGGCCAACCCAATTTCTTGATAAATAATTTATATATATATATATATTACTAGAAAGTCATCTCCTGATCCTTCAGCTAAATTTGCTGATGTCTTGCGCCATTTGTCGGAATAAATATCAACTATAAGCGCAAGCCATCAGCAAATTTTAGTTGCATGATCAAGAGATCAAAGCCTGGTGTGAAAAGGTAAAACGTTCACTAAGTCCAAACAAAACAGGTATACTCTATCTTCATACCTAAGAAAAATTGCCCATTAATTTTGATGGAAAAATAATTCAACCATCATAAATTGTTAAAATTATCACAAACAGAGTATAATATGACAAAAATTCTCTCACAGATCAAGCACTCAAAAAAAACCCTTCAAAAGGAATTAAATAAACTATATCTGGATCAAAAATTTAAGTTTTATCTTTCTCAATCTAATGAACTGTTCAAGAAATTCTTTCCAATTGCTGTCCCAAATTTCATTTCTTCTGATAAATTCACTACTTTATTCTTAACAGGCAACGGACCCTTCTTAAGTTTCCTATTTAAACTGAATGTTATCAATGATCCAACATGTGAATGCCGCTTAGATGTTGAATCACCAGAGCATCTTCTTTTAACTTGCCCTCTGACTAATCAAATTGTATGTAGATACTTTGAAACATTACCAAATTCTCTTTGTGTATATACTCTATCTTATGAGAACTTTGTTAAGTTTAGAACTATTTGTACAATAATTTACAAAACACTACTAATCTATCGTGTAAATAATTAATCATATATATTTAAATAATACTGGCACAGCACAATAGTCCTTTGGACTTCGTGCTTTTTGTAACAATAAATAAAAGAGATACCTTTCTCTTAATTTATACACCTGATCCCAGTAAAATTTTATCCTTATTATCTATATATATAATAAATAATTTCAATTTTTCCCAAGATATTTAAAACACTTTGCCGTCTTTATAATGCATAATAACCCAGAATAAATTCTCAATATACTCGAAAATTATTTAGAGAGATTAAATGCGATGAGGAAGCTTAACGTATCTGTCCGTATAAATCTGAATCAGTTTCGGAAGCGGATGAAGGTGGAAACTCCCAAAGTAAAGAACGAACATCTATCATAGAGGAAATGTTATCCATTATCAGTGTATTATATAGATATTCAAGATATATAAATATCGGGTGTATTTATAATAACGATTTATTGATTATACAAGTTTTAAAGGATATATTGCAATAATATTTTAGTTATTTGTGCATTTCCACTAGATATTCCTGTAATTGGTGTTTCCTATTATATGGACTGAAGTGCTGGGAAGAGACGATTTGATAATGGTTTAAATTCAACATTATTGAATTTTGTAATATTTATTTTTTACTAATATATTTATTTTTTAAAATTTACTATATAGTCTTAGTATTATAAAGATTCAATTATATATATTCTTCACTAATCTTAATTTTCTCATATATGGTGTGAATATTTAAGCAACCAATATAGCAATTATATTGAGGTTTATGAACCAAAATGAGCACTTATTATCTAAATGTAATAAACAATGTATGTTTGCTAATCATCTCGCTAAAGAACGTATTGAGAGAGGGCCCTAGCCCGAGGCCATGGGATACTCGTTGGATTGTTTATGATTTTTCAAAACTGGTATTGTGGGACAATCTATACGACTACCACTACTTTCTATACTGAAATGTTGAATAAATACCAACCTATCGCAACTTTATATTGTGTTATATTAAGATGTATTTTTAAATTTTTCCCATGAAGAGTCGGTGGACGTGTAGGTAACACCCTCTATTCCCGACAGTCATGAACCTGATTTGAATCCCGCAATAACATTTTGTTTAATATGTGAATAACCTTCACATATTATTCATTGTTGCAATTATCATAAACTAGGATGCTCTTTATAAGCGGTACCTAATAAAGTGATTTTGTAACAAGAAGAAGAAGAAGAATATTTTCCTATATGTAAGTGCCTGTTAGATTTACATTTGAATTCATATTAATAAAAAATATCAAATTAATTTCCGGTTTAAATATCTATTATTTTATTTAGAATTATAAATTTATTTTCACCATAAGATCATTTTTAAAAATTTGAGTTGCTAGTGTTAAATCTAAAATCGCGTTTCGACAGACTTCTATCAGTAGACATTGACTATAAATAGTAGAAAGAATTAGTACCAGAGTAAATTTGTACGAGATTTTAAAAATATATTCTCTGATAGTGAAATTTATATTAGCTGATATCTTGCTCCATCTATCGGAATAAATATCAACTAATCTCGCTGATTTTTTAATTCCAGAAAAAAGAGCTATGTAAATTAAACTAGACGGTTCTACTAAATGACTTGTATTTTCTACCAATTATACTTGGAAATGATAAATATAAGATCTTAAATATCTTTGCAAAAGTGTCTGCAAGTTAAATAATTATTTGATTCTATACGATTATTTATCTCCATACATAACATTCCATAACATTGATACAATTGTGTGATATATATGTATATAATGTTAACATATATATATATGCAAATATTTACACCTCTCGCGTTTAAATTAATTAAACCTATTGATTTTACATTCTCTGCGCAAGAGATCGGTCTGCTAGGTTATTAAGGCACGCTATATTTTCCATCCTCGGACAAATGACCATCCTGTTTATTATGGTTTCGGACAATGGCGCTTTTCAGTAAGGTCTGTTTGGATTTGTTGACATTCTACGGTGGTAAGATATGAGGCAGTCAAAAATGCCAACGGTTTATTGACTGTTAAGGTAGTTGTGAGATATTTAAAAGTTAAACAAATGTATATTATCATATGGCAGCCAAAAATATCATGTTATTTAATTACCAAACGAAAGTATCTCATGGTGAAACCATAATATGACTACAATAATATACAGGTTCACGAATGTATAATTATATAAGTGCAATACCTGCTCATTTAAAAGAATATTGATATCTAAGAAATGAGTTAAATTCGAAATACATTTTTCAGATTTTCATTCAGTTATTTGACCTCCTAACAAAAATTACTTTTTGAAGATAAAATTTAATTTTCTTTATTAAATGAAAAAGCAAGGGAAAGATCCATTATCCGAAAGGATTTTAAAGAAATTATTTGTGCATTAGAGCAGTCAGCCTTCCATAGATTTATTTACAATAGAAGTAAAAAATAAGAATATCATGTTTATAATGAAAGAAAATATATCAGGTTACATTTTTAATAAGGATAAAACAAATATTACTAAAATATACTTTGTGTTGTATGTAGAATGGAACCTTTTTTAAAGATAAAAATGCAAAAATTCAAATAAGCTATTTTGGCCAAGACTAATATTCTTGGTAAACCCTTTAAAATCTAATATGTGTATAATTAAAACAATATTTAAATTGTCTTCCCAGCACTTCTTGTATTTTAAAGAACTAAAAATAATTACAATGAATACTTTAACAGAATAATGAAAAATGTCATTTTGTTAGTTGGTTGTATAATTAAGTTATTAAATAATTTCTCTTCACAACCTCTTTTATATTTCTAACGTTTGTGCGAAAAGAGGTAACAGTGGGATGCCTAAACGTTGGAAATAAAATATTTAAAACGGTTTAAAAAATCCTTCAAAACTTAATTAAATAACATATATGATGAAAGCTGTTATTATATACCCAATATAGACTTTATAATTGCTATGAGAATATATTTAACTAAATAAATATGTGAATAATATATATTTATAAAAGCGATGCTTATTTAATTTTTGCGTAAGATTAAAATTATATTAACCTGAAGGAAAAATACGAAATTTTAGACAACTCAATTTTAAATACTTTAACCCACCGTAGTTTATATAGTGTTCTACATACGTTGCACTTAAAATGAAAGCGTCAAATTTTATCAATGGATGTTATAATTTTCTAAATACCTAAACTGCCTATTGGGGTGCCATATCTGAATGTAGATATAACTCCTAACCTCTTTCGCGATATCTCCTAATCAATTTGAAGCATTCGTGCAGCATTCCTGAAGGAAACCTTATCTTTGTTCTTTTACATTGTCTCCAGACGTTTAAACTCTGCTTCGTTAGAACGCTTTATATTGTAGATTATGTCCTCTAAATATATTCTGTGTATGGTTTAAATACACAAATTACTTATGTAAATTTCTTTAAATAGTTTTATAGATCGTTTTGATTCGATATGTTCATCCCAAATTATTTAAAGAATATTTTAGACTAGATCGTATACAAACAAAGCCTTTATTAAGACGCCGGTCTTATACAGATTCTCCTTTCTCATTGTCGTTATTCAACGATATCCTCACGATGATCAATTCGAGATCGTATAAGATACAGATTGTCAACCGCTTCCACATAACCTAAGCCATATTTCTTTAGGATCAAATTCTGAGATAATAAAAGTAGGAATATATGTGTCCAGACCTTTCCATTTATTAGGAATAGAACTAAATCAGCGCTATATACGCATTTATAAATAATTCGTACTAATAAAATAAGAACTCGATTTTAAAAGTATATAACTTATATATGCATTTCTATATTTAGTATTTTTTCTAAGAATGAACCTATTTTTATTTACAACAAAGGTATATTTGCTGATGGTTCTCTATGAAAAAGCCCAAATTAAAAAAATATTATATTTTTTATAATAGTCTTAATTTCTCAATCCGTATAATCAGAGTTCTGATGTTTGTACATTCCAGATATGCCTATTTAAAGGATCTACTATCATTTAATATATATCGCAATCTGACGTTTGACAAGTTTAACCGCAAATGTTTCTTTTGAACGAAAAAACGTAATTTATTTTAAGGAGAAATAACGACTATTTCTATCCTTAGGGATGAAGTATGAAAGAATGAATTGTGGAGAGTAATGATGAACGGGAAAATAGAAGTGACTATCCATGGACACTTCTATTTTTCCGTTCATCATTACTCTTCACAAATAATCCTTTCATACTTCATCCCTAAGGATAGAAATAGTCGTTATTTCTCCTTAAAATAAATTACGACTTTTCGTTCAGAAGAAACATTTATGGTTAAACTTGTCAAGCTTCGTTTTACAATCATAAGCGGCATTATATTGTATTATATATCTTGATATGTTCAATAAATTCCATTATATAAATAGACTTAGTGCCTGGATTATAGATTCCTAGAAAATATCTTGGGTAAATAAAATGATGAAATCTATGCTTGTCTTCTCTCTCTCCCTTATTATCTTCCAAGCTGTACAACCTGGACAATATCACACGTTGATATTTATATAACGGTGTGATATACTGTTTAAAAATCGCTGCGCGTTGTGAATGATTGAATTTTATCAATTTTGCCCATCCAATCCACATCATTTATATAACTATGAACAAGATACAGATTCTCTCTTCACTCCTCTCTCTTCTGTTCTTCGGTAAACAGTTCTATTTTTGTAACTTAGACTGTTCAAACCTCGATATATATATAAGACATTATCGCACCAACACTTGTTAGAAATGGAGAATTACATCTTCCTAATTCTTTTAGTAATTATAAAGATAGGGGAGGGAGCATCTTGCTTTTTTTTCTAATTTCACCAAATATTCTACGGCCACATTGTGTTACTTGGAAGTCGAAAAATAGAACCCGCCTTTAATCCTTAAATCAGTTCCTTAAACATTTTCAATTGTTACGAAATATCCCCCACCCCTAATAAAATAATATCGAACTTTTTCTAAGCAACCAAATAATAAAATATCAAATTCTTATGCTCTATTCCTTATAAATAATGATAAAATATATATATCAGCTCACCTTTAACTACATAACCCCATTAAGAACCGGTTTTCTTATATATATTGTGTTTGTGATTTTTTACTTTTAGAACGATATTTTTGTGGCAGTGATAACACTTCTAGGTGGATTACAAAAAAAAAGGCAACCGCAGATAAGGCTAAATACATTATATACATTGTAATAAAAAAAAATATTCTTAAAAATACTATATAATATGTTTTAAGAAATTCGAATATATTTATTTACATATTTTATATTATATAGTAAACAAATTTTAGATCGGTTGGAAAAGAATTAAGTGAATATTTGTATTATTACGGTGAATCTAACGATATTAAAAATAACAAAATAAAATAACGACTTGCCCAATAAAATTAATCGTATAGTATTTTTTATTATTCCTTATATATAAATCGTGAAGTATTATTGCACGAGAGTTATATTGGGTTTAAAACTATACACTTTATTACAGTTAATTTAATTTCCTTCTATCGATAAAATTTGTAATAAATATATTATTGGCAATATCTATCTTATGATAAATATTCTCAAACAATATTATTTAGCATAAGAAACACATTGACAAAAATAATTATATTAAACAAGTTATAATTTGTATGTGTACATAATTACTTTTCCTAATTATTTTGTAGCTATGAAAATACACGCACGATTGTATAAATTGTTGTCAAATATATTTGCGCAGATAGAGAAGTTTTGCAATTTACCTTACTACGTATTTGTCGTTTTCCAAACTGCACGGCTCTTTAAAAACAAACTTTTCAATTTTGTTTGCTACGAATCGATTCTAAAACTACGAAATTTTACTTTCTTTTTAAAACAGTTTTTATTCAAAGTCGAAGTAATCCTCTACTTATCCGGAAAAATATTTTTTTCTCATTTTAAGCCGTTAAATATGTTTAACGATTAGTTATATAAATCTGAATATTAGATTGAGTTTTTATTTAAAAAAATATTTCTACACCTTGGAGTGAAATTTTAAAAATTAGGATTTTTCTAAATATCTCGCGCTACGGTAACGTGCTGATAAGCAGGAGGACGGTGGAGTTATGGCGGTGGGGTGCAGACGCGCGCGCGGGACTCACCGATAATGATGTCCGTCGAGCCACGTGCGCGGGCGAGCAGCACCGGCCAGCACAACCAAACTCCCAGCACCGGCAACCACAACCTCCGCTCCATCGCAACTGCCTCGCCGCGCTCCTGGCCCTCCTTATATACCCGCGACGCCACCTAACGTCCGAAATTTCTTCCCAATCAATTTCTCCCTCTCCTCTTCTTTCCCTCATAATAAATAAATTGGAAAGCTCCACTTTTAAAATATTTATAAACAAATTACAGTTTCTTCTTTCACCTTGGATTAGGCACTAAATAATACGCGGCGCTACCTTAGAGCTGGCCGGAGAAGTGGAGAAAATGCCGGAGAGAGATAATTTGGATTGGATCTCTTCATTATTATAGCGCGCTGCGTATCGTTTATAAAGCTAATCCCGGTTCGGTTCCACCTCGGGGATAATTTGTCTGCCCGTCATCCCGTCGATGGCATATATCACTCTTTGTTTTGGGAACTTCTCTTTCCTTGTGGAAATTCAGGAGGATCTACCTTTCAACTGCGCCGACATATTTTTCAGTGTGTTTCTCAACTGCCTAACCTATTTTAATTTTTTTAAAATTTGAGGGAAATCTCAGCCTCCATCAGGTATCGACCTGGGATTTCATATAAAAATAAAGAAAGTGCTTATTTCACCCACACACAACGCCTTCTATTTGGATAGCGATTGAGAAAACCCCTTCATGAGATTGAGGGTTTGTAATGGCAAGATGTTGAAATATTTGAAATATTATTGAAAAATTAACCACTGATATAGAAATAGAAAATATTTGATTTTTATATAAATTGTTATATAAATCTTTCATATATATATATATATATTAGGCAAACATATTCCACGTATTTAGACGTTGAATTTATCTACTAAGGAGCGTTTTATAACAATGTAAATGTTGTAGAAAACACACAAACACTGTATTTCAACAATTAATTATTTATTATTTTTTAAGAAGAATATATATATATATATCTATAGAGTGTCCAATATTTTTATAATAAATTTATACTATATTATAATTGATTTTCTTAGAGATGAATATTTCTAAATTATAAAACTTGGATTTAGAGCTTTTGTTGCACTAAAGTTGACCAATCTTGTAAGTTGGATGCGCACCGTGCATATAGGAAGATAATAGAAATTAATTTTCAAGGAATTTAATAGGTTCATATTTTCAAGATTTATTAAAGGTGGTAGAGATTTATATTTTGTCTGTACATCCATACAAATAGCTATAGATATCAAAATATAATGAAATGAGGCGTTGGCGCCTCGCAAGGGGCTTTCCCTTATGACAGGAGGTGGATACCCCAATTATTTCTATTTTATATTCTACATTTGAAAGTATAAAACATGTATATTCTCTTACTCTGCTTTATATGATTATTTTGTATACTCGGTGTACTTAGGTAGTACTTGTATACTTAATTATTATTTCTTGTTTACTTCTTTGAAATATATTTCTATTTATTGTCTACATGGTGTATACCTTTTCTAGATTTCTCTTATACTTCTCAGAAATATATTTGCCATTTATTATCGGCGAGTTGTATACTTCTTCTAGAAATTTCTTTTTATTTACTTCTTAGAAATATTTTGCTACTTATTGTCTATACATGGTGTATACTTCTTTTCTAAAGATTTCTTAATTATTTCTTAGAATATTCCAGTTTCGAAACCGGCCAGACTCGCTTTTTATTTGTTATACTTCGCGTAATGCATTTTTGTGACCTATTATCAAGACACATATTTTCATGACATAATAACTTGCGCTTCTGCCAGTTAGATTTGCAAAGGAATATAACAAGCTGGAACTGTGTGGATTGTGTGAAGGTATAAAATTGAATCCCATTATATATAATATATCTATAGGTGAAAAAAGAGGGAGTTCTCCCCTTAGACTTACATTAAGCTAATTCATTTACCGATATTCGCTCGGAAAGCACGGACCCTAATAGCAACGAACAAGCTACATGACCCTATTTCGCACAAATTCAAACAAATAACATTCTACAGTAAAGTTATTAAATCGGCCGAATATTCTAAAAATTGGGTTTATATTTTAAAGTATTAGGACCTAATTTAGCCTAAAATACAATTTAATTTTATGGAATAAAAGTATTTATGTTTAAAGAGGGGTACCTCTCTTTTCAAAATGCATTTAAGAAACTCTTGATCATATCTGCGCGCTTAAACACATTTCTGACAGAGATTCTGCGGATTTTATAATGGCTTTCGTAGGATGTTCTGAAATCGAAGCTGAATTTCCAATGATGGGCACAATAGCCATGGTGGACATGTAAGCTTATTCCGCTCATGTAAGCTTATTGTGGCTTATTCACTGATCTGACCAGAGCGTTCTGCTTGAATATTAGAAGATGTATTATTTTTTATGCATTTAGGCGCTTATTAAAAGAAAACGTGATTTTACATTAGAATATCATCTTTTGGAACTTTTGAGTTCTATTCTGTATTAAAAAAATAGTCCCTGCCACTTCAATAGTTGAAAGATTTCTTTCGAAGTTTCGACCGCGCGATTCATAACTCCTTTCGACAAGATGTTATGAAATCGTGGTCGTCCTATTTTATTTTTATATGGCCATAGCCCGAACACCATGGTATACAGGTAAATTTTATTCAAACTTTCAAAAACTGGCACTGTGGTTTGTTAATTTGATTGCTCAAAGAATATCAGAAGATGCATTGTTTTTGTTCAGTTTATGAATTATTTTGTAGAATGTGTATATATATTAGCACAAACTTTCTCTCTCTCCTAAAACCACTGAACGGTAGCTAAATAATAGGAGGGCTTGACTCATCATTTGTGAACCTTTCTAGCGGTTTTGATAATTTGATCTGTCAGATTGCCTGAACTAGGGCATATTCTACTTTGATTACTGAGGCCGCATTCAATTATTCAATTAAAAAACGGTGCTTATAGAATTTTTATTATATTCAAGAAATAGTCACACAGTAATTCTTTAAATAAGTAAAATTGGTTGTTGAGTAAGTCGTTTTTTAAAAATGTATTTGTTGAAGTAATGCCAGAGCATTACTTTGATCTTCTACGAGCGAATAATAAATATGACAAGGATACGATGCTATTTACAAAACAAAAGAAGTAAATGAAATATTGGTGTATGCACCTCCGGACGTGCATTAGACTATATTAGAGACGGATATTAAAATTGATAATATAATATAGTGTTATGATGCATTAGCGCGCCATCTGTTATGAAAATTCGAAACTATTATAGACGCGTATTGTTATTTTAAAAATTAAACAATTTCTACTGCCCTTACTGCAAATGAAAAATTAATGAGAGGGCCTGGTTCATCAGTTGTGAACCTTTCTAGCGATTTACGCAAGTGATGAGCCAGGCCCTCCCATTAATTTTTCCATTGCAGTAAAGGCAGTATAAATTGTCTAAAAGAATCATACGAGTCTATAATAGTAATTCAACAAATTATATATTATTGCCTTGGAAATATTTATATTTAAGGTGTGATTAATGGTATATTTTGTGAATTATAATGAAAGGAAAATTACGTAATATTTGCCCTTATTAGAGAACGAATTTTTCGAGGGTTTTCATCACTTCAAATAATTAAAAAGAAACGTTTTATCCAGCGTCTAAATGTACTTATTTGAATATTACCTATTGAGGTAATGCTTTGGTTTTAATGAAAGAAATCATAGTCCCACAAATAACACACATATTTTGGCAAAAGTGCCTAAGGAGAAATGCGTACAAATATTCTCAATTCAGATATGATGAGATATAATAATATATTAGCTATTCATATTTATTTATAGAAGCATAATAAAATCACATAATTACATAAATGGCAACGTGTGTGTAGAAGATCATAGGCAGGACAGTGCCCCCAGATGTTATTCTTGTGAAATCAAATGTAATAATAATTTATTATAAATTCTTCGCCGATAAACAAAACACAATAAAAAGGTTTTATCATAATATTATATTGAAACCGTTTATTTTCTTAAAATTGTTTTTTATATATTGCCCCTTATAATATATAATATTGAGTTTTCACAACAAATAAAAGGTATAATGTCGTTTGAAAAGACGTAAAGTATATAAATAAGAAAAATTTTCACCGAAATAAATTCCGACTTCTATATTTTGGAAGAGAATATTAAAGGTATAATAGTGTAGTGTTTTCCCTTTGAAGTATAGCGTTTGTGAAATAGTTGAAATTTTTGAAAGCAATTCTTAGAAAAACTTTATAGAATTAAATAAAATATTGAATGCAATGGGCTTTCTCTCTATATTTTTATTGAGTGTTTTATATTGTTCCATTTAATATAGAATTTTTATTAGATATGATCAGCCTTTTTTAAACTATAATATCTATTTTGAGAAATATTTGGCCAAATTCAGTTTCGAATTTCTAAAAAATAAGATAATAAATTGTTTAATGCGAATTCTATTTTTGTATTTGATCAAAGTTTAATTTATTATAAATGTTTTCACGCGATAGTTGTATCGTTTCATTGAGGAGAGATAGAAATATTTATTTTTATTCAAGTTTGAAAGAAAATATAAAATTCTAATAGAGGTTTAGGAGATAAATTGGAACACCATTTCTTATACAGACGAATTTTTATAAGGGATAAAGGAGATCTAGTCAAACAAGCTGTCATAGGGATGCAGTGTGAAATATAAATGAATATTTGATATCAGAATAACCAAAAACGCTAACAAGTATTGGCATTTCTTGCTTCCTCACCTTCTACAAGTAAATCACAAAGAATCCCTATTTTATTTCTTTATGAAAGGTATATCTAGAGGAGAAATGTTTTGCATAATTTTCTTAAATCCTTTACAATATAATTAATACAAAAACATACTTCAAGCTACTAAAATACTTTAATAATCTTGTTTGTATATCTTTATATTTATAATTTATATATAATAAAATAGAGGTATTGTAATATTTTGTATAACCACTATATTTGTAAATAATTATTTGTATAATTTGTTATATAAAAGCATATATAAAAGTTCATTTTACATAGTTTTATCACATTTTATCTTTTTGGAAACGCACACAGTGTTTTTCCAACTAATATATATATTTTTTATAAAATTTAATATCAGTTTATTTTTATGTCTTATAAGAATTCTGTAGAAATTCCTATACAGACCTTTTGATATAAATAAATAAATTTACATTATATAAGAAAAAAGAGTGATTGAAATGCTAAGAAAATTACAATTAAAGGTTTTGTGCTAAAAATTGAGCGCCCGATTAAAGCGGTTTTTCCGTTTAGCGTTGTCATTATTGAGAACCAGAATCTGATTGAGCCATTTATCGGGTCGTTGCTGTCGTATTGATTCTCGAAGTCGGTTGGTGTGAAAATGCTTAGTCACATTTCTGGTAGGAAATAGCGGTGATTGATCAGTCCATTGACCAGCTGGTAGTTACAATCCCTCGGAGATATTCTAACTCATACATGGACCGTTAGTGAAGAGAGATAAACTGCTCATATTATATACAAACTGAAGTTAATTAAACATACCAGATAATGTCTCTAAAATATTTTGGGGATATAAGAAATTATGTCATTTTTAATAAGGTTTTTATATCATAAATAAAACATCTTCCGACTGTCTTTTCCGCGATCAAAATTATATAGGGATCGTCTGTGATGAACCGTCATGAACCAACCAGTGGTGAAACCTCCAATCGGTTTCGCTAATTTAATCCACCTGGCCGCTCTAATTTTGGATGTACATTTGGATGTACATTTCTTATATGATATTTGTCTTTACTGCCTTTATGCCTGGTATTAGAAAGGAATATTTGGGTAAGGTATTTGACAGACTCATGGACCTAAGCTTAGAGGACCGCGGAAATATATAGAAATATTTGCAACGATCTAGTGGATTAAATTGGCAGAACCGTTGAGAGGATTCTCAACTGATTTGCGAAGTTCTCCCAATATATTTTTCATCTGAGTAATAAAAGTAAAAAAACGATTTTTTTTTAATGAGAAACATAGCATAAAATGATATCTATCTTGTACAAAGATGGTGTGTTAATTCTATATGTTGGTTTAAGATTGCTATTGGACCTTATTTAAAGCCGAAACACGAATGACATACATTAGTGTTATATAAGATCAACTATATCTACGATGATTCGAAATATTAAGCCATTGAAAACATTTTATGACAAAATTGTGAAGTTTTTAAAATTATTTTTATGCATTGAGGATGATAAAAGTCACATTTAGAAAATTTCATTTCATTCAATTATAACATTTGAAGATAACGATTCTGACGCGATTATATTCCGATACATGTTAGTATGGTTTCCCTTTTTTATACACGAGATCTAACATAACCTATTAATATATCAAGAAATCAAGATATAAATGTGATTTCTATGAAATAAATCTTCTGTGCGATTTTTATTTAATACAAACTTCAGGTGGCGCTACTCCTACCTTCTTTGCCTCTGTGTTGAACTACTAATTATTAAAATATCCAACCCATGTTAAAATTTGATGTGTAAATTTTACATTTTTCGTATACCTCCTCCATCGTGTAATAATTTCAATGATCACCAGGATATTTAGAGATATATTTGGCACATAAATTTAAAACGCGTTTTATTTCACACATGCTCATACTTGTATATCCTAATGTTAATCCTAATATATACGTGAATAAATAAGAATGGATATACATATATAGATGGAAATTTTGCCGGGAGGAAAATGATCTAAAGAGACAAGGGTCGCCTCTCCCGTCAAAATAGACGTCTAAAACAGACGCCATCTATTGACCGTCGCCGCAACTAGCGGCCTCGGGTCGGTGACAAAGCCACAACACCAGCTTTGGCAAACTGAAAAGCGTCCACCTGGAGACCATGGTTTCGGGCTGATGGCCCTCGTCAGTCCAGGGCGGACTTTATTCCATGAGATCCACACGGGATCTAATGGAATCTTGACAATCTGCCAAAGAGGTGTTTTGCTGGCAAAGTGGCTGGGCCATATCTATGGCCAAAATATAGATGGAAATTTTGCCGGGAGGAAAATGATCTAAAGAGACAAGGGTCGCCTCTCCCGTCAAAATAGACGTCTAAAACAGACGCCATCTATTGACCGTCGCCGCAACTAGCGGCCTCGGGTCGGTGACAAAGCCACAACACCAGCTTTGGCAAACATATATATAAATATAAGATTGTAATATAAAATTATATAATAAATACAATCCAAATTTTATTATCACACATAATTGATTGTGCATATATTGCACCTAAATAAATTAATTTTATTTTTCCACAGTCAAATATATCTATAAACTGTTCGCTTATCTTTTTCTGGAACTCCATTATTTTGAAAGGTGTTTTCGCTGAACCGCGATATATTGGACTATTGACAATAAAATGCTTTAGTTTCGACATGTCTCAATCTAATTATAATTTGAAATAGATAACTCACACAATATTTAAAATAGGTATCAAATATATTTCAAATACATATGTTCATTTATATAAATTACATATACATATTATATATATTTTGCCTTAATGGGAAAGATTCTACCATCGATTGAGCGTCTTAGTTCTTTTCAACAGAGTGTGAAGATAGGAAGAGATGGGGTTTTTCCCTGGAGGAAATATATATAAGTATATTATCATATATACATGCTATTTTTTGGTCTATTTTAGGTATATGTTCAATTTAATGGTATAGGTTTAAAAAAAGGATAGAAATGCATGATACTATCTATATAATATAAAACTTATCTATTAACCCAATATTTCTTCTGGCACGAAACCCACTACATTTTATTTAATTGGCCTTCTCTGATTTCTCTCATTTTCTGAAAATAGGATGAAGAAAGAAGTTTTCTATAAATATTTTTTTTTAATATTTGAGTTATTATTGTCACTATTTTTATGTTTCCAATTATGTAAAAAAATTTAACAAAAATTACTTAGCTAATCACAATTATATTAAACCATTATTGTCATATGACAAATATAGATGGCGTGCATTGACATTTGTATAATGAAAACTTCAAGGATGTCAAAAGGAGTTTAAAGAGTTGCAAGGATGTGAATTTTTAAAGGTTTATGACACGGAAATTTCCACTTTCAAATTGGAGACCTAATCCATTTGGATCCAATTAGACAAGGCCTCTTAGAATATTAGGCTTCAAAGGAAGCTTGCTCAAACAAAGAGAAAATGGGCAGTCCCTTTACTTCACACCAAGCTACCTTCTAACTTTGGAGATGAACTTCGACTACAGCTGCTATAATAAACAATAGAAATATTTTGTTTACAATTATATATTGCCTGACCTCGCTGACCATTCATCTCAACTAGAGCAAGGCCGCTAGTTTACGACGACGATCAATAGATGGCGTCTAGTTTTGACGGGAGAGACGACCTTTCTTTTTGTAGATCAATATCCTCCCGGCAAATTTTCATTCTATATTTCGGCGATATATTTGGCCCAGCCACTTTTGCAGCTAAACATCTTTTTGTCAAATTGTGAAGATTCCATTTGATCTCTTGTTAATCTCATGGAATAAAGCCGCCCTGTACTGACAAGTGCCATAACCTGAAACCATGGTCTCCAGGTAGGCGCTTCTCAATTTGCCAAAAAGTGTTGTCAAAATTCAAAACTAATATAGACGCGTATGATTCTTTTTAAAAATAAACAATTTCTACTGCCTTTACTCAATGTAGAAATTGTTTATTTTTTAAAAGAATCGTACGCGTCTATATTAGTTTTGAATTTTGATAACAGATCGAACGCTAATGCATTTTAAAAAGTGTTGTGGCTTTTTCACCGACCTGGGGCAGCTAATTTGCAAGGACAGTCAATAGGTGGCGCTTAGTTTTGGCGTTTAATTTGACGGAAGACCTTTATTTTATATATACATTTATATAGAATATACTTTCTCAAAATTATAAGTACGGGTTTCAAAAATATAATTTATTGATTTATTCCCGTAGTTCATTCAAATATGACTATACAAATATTTATAATTTGAAAGAATGTTCTTTCTAAGATTAAGTAACAATAAATGTAAAATTACATTTATGTGTTAGATAATGTAAATTTATTCAATCCTCTCATGCGTCGGATTTAAAACAACAAGAAAGGAAATATAAACGGACTACACACCTAGGTAAGAGGGTATGCAGAATCAATATTGGAATACATTCTCAAATGTGTATTTCTAAATAATAGGGGGGATATAAACACAATAAATAAATTTATTATAAATGTTTTACCTATGAATCTATGCAATTTCTTCTTGTGGTGAATCTGTATAAGACCGGTGGTCGTAATAAAGCTTTGTGTGCGTGTGAATCTATGCAATTATATATAATTACATTACATTTTTATTTGTATATGAATAAAAATAATAAAAAGAATGTCAATTGTGAATTCAGAAAATACGTTTCTATATCATACAATAAAAATTGACTATTTTTATAAAAGTTAACTAGGAACACACACACACACACACACACATCAATTTTTTAATATTTCTTACGTTTCGTTTACCCACTACCACACCATTGACAAGGAAATATAATACTAAGTATCTTATTTGTTATCACTTTATTTATGAAATGTAGAAAATATTGTAACAACGTATTTTTATTTTAGCAGAGTATTATTTTTTATGTTTATATTTTGCTACTCTGTACAATTCCCTCTTTTGCTTTTGTTTATCACTCATAGTTTGTTCTGGCTTGAAATAATTTGTTGTCTCATCCTTAAGTTTTTGACCTTCCCTAATTTTCCACGTGGCATTTTGGTGGAGATGCTGGGTAAATTAGGGAAGACAAACTGAATATTGCTGAGAAGACCTAGAGCCATGGGGGCTGTGACCTACATTGTCAGAGACTGGCTCCAGGATTCCACCGCCGTGTCAAAGTCAAGACTTCCTTCCAAGATGACGATGTCCCTATAGACGATACGACGACAAAGCCGCTCTTCGCGCCGTAAGAAAAAAGACGCAAAGGTACTAGGGACAAAGTTTCAAGACTTCGATGGAATCCTTGGCAGAAGCACGTCAGATCCATGTCAGTAACTACAATAATTGCTAGCTGTGGGTCACAGCTCCCATAGGGAAGGAGCTATGTAACAAAGTATTTATTATTTTAGCGAAGTATTATTTTTTTGTGTTTATATTTTGATACTCTATACACTTCCCTCTTTTGTTTATCTTTTGTTTATCACTCATAGTTTGTTCTAGCCTGAAATGAATTGTTATCTCATCCTGAAGTTATTGGTCTTCCCTAATTTTCCACGTTGCAATATAAACAAAATTAAAGGTTAAGACGTACTAGTTATTTCTTATATATTAATCGAACCTGCCATAATAGTTTTTTTCATAAATAAATCCTTTATTTTTAATTATGATCATTTTAAAAGAGAGAGTAATTATAACGTACTGATCATTTCACCTCGAAAAGAACGACATTGGGTCACCTAAACGCCGGACAATGAATTTTGAAGATGACGAGTTTTCATCTCTAATCAATCCTAGAGAAGTATATTTCTATTACTCTTTATTTCAATAGGTTTAAATAAAAACACGATAAGCCTCTTATAAAATAATCTTCTTAATATTATATTGATGTTTGCGGAAGAGCGTTTGCTCGAAGCATATTATATATTCATAATTGTATGTATTTTGCTATCTTCAAAGCTTATTTCCATAGTTCATTTAAAATACCTATTCCAAGAGTTTAGCATTAGTATCACTATAAAAGGATGATCGAAAAATGCAATATAACAGCGGTATGGTAGATCAAACTGGAGAAGCCGCTGGGAGGGTTTGCCACTGATGAGCCAGGCCCTCGCATTAATTTCTCCATTGCAGTAAGGGCAGTAGAAATTTGTTTTATTTTTAAAAGAATTATACGCGTCTATAATAGTTTCGAATTTTGATAACAGATGGCGCGCTAATGCATCATAATATTAAATATATACAATCAAATATATAAATCACAAGTATATTCAATAAAATCCCTTTCAATTGAGGTTTTCTCATATATATTTTATATCGTTGAATAATACAACGTTATTTTATATGGCTTTTAAGAAGTTGTCACAGAACTCTTCCAAGATTAATATTTCTTTGAATGTTGTGTCTCGGAAGATTTTTATAATATAATCATCACTAAGTATAATTTATAAAAAATAATATGGGAGTTAAAAATATAAAAGGAATTGTAGAAGATTTTCGGGCTTAAATATAAGAATTCTTTTAATAACTCATAGACGTATAAATTGTTGGATGTTTGAACTACATATGTGATGGCAAATAGGAAGGCATTGTGTAGTGAAGTAGATTACGTCATTTTTCATAATATCTCTTTTCTATTACCTATATTCTCTACAAAAATCAATAATGCCTATACATTAATCTACAACATTACCCTCTATACATACGGCATTTATCAGTTATTCGAGTTAATTAGAGCTCTCATACAGATCGAAAAAGAAACTTTGGAGAAGTCAACATTTGTAAAGGGCATTGAAGAGCCTCAAAACCTGCAGTTGTGACAAAGAAGTCGCTCGAGTCTGCCGCTAAGACAAACACGAGTGAAGAACGCTAATTGCCCTCGTTACGTTGTATTTATTTAAATTATTTAATGTTGCCCAACACTCCACCTCAATGCGGCCAAGAAACCAATTAGACCGATGTCATTGTAGAGGTTCCATTCACATTTCTCCCACTATTGAAAATCTTGTTGAGAGCTTCACACAAAATGTTGAAAGCCAGTTTCACCAGGAAATATCCTGGAATATTGATATTTGAAAATAAGCCTATGTTTTTAGATACAGTTTGTATTTTCATTATTGGTATCTTCTCTTAATAATCTATTAGTTTGTCTTTTTTCTGCATTTTAAAAAAGTATAAATTATTTATATCACATAGAGAGAGGCTGGAATCCTGTATTTCTGCTCATTTTAGGATTATATTTATAAAGCTTATTTTATAACAGAGGAGAGTTGACAAAAATGTAAAGATTTAATAGCTTTCTGTTTGTTAACATATAATATATATTTTTATGATAAATCAATTGAGTTTTTCTCGAATTTTCGAGAAAGGTTTTGTTCAATTTTCTCAAAATAAAACACAAAGATTAGTTTATATTTATTTTGCTAAATGGCGTAAGCAATCAGGGGAACGTTTAGTTGCCCGATTAAAAGAATTATATGCTTTTTTTCAATTTTATTTTAGATTTTTTAATGATAAATATGGTTTTATATAATTTTATTTTATTTCAACACACAAAACGCGATATCCCGGCTAGGGATAATTGCGTCGAATTACATTTTTTTTAAAACAGAAACAGTTATAAACATATTATACAAGAAAAAGTAATCGAAATAAAAAGAGAAACAATAATATATATTAGGAACCTGAGCCTTTAAGGTTTGAAAGAAAATCATAAATATATTTACAAAAATAGTTAAATCTATGATAATTCTCTCTGCTATTTACAAATCGATATAATATACAATATTATATATTGTCTGTTGTCTAGCGGTGAAGAAGAGTGGGCATTCCAGCAGTAGGTGTCTCGAGTCCTGTAATTCGTTGCCACAATGACAGCTAGAGTCTTCAATCGCTTCAATTTTTCATAAAAATCCCATAATATTTTCATGGTTCGTTATAAACTGGGTATTATAAAAATTGGAGCGGAAATATGTTGGAATTCCAAACGGGAAAAAGCTTTGGAATGTTTAATTTGTTTTTAGAAATAATTCATCTATTTTTGCACTTAAAAATGATCTAATTATACGTGGAGAATGTGGTCTATAAGTATTTTGATCATCTATTGAAAGATGAGCCAAATCATATTTAATTATTTTAGATTCAATATAATCTGTGAGAAGGGGGATGTTCGCAAGACTATGGACACAGTTGGAAGATGTAGTTTTGTAGGCTCTGCTCACCCAAGAAGAATTTGATATTGAGTAGAATTTAGTTTTTCTTTGCATCGATTATTTATAAATTTGTACCATATTTCTGAACCATACGTAAGAACTGGCCTGATAATTGTTTTATACAAAATTATTCGTTTTTTAGTATTTATTCCCCACATTTTTCCACAAAGTGAAAACAGAAAATTTTTCATTCTTACGATCCTGCACAAAATGTCGTTGATATGTGGGGTAGAATTAATTTTCTTTTTTATTCTATGATTTGAGAATTTTATGCCTAATATCTTAACTTGATCTACTGGGTTTAAAATAATATTCGCTATTTCAATTGGAACTTTAGGTTTATTATGTAAGTAAGGTAAATTCGTTTTCTCTGGGCTGATTGATAATTTATTCCTATTACACCATTGAATCACGTAGCATAGAATATATTCGCTTAATATTTTGAGATCCTCGACAGACTTGCTCCAACAAATGATAGAAACGTCGTCTGCGTAGCAAATTATTTCTGCGTTCGGATGTTTGAAACTCTTCAGCAAGTCGTTTAACAAAATATTCCATAATATTGGGGATATAGGGCCGCCTTGAGGGCATCCTTTTGTCAGAATTTTTGTAACATTTGTATCTTCATATGAGAAATTTGCCCTTCTTCCACTGTTTAAATAAGATTGTATAATATATTAATATGGAGGGAATGTTATCCAAATCGAGTCTTCTAATAATTGCTGGTCACCATGCGTTGTCGAAAGCGCCTGCTATATCGACTATAATCAAAGAAGTCAGTTCTCCTTGCCTGTGTTTCAATATGATTTCCAGTATATCTTCCATTGCACTGTTCGTAAATGTTAGTTATTAGTAAATCCGTGTTGCCTTGGACTCATTAGATTGTTCTCTTCATAATATTTATTGATTTTGTTTTTAATTATGTTTTCAAAAAATTTTGAAATGTTTGATGTCAATGATATTGGTCTGTAGCTTTTGCTTGTTTCATAGTTTATTTTATTAGGTTTTAAAATGATATTTACAGTAGTGTCTTTCCAAACATCCGGATAATAACCCAATTCTCAATACATTTGTTGAATAATTGTTGTAAAATCGGTTTTATATAATGAAAATATATAATAAATAAAACTATTAAAACCAGTTTTTTTTAATTAAAGCGCATACTTACTCCTGTCCTTACTGCAATGAAATATTTAGAATATTTTGACTTATCCGTGGTAAACCTTCCCAGCTGTTTCGACAATTTAAACTACCGTGCAGCTTTTTAAAGATCCAATACTGTTTTGGACGATTCTGCTTATTAATGCTACACTTGGTTATGGCATTCAAGCAAACTATGGGAATAAGCTTTTTACGAGAATAGATTTGAACATAAATGTTTGTATCAATAAAACGCAGATAAAGCCGTTTATGCCTAAATGAATCATAATAAACTAAAGTTCTCGTAAAACAATATGTCCATAGTTTGCTTTAATACCATTTCTAAGATTCTACCTTTCAGTGTAGCATATAAAAGCAGAATGATCCAATAAACAAGCTTAAAGTCTTAATTTGAAAAAATCATGATCTTCGATAATAACTATTTGTTTCCAGTGTAACCGCACCGCAATGTTCAATTCTCCAATAAATACCAAAATCACCAGCCAGCTATCACACGTAGTAAGAGTTAATAATATCAAAGTAGTGTGTTGTGTGTGTGTCTGTGGAAAATTATAAAAACCAATTCACTCCGCGTCATGTCTGTGAATGTTAATGATTTATATAAAAATCTAAGGCGTTGTTATCTTTGATTGTATAGTGATGAATGATATAAGAAAAAAACTAAATCTAGTGTTTATATTTCATTTGTTAAATTTAATTAACTACCTGTTAAAATTAACCTTTTGTTAATGTATCTCTTTATTTGTATAGATAAATGAAAAACGTTATAGAATTAATACTTTGTTTATCTTTTATTAGTTTAGGCGGGAAAAAATGATTAACTTAGACAAAATAATTTCTAGGTAATTTTCTTTTTGTCTTCTAAATATACGATATTTATACATGAAGAAATTAACTTCTTGTACTTTAATCTCCCGGGTGTGAATGTAAATATCTTACATTAAAAATTAAATTGAGACCAAAATTCCGTTTGTGTAAGTAAATGATTTACACAGAAAAATTAACTCCTAGTTAAATAACCATTTTAAAGTAAAGAAATTATATATACAAAGATAAAATTTATTTCGTATTTATATCGTTTGCAAATATGAAAAAAGAATGGATAAATCATTATTAAAAATAATTATGTTTCTATATATGTAAATGGTGTATATGATGGGTCATGTTTATTACATTAGTCGAAGAGACCGAAGCCCATGTCACCATCTGACTCTTCTTCAGACTCCTCTTTCTTCTCCTTCTTGGCTTCAGCCTTGGTAGACGCCACCAGCAGCAGCTGCTGGGGCACCAGATGAGGCGGCCACAGCACTGCCGGATAGGTAAATGGGGTATATATAGGTATAGCAATAACACCATTTAACAAATCACCGAAGCAATATAATCACAATAAAATTATATATAATATTCGAACACTTCAAATTTATTACATTTTAGGATTTTGTACCGTGTTCGGGAGTCGAAGGATTATTTTTTTTATGTCGTAAAGATAGGCCGGCATTCATATTTCTATGAGAAATAGACACTTCGGCCAGTTAGAGTTTTTTATTTTCTCAACGTTTCGCCAAAAATCTTTTGTCTTCGTCAGGCCGAAGTGTCAATTTTTCATAGAAATGTGGCGACTACACTTTGACAAAGCTACACACAGGGGGCAGTGGACGGCATCGGCAACCGCGAGCGTCAACCTGACTACGCATGCGCGCGGGACGTTATCAGAGACTCTGGCCACTCAGCGGTAAACATCTAGGCTTGCTCCAACGGCCGTTACTTCAACCGTTGTTTCTTTTCTATTTATATATTTCTGGCTTTAAATAAATTAATTTTAATTATAATTTTATCAGCAGCCTTTCCACAAGCCACACCAACACATCACTCAACAATCCTCAGAAATATATTTTTATAATTGTATATAGTTTCAACACGGCATTTTTATAAATTTCAAATAATAAAATACACCCCTACATTTCCATCGAAGTCTCAAGTTTAATAGAAATATTGATTCATACGTTAAAAATGAATGATAAATGTTATTGATAAAAGCTATATAAATTATTATATCTATTGATTCTAAAAACCTGATGTCATGAAGAGGCATGGCGAAGCGAATTAAGATTCAAATATGATTTTGAAAGTGATATTGAAAGCACGATTCTATTTTATTAGAACATATTCGAGTTTAAAACCTCTTTCTAAAATTCTTCTTTATAAAGGGCTATTTGGACAAATTTATGGAAAAGAGGAAATATATAGTAGTTATTACTCTTCAGTATAGTTCCAACTCGCAAGTGTGGAGTAGAAAGTTCCATCTGTTATCTATAACAATATGCTGCAATGGCGAGAAGATTAACGAACAGCAAATTCTCTCTCTATAATTCGATTATATTTATCATTTCTCGGTTTTTCACACTAATTCGTAGTTGATTAAAAAGTGTATTTATTATGAAATTTCGAAACTATTATAGACGCGTATGATTCTTTTAAAAATTAAAAAAAATCTACTGCCCTTACTGCAATGAAAAAATTAATGAGGGCCTGGCTCATCAGTGGTGAGCCTTCCCAGCGGTTTCGCCAGTTTAATCTACCATTAATACCGCTGAGAGGTTTCACCACTGATGACCCAGGCTCTCCCATTAATTTTTCAATTGAGGTAAGAGCAGTAGAAATTGTTTAATTTCAAAAGAATCATAGTTTAGAATTTTCACAACAGATGGCGCGCCAATGCATCAGAGTAATTGTATAAATATATTTTTATTTATTTCATTGAGAAATAATTGATATGTATGTGGCCTCTTTTATGATTAGACGAGTTTATATTAATAGTTCAGAACTTAGGGTTTTAAGACAAAAACATTTTTGAAAAAGGCTTGCAGTTTCATATAACAGGCCATCTTTCTTTTTCATATCATATGAAATGCTCTATACAAAGTAATTTAAAGTGAAGCTACGCTAAAAATATTTTGAAATAATCCTGATGATCTTTATTTTTATATTATTCGAAAACATATATTATATATATATATATATATATAATTCACTCAGACGTAAATATCATGTGTACCTATAAGTAAATTCTTTGAAAAAAAAGTTAAATTGAATGTGCACATAGAAGAATTTGAGTGAATATTATATGGAAACACGGATTTAAAATTATAAATATATAAAATTATATTACGATGCACTAGCGCGCCATCTGTTATCAAATTACAAAACTATTTTAGAGGCGTAATATTCTTTTTGAAATAAAACAATTTCTACTGTCCTTACTGCAATGGAAAAATTGAAGGGAGGGCCTGGCCTCATCAAACTGGCGAAACCGCTGGGAGGGTTCACCACTGATGAGCCAGGCCCTCCCTTCAATTTTTCCATTGCAGTAAGGACAGTAGAAATTGTTTTATTTTAAAAAGAATATTACGCCTCTAAAATAGTTTTGTAATATAAAATTATATATTTATGAAAGGGCAAAAGCAAATATTTATATAAAACCACACATTTATATAGAGCTATTGGTAAATATTTATATAAAACCACACATTTATATAGAGCTATTGGTAAATATTTATATAAAACCACACATTTATATAGAGCTATTGGTAAATATTTATATAAAACCACACATTTATATAGAGCTATTGGTAAATATTTATATAAAACCACACATTTATATAGAGCTATTGGTAAATATTTATATAGAGCGATTGGTAAATATTTATATAGAGCGATTGCTAAATATATATATAGCGCGCTATATATAAATATCTATAAATAGCCATATATAAATATTTGTATATGGCCATAAGTGAATATTTATATATAGTATATAGAGGTGAATAATCGCAATATAGCGTCAGATACATACACCAAATGCCATAACTAGGGAAGAAACAGCCGAAGTCTAAGTAGCCCAGTATCTCTAAGTGCCCAGAAGGAATTTATTTGCTAATGACCAGATAGATGTTTGGCATTTTTGCCTAATTAGCATGTCGCCAACGTAATTGTACGATCTTCTGCGACAAAACTCTCAGAATTAATGGCTGAAGATAAATTCTGCCTTCGAAATCCCCCGGGCCGCCATTACCGCATCTTGATTAAACCATGACAACGTGCGCCATTCATTCTGCCCAACCCCTGACTACAATGCGCACTATATTAATTAATATATTAATTAGAAATGTGTTTTGGGGTTAGAGCCTATTATTATTTAGTTTTATTTACATAGAAACATGTATCTAACTGGGAAAATAGTAACTCTCACAATATTTACAGCTGTGCATAAATAATGAGTATCAACACGCACACACACGAGTTGTGTCATTAATAATAATTCATTGTCTATAGATCTTAGATAATTATTATCGCTATCATAAAATTAGGTATAAATTACTTTATCGCGATTATAACAATTGTTCTCAACTAATTTAGAAAGCAAATTAAATCACATAGGTGTGTGTATCTAAGATCTGAAACAAAAATACCTTTTTTATTTTTCTAAAATTCAATTTCCTATACACATTTGATTTTTTAATATAAATATAGAAGATTGAATAGTTTTAAGACCTAATCAATTTTATTTAATCACATTTTAATTTCTAAAATGAAGGTCTTTAAGATTATATTGCGCTTTTTTCCAAGAAACCAACAGCAATTGTATGATCATGTTTAAATCAATATCATTATATTGAGAAAGATAATATGCAAGCATATTTAGAATATATTCAAGTGTTATTATATATAATATTTATTTTTCATGAGAGTGAAAATATAGAAAATTAGTTTATTAATATTTTTTATTATTTTTTCTTATGTGTCACGCGGCGCGTCAAAAATTCCATTTACCTTTGAATTCCTTCGCTGGTGAAAAAAAAATGATTAGGAGCCAATGCATTGAGGTATTCCATTCTGGCTCTCGTCACATTTATCTTCCAATCCTGAAGGCATACATACCGACTGATCTATTCAAGATTTCTCTAACAGATGTAAGAGAGAGTCGTCAAGTGATCCTATGTCTGGTATCTCTTTATATTTTACAACATATAACTTTATTCTGCTAGAAAATCAAAACGTGCTGCTCCGCTAAGAAAACCGGCGCTAAATGAAAAAGTGAGAAAATAGAGAATGGAAAAGAAAAATATCTATACATTATATATCTCTATATATGCAAACATATATAAAGGAAATTATATTATACTCAAAATATATATTTTTTTATTTTCATAAGCATACTAATTATAATAAAACCCCAAATCAAAAAGGTTTTTAAAACTAAATATGGCATGTTCTGTCTTTGTTGGGTGTGCTGTTTGTGCGTGTGTAATGTTTATAACTAACTAAAAAATATAATAATATAATTCTGAATAGCTCTACGTAATTAAGAAAGAAGATTTGTACTGTAAGTTATGCGGAGGTCAGATAACCGATGAGATATACCATTTTACTGCCGAGTGCGGAGATCTGGAAGGTGAGAGAAAAAAGATCCTGAAAAGTCTTCCTAGACCACATTTGAACTCATTAAAGACAATAAAAACTGTTTCAGATAAGAAAAGTTGGGCAATAGAACTGTTCAACTACCAAAAATCGGTTGTAAATAAAATTGCACTCGTGGAAGAGAGAAGAACAGGGGCACAATAAAAATATTTGCCATACTTTAATTGTAAATACTCCATCTCTCCTTTTTCTCTTGTGTTGAATATTGTCAGTAATTCCAAGGCGAATCTGTACAGGGCAAGATGCCCTAATAAAGCTGTTTTGTTGTTTGTTGTTGTTGTATATAATAATATAATTCTGAATAGCATCTCTCACTCTCATAGCACTATTATATTTACTACTGAACAATTGTTTTTAATATAAGTTCTAGCTACATTTTTTTAGTTATTAAATTCAGAAATTATTTGCACCTCCCTTTTTCCCATTGAGAAAATATAGGGAGGAGCTGGCTCATCAGTGGTGAGTCTTTCCAGAGGTGTCGCCAGTTTAAAATACCAGTCCGCTATTGAATTTTATTGGGCTGTTTTTTTCTAATAAATCATAAACCTTAAATAATTTCTTGGTGAAGGTATTTCTATTTACACATCGATTGTAAATAATTTTGTATCGTTTTGATGTATTCAATTATAAGAGAGAGAGAGAGAGAGAGAGAGAGATATTTTAAACAATCTCTAAAATAGAACATTTAAATATGACTTATTTGCTTATTAAAAAGATATAATATTGTTAGTTTATATATTTTGTATATTGTAATCTTTATATATTCTGTAGAATAAGTCTTTATAAATATACTCTATATTTTATTCTTTAGAAAATTAACTTCTATTTCCAAATATAAATTGTTTTCCTACACAGAGATAATTAGTAAAATAATGGCCACATTTTGAAAGTCATATTAAGGAGTACGATTTAATTCTGTACATTGAATATAAATGACTAAATATTTAAAAAAAAAAAGAATTAAATATTAATTTAGGTTTTAAATTCTAGTTCATATAAATTGGTATCATTAGATAAATATGACGAGGGTAGACAATTAATTAGAACCCATTTAATTGCTGAAGATAAATTAAGCATTAATTCGAGAGATATAATAAGTCGGGATTTTAGGAAGCTAAACGGTCCATTAGTGTGCTGGTTGTTTTCCTCGGTTGATTGAAATACTCGATAGGTGAGTGCTTCATTTGCTATCAACTTTGTTTTCTAGGGGTTTCCAATATAGAACATGTGATATCATTTCTCTCTCTGTTTACCTCTATATTATGAACGCTTGTGTTACAGCTTGGTAGATGAATATAAAAAAAATGTTATACTTTTCTGGTTGAGTTTGAATTTTCTTTTTAATGCATGCGTTTTTTTTTTTTAGTTTAATTTTGAGATTATAGAAACGATTAGGTTTATTAAAGTAATATATACGAATTCGACCATATTTATATTTGTATTATATAATATTTCGGGAGGATGGTATTCGTGGGCGATGAGGAATGCCAATCTGTTCAAAATGTCATTAGTACAATGCTCTTTCTCGATCGATTCGGTGCGAATCACCCAAATTCAGATAGGTGTCAATGTGTTATTATAATTATTTTAAAGGAAGAGATGCGCTTATAATATCTTTTAAATATATTTTATATTGAATATATCACGAGTGAATATTAGAAATGAAGACATCTAAAATGTTTTTCTTAATAAAACCTATTCTGCCCGAAAAATCTAAAAATCTAACCATTGAAATACCGGGTATAAAAACCATAGAGCAGAATGAGAAAAGGAGACCTGAATATCCCGCGGTCAGAATACATAGGTAAATTCCTATAGCAACCCTAGACCCACAGACTTATTGCAACCCTAGTTTACATTTTAATTACTACTGACCAAGAGATAAACCTCCTAGTGTGTATATTTTTTACCACAGAAATATAGAAAGTGTATATCAGAATTAGTACAGACCTCTAGCAACTTTGATACATATTTGAATTACTAGAAACCTATAGCAACCTTAGTACTTATCTAAATTCCCAAAGACTTATTGCAACCTGAGTGTACATTTGAATTACTCTCTACTGACCTAGAGAGAACTCCCCTAGTGTTTATATATATACTTTTACCATAGAAATATAGAAACACTAGTGTATATCAGAATTAGTACAGACCTCTAGCAACCTTGATACATATTTGAATTACTAGAAAGATATAGCAACCTTAGTGTATATTTAAATTTCTGCATACTTATTGCAGCCTTAGTGCACATTTGATTTACTACATATAGCAGTCTAAGTGCACATCTGAATTAATGCCGACCAAGAGTAGCCCTAGGGAACATTTGAATGTCTACAGACTTTGTTTTATTTGTTAAATATTTCTAATTGCGAATTATTCTAACAAAAAATGCGATTTTCTTGGGACATATCTGTTTAAAGTTACTATTAATACATTTTTGATATACTTTATAATTTTTAAATCTATATAATTTTTTTAATAACACATAAATTTATGTGCATATATTTTTCGTAAAGTTTTTTTATTATTATTATAAAACTGAAAGAAAAAATCTCTCCTAATCATATTTAACGGTAAAAGTATGCTCCATCATAATTTCATTTCCTATATATAAATGAATATCACATTATTGCTTTATATTAATTTACACCTACCTGGCCTTGTCCTTAATGTTTGAGGAAGAGCATGGCTCGATGCAAATATTGATATGTAATTCTACTGTCCTAAAAGCTTATACCCATAGTTTGCTTGAAATTATTTCTGAGATTCCACCCTTCACAGTGTAGCATATATAAGCAGAATCGTTCAATACAGTATTAGAGCTCTAAGAAGCGTTCTGGTAGATTAAATTGACGAAATCGCTGAGAGCGTTCGCCACTAATAAGCCAAGCCCTTCCAATATATATTTTTTCATCGCAATAAAGATAGTAGAATTTGTTTTATTTGTAAAAGAAACATTCATGCTTTAATAATTTCATTTCTATATATAGATGGCGCGTTATTACTTTATATTGTGTATTATATTCATCATATTCACATCTTACATCTATTTGTAAATGTGCTTGGAAAAATAAGCAACATAGTATACACCTTTAGAAAGACTCATGAATAATGTCAACATGAATGAAGAGAAAAACTTTAGGTCGATGAACCTGCCAAACTGCAATCCGGTGTAACAATATATAAAATGATATTTTGGCTCATTCATTATCATTTCCTTTACGTTTCCTACTGGAGCAATAAACAGAAAGCATTGTTATAATAAATACTTGAAGGAACACATCTTATTTTATAGTACATGAATATCATCCTCTCGCTACTCTATGTTGTATTCTGGCTTGAAATTCGGCCATGACATCTCACCAGCTTAAACACCTTGTGGGTGGCATGGAATTCTAGGCGGAGTCAGATAACAAATTATTTATTGTAAAATCAACTTTTAATTACATTTATTTATACAAATTATCAGAAGGGTTAAATTGGTGTATACTACATGTTGAAGTTATTTTTGTTTATATGTGTGTGTGTGGTCAAATATCAATTCTAGATTATATAATGTTAGACATATGTGCTTGATATATTATAGATAAATATTTACATTTCATATTATTTATGATTTATATTTAGAATGATGTATAATTATTTTATAAGCATTATATATTTATAAGATGAATAATTTTAATATTTGAATTGAATAATTATTAGACAAATTAAAACTTATAATGAAAATAGGAAAAGTTAATATTTGGGAGCCGCTACAACCTATATGGCAAATTTTCCAGATTCCATAACCTCTCTTGTAGAGTGTTATGAAATCAAAGTCGCTCCATTACCGAGTTTGACCATAACCCGAAACCATGGCATACTGTTTGGTTTTAGTCTGAATTTGCCAGAACTAGTCTTGTGGCTCATTCTTTAACTTCACCGTAACGTTGTGCACTAGGTGGCATTGATTTCATGTTTATTTAAATAGAGAGGTGCATATTTGATGTACAAATACTATCACTTCGTATATTTATGTTATATTTATTTTATATTTATATGCCATTGTGTGTTTTGTAAAAATGTTTGTTCTTTATTTGAGAACTACAGAGCAGTTAAAATAGATATTATTATAAAATCAACCTGTTCTAAAGAAATTCTGGGTAAAAAAATTCCTTTAATTAAATTAAATTATTTTAAAACGTTACTCCATGTCTGAGTTATATATAAAACAACACTTAAAGTTTCACCGCATAAGTTTCTTTTCTGTGAAAAATCAATATTTATTTCAAAGAGAAATATTTACTATTTCTAACTTTTTTGGATGAAGTATGAAAGGGTGAAAATATTGTCGCGGAGATAAATAAAGCAAGGGCAAATTTGGGAATAAATAATTTATTACAAGGGGTATTTGTAGGGAGAGAGAGTTTTGTACAACTTACCCAAGTTAAAAGTTAATCCTAATGAACGGCGTTAGCCACCGTCCCGTTTTCCTTATTTACATATCAGCTTCCCCCCTCCCGGGGTCCAGGGATGATTGACAGTTGTCCCATCTGGATGGAGCTATTTGACATTACTCCCTCTTTAGAAAAAACAGCGACCCGCTGATTAGCTTGTCTCAGCCCTTGTTCTGGAAGGAAATCTATCACGGCCTGTGTTCCCTAGCAGAATGGAATGTGGTTCTTCAGGGTCCAGGTAGGGCTTCATCCGAATGACATGAACGATATCCTTGGATTTCCGTGATCGGGGAGACGGGTCCACGGGCTCTACTTCATACGTAACTTCTGAAAGCTTCTTGGTCACCTTGTAGGGACCGAAGTATCTCTTCAGTAGCTTTTCTGAGAGCCCTACTTTTCGGATGGGAGTAAAAACCCACACAAGATCATCCTTCTGGTAATAGACTGGAGTATGTTTCTGGTCGTAAAGTCTACGGTCTTTCGCCTGTGATTGTAGAAGGCGTGATCGGGAGAGTTGACGCGCTTCCTCAGCTCTGGTCACAAGTTCCCCAACGTAGTCGTCAGAGATCTCATCTGGTAGGTAGGGTAATACGGCATCGATGTAGGTCTCGGCCTCGCGGGCGTGGACAAGAAAGAACGGAGTGTAGCCGGTCGCCTCCTGTTTAGCAGTGTTGTAAGCAAAAGTCAAGTAGGGTAAAACTTGGTCCCAGTCCTTCTGCTCGACACCTGTGTACATGGACAACATGTCTCCCAGAGTTTTGTTGAACCTTTCAGTCAGGCCGTTGGTCTGGGGATGGTAGGCCGTTGTAAATCTGTGCACAATTCCGCACAGAGCATTGATCTCTTTTATTACTTGAGAAATGAAATTTCTTCCGCGATCTGTTATCATTTCTCTAGGAGCTCCATGCTTCAAGATAACATCTTCAACCAGGAACTTAGCTGTTTCGATTGCTCCTCCGTCTGGGATCGCTTTCGTTATGGCATACCTTGTCATATAATCGGTGCACACAATGATCCAACGGTTTCCATCTTTAGAAACTGGAAATCTTCCAAGGAGATCGACCCCGACCTTATAGAATGGCTTTTCTACGGGCGGTATGGATACAAGTTGTCCAGCCGGACGTCGAGGTAACTTCTTCCTTCGTTGACACTCCCGACAATGGCTTACATATTGGCGAACAGTTCTATAAAGGCCAGGCCAATAGAATCGTTTCTTGACTTTGTCATACGTTCGGGCGAAACCCAAATGCCCAGCTGTTGGAGCGTCATGAAAATCTGCCATAACTTCCGATCTTAAGTGCTTAGGGATCATCATAAGCCAATGTCTTCCAGTTGTGCTATAGGTTTTCTTGTATAATATGCCGTCGATAATGCTGAATTTCTTTCTGGTGTAGCCCGAGTTTAAATTATCGATTATTTTAGCTAAATCCGGGTCTTTAGTCTGCTCTATATCGACGTTGGTTAGTGACATCACAGCACTTGGTGGATCGTTCTCAAGCGGGCTCCTTGACAGACAATCGGCATCCTTATGTTTGCGTCCGCTCTTGTAGATAACGGTCACGTCAAATTCTTGAAACATCAGCGCCCATCTTGCCAAACGGCCAGAAGGATCTTTCTGCCCTACCAACCAACATAGAGAATGATGGTCAGTGACAACCGTGAATGGTCGACCAAACAAAGATGGGCGGATTTTGCTAATAGACCAGACTACAGCAAGGCATTCTTTTTCCGTTGTAGAATAGTTATTTTCAGCCTTTGTCAAGCTTCTAGATGCATAAGCTATAGGCCGCTCCTTTCCACCTTGTATTTGTATAAGAATAGCTCCAATACCATGTCCGCTTGCATCCGTGTGTAGATGGGTATCAGCGGATTCATCAAAGTGTCCTAAGACAGGCTCTGAAATTAGAGCTGTTTTAAGGACTTCAAAAGCTTTCTCTTGAGCTGCATCCCAATAAAATTGTTTTTCAGTCTTCAGTAGGTCATGCAAAGATCTAGCTTTGTCGGCAAAGTTTTCAATAAATCTTCGGTAATAGGAACATAATCCAAGAAAGCTCCTCAGTTCAGAGATATTCCTTGGCCTCGGAAATTTAGAGACGGCTTCAACTTTATCTGGATCTGGATGAATTCCATTGGCGTCAACAAGGTGTCCCAAAATCTTTATCCTCCTTGATCCAAAAAGACACTTTTTGTGGTTCAAGCTTAGTCCAGCTTTCCGGATGCAGCTTAATACAAGTTGTAGACGACGTAGATGTTCCTCAAAGGTAGGTGCGTAAACTACGATGTCGTCCAGGTAGCAAAGGCACATGTTCCATTTAAGACTGCCCAGAACACTATCTATCATCCTTTCAAACGTTGCTGGAGCGTTACAAAGACCGAAAGGCATTACTTGGAATTCATACAACCCATCTGGAGTGATGAAAGCAAGTTTCTCCCTGTCTTTTTCGTTCACTTCAATCTGCCAATACCCGGACCGAAGATCCATCGTGGAGAAGTAACTAGAGCCGGCTAAACTATCCAAGGCATCGTCAATGCGTGGCAGAGGGTAAACATCTTTTTTGTTATCTTATTTAATCGACGGTAATCTACGCAGAATCTCCAGGTCCCGTCTTTCTTTCGAACTAGAATAACTGGAGATGACCAAGGACTTTCAGAGGGCTTCACGATGTGATTTTCAATCATCTTGTTCACTTCATCTTGAATTAGTCGTCGTTCACTTGGTGCTACTCTATAGGGTCTCTGTTTGATAGGAGAGTGGTCTCCTGTGTTTATCTTGTGCTTCACAGTACTGGTGGGCTTAATAGAAGTACTCCCAAAGTCAAATATGTCGATAAACTCGTCAAGGCATGAAACAAGCTGTAACCTTTGAATTTCAGACAGCCCTGGATCTAGAGTAAGGTTTATCTTCTGTGACCATTCACGTGACTTTAGCTGAGTTTTTTGTAACTTATCGCTGGATTCAATAAGACTGCAGATATTCCCATTCTCATAACTTTCCATGGTGCACATATTCATTCCTGATGGAATCAGTTGCGGCCAAGACGCTCCATTCGCCACCCAAATGCTACCTCGGCCGTGTCGAAATGTAACCAATGAGTTTGGTATAAGAACTTCTTTTCTTAATAATAAGTCCTTAGAAGTTGAGACTAAAACATCTCTAACACCGCATACTTCTTCGTTTATCACACTGATCTTCTTTATTGATTTAGGCGGGATGACAAAGTCGTCGGAAGCAAACAATCTCTGGTTTTCATTCTCTCGAGATTCCAGGACGGAGGTTTCCCCGAGATGGAGTTCATTTCTGCCACAATCAATGACGGCTTCGGTGGCCTTGAAGAAGTCCCATCCGAATATGATGTCATGGCTGCATTCCACCATAACAACGAATTCAAAGGATATCTTCAGACCATTAACTTCTATGTTCAGGACACATTTTCCTAGGGTCTCTATTAAATTTTTATTTGCGGCTTTAAGAATGGGACCTGGTTCTTTGAAGAGAGGTGTCTTTAGTTCGCGTCGAAATTTGTCTGAAATAACAGAAAAGTCGGCTCCTGAATCCACCAATGCTTTAATTTTGCGTCCATTTATTTCGACCATAACAAAATTTTCTTTTAATTTAGCGGCGATATACCCTGGAGGATTTTCCTCAATGGCGACCTCACCCCCGTTAGAAGCCGCTCCACTTAGTTTTTCACATTCTGAGGCTTGGGAGAACGGCTGAAACGACGGGTTGGCGACTGGGATTGTCTTCGGGCTGGCGACCTTGCGCGGCTTGGATGTGGGGAAGAGCTCCGGTAGAAGTACGTCGAGGTTTGGGGCGTTACATAGTCGTCGTCGGCGTCATATCTCGGGGGTCGACTCGAAAATCCAACATTTCTTCCTTCTTCGCCATTCCTTGTCCTGGCTTCAGCGAAGACCTGCCGTCGTTCCCTACAATAACGGACGACATGTCCGGGTCGTCCGCAGTGGAAGCAGATAGGTTTGTCGTCGTAGGTTCTCCAATGTTCCGTCTTCCTGGGTTGGGTTGGTCGGTCGATATTATAATAGGGCGTTCGTGGTTGTTGTTGTACCACGTTGACTTGTGGTCTGGTAGGTTGTAGAGCACGGCTGACCTCTTCCCTCACAGTCTGTTCCAGGGCGTTCACCTCTCGGAGAGGATTGATCACTTCAGGTGCTGAGAAAACCTTTTGTATCTCTTCTCTAACGATGCGGCGAATTAAGCCGGCCAAGTCGTCTGAGTCGTCAACACACGAAATGGGCATTACGTTTGACAACCTGGCGAATTTCGTACGGCCGATCCGGCGCTGCTTGACGGTTGTCAGATGACGGCAGAACTTCAGGATCTCATCTACCGTCTGTATGTCTTTCGCCACCAATACCTGGTATGTGTCCTCCGAAATTCCCTTTATAATGTGAGCAACTATCTCACCTTCTTCCATGCGAGGGTTCACCTGGTGGCAGAGACTAAGAATCTCCTGGATGTATGACTCGCTGGATTCTTCGGCCTTCTGTGCTCTTGACTTCAGAACTTCCTCGGCGCGTCGAGCAGAATCCTCCTGCAGTCCGAACACACCGCGGAATGCGTCTTCAAAGCTTCTCCACGAGTTGAGTGATTCTTCGTTATTATCAAACCACCTTCCAGCAGTTCCGTTCAAGTAAAATACGACGTTGGCAAGCTTCATGGTCTCGTCCCATCTGTTGTACTTCGAAACTCTCTCGTACTCTTTCAACCACTGTCCAGGGTTTATATTTCCATCTCCAGAAAAGGTAGAAGGATCTCGTTGGCGTTGACAAGGGAGGTAGGATCCGTTAACAGTAGGTCTGTGGTCGTCTTCCATTTCTATTCGTTGTGGCAAAGGTTGAAGAATTGGTTCACGTCCCTGTAGACGTCGACTTCTTCGAAGTTCCGTCACGCTACCCAGCGTCTCCACCAAAATATGTCGCGGAGATAAATAAAGCAAGGGCAAATTTGGAAATAAATAATTTATTACAAGGGGTATTTGTAGGGAGAGAGAGTTTTGTACAACTTACCCAAGTTAAAAGTTAATCCTAATGAACGGCGTTAGCCACCGTCCCGTTTTCCTTATTTACATATCAGCTTCCCCCCTCCCGGGGTCCAGGGATGATTGACAGTTGTCCCATCTGGATGGAGCTATTTGACATTATGAAGAGTAATGGCGAACGGAAAAATAAAAGTGTCCAGGGGCGGGAATCGAACCCACAACGTTCCGCTTACCGGGCAGATGCCATGTCCACTATTTCTCTTTGAAATAAATATTGATTTTTCACAGAAAAGAAACTTATGCGGTGAAACTTTAAGTGTTGTTTTATAATCATACGCCGCAGTCCTTTATAATGCATTATAAGTTACTTTAAGTATTATTTACGAACGGAAAAATACGTCCAGGGTAGCCTAGTGGACATGGCATCTGCCCGGTAAGCGGAACGTTGTGGGTTCGATTCCCGCCCCTGAACACTTTTATTTTTCCGTTCGCCATTACTCTTCATATTTTCACCCTTTCATACCTCATCCAAAAAAGTTAGAAATAGTAAATATTTATCTTTGAAATAAATATTGATTTTTCACAGAAAAGAAACTTATGCGGTGAAACTTTAAGTGTTGTTTTATAATCATACGCCGCAGTCCTTTATAATGAGTTATATATATTTATAAAAATAAAAATGGCATATCCTAACCAGAAGCATATGTGTTTTTCAGAAGGCAGAGTGCCATCTGGTGGAACAGAAATCAACTAAACATTGATTTAGCCTGTTCCCTGATATTTGGCTAACCAAATTTATTGATAAATCAAGAAAAGCTTCTGGTCAGGATATGCCATTTTTATTTTTAATATTAACACCTGACCTTATTATTATTTTTTTTCTATTATTTTCATATATATACGTATATATATATGCTTATGTGTGTGAATTTTTGCATTAATTATTATTTGTTAATTCTTAGGTTTTATCATTGAATGATTTCTAGGGCTACACATTTAAAATTAAGATTTGTCTCATTTTTTCATAATTTTAAAAAAGATACCAATTTAATACGTTTATTAAAGAAATATAATGTCACAATTTATTTATGCATAGTAATAAGGTAAAATGTTGTTTCAATATTTAAAATTTTATAAAGTTAAAATTATCATCGTTCTTTTACGTATGAAAACGTAAATAATTTGTATCAATTAAATTTCCGAGATTATATGTAAATTATATATTGCCCTTGTGATTTAATATAAAAGATAAAAGCTCTTTTAATTTACTTTGTAAATATAATATGTATATCCTCTTTACATTTTAAAATTTTAGCTCACAAATAATATAGTAATGAAATTAGAAAAATATATATTTCTCAACATAAATTTTATATTCCGTTTAATATAGGCGTGTGTGGGGGTAGGAATTTTCTATCTTATAAAAAATTGTAGTTATATTTATATATCAATTTTGCCACACAGCCAAATTTATAACTCGGTTCAATATTTTACCTAAATTGCTCAGCTTTATTTCTATCTTTAAATAATTTCAAAAGATTTATTGCGTCGTTATAAAAAGAAACCCTTTTTCAATCTTTTTTGTTTTATTGAAAATTTTTAAATTTCCCCTTGTGTGTGTGTTTTGCTGTTGTCAGCTCATTATAAGATATAATCCATCTATATCCGTTGTGTTTGTGTCTGTTTTAGAGAATATTGTAAATCTATAGCTCTCTGTTATATAGCGGTTATAATACAAATTGAGGCTTTATTAAATACAATACAGGGCATAATTCCATCTTAATAAGATTGTTTTAATCATTTAAACTCAGAAAACCTAAGAATTAAAAATTTTAAAATATACGCGATATATTAAATGACTTAGAAAATATTATTTTAATAATGTTCTAATATTATATATTTCACCAAATTCTAAAACAGAAATAATATATTTTAAAACATTCATTTAATCTGATACTCATAGCAACATTAGCAAACCTGAACATTCTTCCCAATACCATGCCGTATAACATCACAAAAGAACATCTTTACATACCTTCAATTCCCTCTATATACGTTTCTTTTTTATTCATGTGTCCATATTAAAAAACAGCCTTAGATCTCTTCACGTGTATAGTTTCATATAATTTGTTACATGATATAGCGCGCCATCTGTATTCGAAATTATAAACTATTTGTAGCACGTATGCTCCTTTCAAATAAAAGTACTTAGTGCGAGAGTTGATCACTTTTATTCAAAGAATCTAGGATTCAAAATATAGGAAATTGCTTGGAAGAAGTAAAAGGAAGACTAGCGCTAGAAAGGGGCAAAATGATTAAATTTGACAAGATTCTGAAAGATAAAGGGTTTTCTATCAAGAGAGACAAAGAAGAAAATTGTAGAGGCATTGGTATTCCCCGTGGTAACTTATGGATGTGAGAGCTGGATTCTCAGAAAAAAATGAAGCATATGAAATGTGGACATGGAGAAAGCAACTCAGAGTGCCATGGACTATATATATATTCAAATGTTTCGAATGGTAAATGAAAACTAGTTCTGTTAGTTATCTTGAATCGCAAATATGCAAACAAATACTGACTTACTTCGGGCATATAACGAGAGAAAATGGCGTTAAAATGGCCTTCGAAAAGGCGTTGATGTTGGAAAAGATTGAAGGAAGAGAGGAAGAACTGCAATGAGCTAGCTAGAAGGGACTAAGAAAACTACCGAAAGGACACAAGATGAGCGTGAGTGGTGGTCAGTTACAGATCAAATTCGAGAATATCTGTACATATAGTTACCAAAAGTCGATATCGACTTGATGCACGCTAACAACAAACAACAGTGCGAGGTAGCGTGCTGCAGAGGATTACATGGCAAATATTTGTGAGTGTCAAAGGTAATCTTTTGATGAAGAGGTTACAATACAAATATTAACTTCTTTCAAAATAAAAAGTAAGGCATATATTGTAGTTAATTTTTATTTTACAATGAAGTCTTCTATTCCGTTATGGAAATATCTGAATAATTGCTATGTTATAAAACTATTTTAGAGGCGTAATATTCTTTTTAAAATAAAACAATTTCTACTGTCCTTACTGCGATGGAAAAATTAAAGGGAGGGCCTGGCTCATCAGTGGTGAACCCTCCCAGCGGTTTCGCCAGTTTAATCTACCATACCGCTGTTATATTGCATTTTTGGAATATATACTATTATTGTGCCTTCTACAAGCTTCGGGAAGCTTTTTAAGGCATAACTCATAGTTAGGTGTCTCCGAGCAACCCGCCGCAGAGGAGGGCCAAGGAGAGGGCTGGAGAGGCGACGGCAAGGCCGTGGGCGCCCCGGAGGAGAGGAGGGCTAGTGCACGCCGTTTTGAGGGAACCAAGGCAGCGCCGAGCACAACTCCGGCACCGCAGGCTTCAAAAATAGGGGATCATCAGAGATCAAAGGTCTGGCTTTTACCTTTCGACCTCCCGAAGGAAGTATTGCATTTTTGGAACTTCCTTTTATAGGTGACTGTTGTAAGACTCTTGGAATGGGTATTTTAGAAGAACTATGGACATAAGCTTTTAGGACAGCAGAATTAAATATAATTATAAATATATAATATGCTTCGAGCAATCGCTCTTCCGCAAATATCAAATTGTGTCTTTTATTAAAACAATAATGTTACGATGTACTAGAGCGCCATCTGTTATCAAATTATAAAACTATTTTAGAGGCGTAATATTCTTTTAAAATAAAACAATTTCTACTGTCCTTACTGCGATGGAAAAATTAAAGGGAGGGCCTGGCTCATCACTGGTGAACCCTCCCTGCGGTTTCGCCAGTTTAATCTACCATACCGCTGTTATATTGCATTTTTGGAACTTCCTTTTATAGGTATAATATATAATGATATATTTATAATTATATTTAATTCTGCTGTCCTAAAAGCTTATGTCCATAGTTCTTCTAAAATACCCATTCCAAGAGTCTTACAACAGTCACCTATAAAAGGAAGTTCCAAAAATGCAATATAACAGCGGTATGGTAGATTAAACTGGCGAAACCGCTGGGAGGGTTCACCACTGATGAGCCAGGCCCTCCCTTTAATTTTTCCATCGCAGTAAGGACAGTAGAAATTGTTTTATTTTAAAAAGAATATTACGCCTCTAAAATAGTTTTATAATTTGATAACAGATGGCGCTCTAGTACATCGTAACATAATTGCTATGTCCTACAATTTAAGAATCAAAATGATTAAAAGCATGTTATAGCCTCGGAATTCTAATATTAGGATTGTATATATCAGAACGGGAACTTAATTCCATATATAAGAACGAATTATATGAATAAGACATGAGAACATATTGAATAATATTACGAAATGTTTCATAATAATGTATTGAATTTAAAAATATATATTTATATGGCTAGCAGGAGAAATGGAGGAAAGAACCACAAACATTTTAGTAGAGATATTCCACAACAATACATTTTATTTTATAAATTTTAAAAGGTAGTAAAATGCTAGGAATAAAATTATATTGAGTTAATAATATATATTTATCATTTTCAGCGATAGAGATCGCAAATTTGAGGAAAAATATATTTATATATAATATTGTGAAATCTTCATATTTTCTTTTATTACAAGAATATGACTTGGCCTTTAGTTATTAAATTATTATGTTAAATATTTTTGAAATCATGAAAAAAAGAGACATTTCCGTTTAAGAAAAGAAAATTTCATCGATTAAAAATATTTATATATAAATAAAAAAAAAACATAGCCTGACCACGTTCACATGAACTTTCTAGATGGCAGAACGCCATCAAGTGGAACAGAAATCAACTAAACATTGATTTAGCCTGTTCCCTGATATTTGGCCAACCCATTTTCTTGAAAAATCAAGAAAAGCCAACCACGAACGCGTTTAGGGCTGTTGGCCCGCGTCAGCGTGATGCAGGCTGTACCTCTACGATCAAAGGTATTTTGACCCCAGAGGTTTCTTGAACAACATCGAAAAATCCATTATTTTATTTATTTTTTTATTATATTTTCACACATACACATATATATTTGAAAACTCAGGGGAAATATTTGAAAAGGTGTGTATATGTATGTTTGTTCGTTAAACATGGTTCCGTGGAATCTACTTGTGATATATAAAAAAAAAAACAGTTCAATGCCAATCCAATTGTTAAGCCTTCTAGTAAATTTCCTAGCAAATTATACTTTACAAGCAATTGATGTTTTTCTTTGAAATAATTTTCAACAATTTCCTCTAGATAGCACTTATTAATTCAATAAAAAACAACGAAATAACCTTTTGTTTATAAAAATGTGACAAAAAATTATATTTCAGGCCACAATCCTTAATACCTAAACATGTTTCAACATAAAAATCAAAGACATCTTCTGTTAAAAATCCTCCAATAGTTTCCAATTTCCTCGTATCATTTAATTCTTTTGGAAGAGTTTTCTCTCTCTTTCTGATTAAAATATTTGAGCCAAGATTTAAACGGCAGATTTCCATTAGGGAGAAATTTACTAAGGAGGATTTTGGTGTTATCAGCCATTTTTCTTGTGTTGTGCTGTTTTAATTTCACTTTCTCTTAATTGAAAATATGATATATAGTATATTTTTCATAAATCAATATTTAAATCCGAACTTATATAAATCATAAATTTGATGTTTAAAATATTTTAAACATTGAAATGCTGGATATAATTGGAAATATTTTAAATTATCGCGCTATTTAGAGTTAAAATTTCACAAAGAACTTAAAATAGCGGACTTTAAATAATTTAATAAGATATTTGGTTTCTCTTTTCAACTTAAAATGATTTATTTTCAGAGAGAGAATTCTCTCTCTTTCTCTTGTTAATATTTATATTATTTAATATTTAAAGTTCTTTTTTTTAAAATAACGTTTTTAATGCTTTTTTTTTCAATTGGGATGTTAGCACTCGAAGGGGAAAATTAGATCCTGTTCGACTTCATAAATTTGTCAGAAATGATTACTTATAACTGCAATCGTATAAATTATTTTGCCGAGTCGCATGCACGTTTTTTCAGCATTATTTTTTGAATGTGGTAAAGTTTCGCATTAAGAATACAACAGTGAAATTTTATCCGTTATATTTGTCAACATTAACAACATATCCATGATTAAGCTGATATTAAGCTTGTTAAATATAGATTTTATAAAAATATTTATACGCGCAAGGAAACTTCGGCAGATATATATTATGTCTTGTTGCAGAACTATTCACCAACGCTTGAATAAGTGTTGTTTGTGAAACGAAAGGCAATGGGCAGAGTGTTAAGAATTTCTTTTTTTATTTTAAGTATGATTTTTTAAATAATTAACTATAAGCATGTTTCTTCAAAGTGAGAATTCAAAACCCGGCAGATGGGCTGGTGCTTATATGTCCAGTTATTGAAAGTTCCTTGAAAGGAAAAGGAGGGAAACTATTTACATAAAACAAGTACATGACAAGTTATCAGTATATCATGTACAATTCAGGGATTCTAATAATTTTTTAAAAGTTAATGAGAATGTTTATTTGAATGAACAAAGGATTAAAAGAGGAAAACATAGCATTTTACAACGTGACACACCACCTCACTTGTGGAAAATTAAATGGATATATTTATTTTTCCCGAATGGTAGTTAGATGGGGTAGAAGGTTCGTGAATCATATTTTACCAGTATTACAACATTTAAAATTAGAAGCTATTATAGACGCGTATGATTATTTTTAAAAATGAACAAATTCTACTGTCCTTACTGCAATGGAAAATTAATAGGAGGGCCTGGCTCATCAGTGGTGAACCCTCCCAGCGGTTTCGCCAGTTTAATTTTATAAAATATTATTTTAAAAAATCATACAGGTCTATAATAGTTTCTAATTTTGATAACAGATGGCGCGCTAATGCATTATTTAAGGTTGTAGAACGACACGTTTGACAAGTTTTACCGGAAATGTTTCTTTTGAACGAAAAATCGTAATTTATTTTAAGGAGAAATAACGACTATTTCTATCCTTAGGGATGAAGTATGAAAGGATGAATTGTAATGAGTAATGATGAACGTAAAAAAAAAATTTCCATCACTGAACACTTTTATTTTTCCGTTCATCATTACTTTTCACAATTTATCCTTTCATACTTCATCCCTAAGGATAGAAATAGTTGTTATTTCTCCTTAAAATAAATTACGATTTTTCGTTCAAAAAAAAAACATTTGCGGTAAAACTTGGTAAACCTGTCGTTCTACAATCATAAACCGCATTATATTGTATAATAAATATATTTCCAAGGAAGGATATTTTACTATGGGAGTAAAGCGATTTTAGTTGGGGTATTATAATACATTTCTTAAAATTTTTGCATTTAATATAAATTAAAGATAGTAGCCTGGCCGGCATTCAAATTTTTTAAATTTAATGATACTTCGACCATTAAATCTTTTTGAAAAGATTAAAGATTTACTGGCCGAAGCATCTTTATTTCTAACAAGAAATTTGAAGAAAATCTGTTGAGTTTTAAGAAGAATAAGATTATATTGCTTGTGGTTTATTGCGATAATCGGTTATCTTTGCTGTGTTAATTGATATCTCTCTTATTACTCGATTGTAACAAATAAGTAAAGGAAAATCAGAAGGAATCATTAATAGAAGCCTTTTTTTTACATTTATTAAATGTTCTTCAAGGTCAAACCCTACAATTGAAAATGTGAATGGTTATGAAAGATCTGATAAAATAACAACCTCATTTATTTCCTCAAATATTTAGAATAAAAAGAACGGATACATTAATAGAGTTATTCGGAAAATCGGACCTGATAGTTGTTCCTGGTATAAAACCCCTTTTAAATCTAGACAGAGAAAGGTATCAAATAAATGGAAAATGAATAGGAAGGAATTATTTGAGAGAAATTCTTCCTTCCGCTATTATTCAATGTTTGTAGAGGTATATTAAATTATACGATTGAAAGGTGAAATCATTTGCGAAATCTTACGAAATAGCGTTCAAGTATTTCCTTTGAGATAGTAAAAAGCCTATTCAGTGCTTTAAAGGAATGATTATTTAAAATAAAAAATCTGGTGAGAAAGAAAATCCGTTTTCTAGATACTTTTTAACTATTATGGTTGTTTTATTTATGTATTTATATTTTTGGTCGACAAAATTTAATTATTTAAACTGTTTTTTTTTAAGCAATGAAATGAAATTCAACACTCACTGTACGTAGTTCTGTATAATAAACTGGTAATCATTTTTAAAAAAGAGATTGAAAGGTAAAATTAACAATGTGAAGTGTGTAAAAAATAATGAAAATTAGAATAAGAATAATGATTTAGAATTAAGAAAAAAGCCTCTCCTGATCGTGCAACTAAAGGTTGCTGATAGCTTGCGCCATCTGTCGGAATGAATATCAACAAATCGCTAAATTTAAAATAATTGAAAGTAAAATTTCAGGTTTGTACTGTTTTTTTCGCATAATTTAGAATTAGTTTAAATTTAAAAAGAGTATTTAAAATTATATGTTATATTCGTTAATGGAAATAGAGTAGAATAAACTGATTCTCGCATTTAAAAATTATACGAATAATTTTTTTATAAATTTTTAAAGGATTAAATATTTTTTAATGATGCACATTTATATATCGGCAAAAAATGAATAAAAGTTGATAAAATGCGAATGCATATATAAAACGCATCGTAAAATTTTGGTGGTGGTGGTGCTTATCTCCATGGTTAAACCAATTCCTAAAGTCCACTTCTCTCCAATTTTGAGATGGTAGTTATAGGTCTGGAAAATAGGTCCTCTATTGTCAGTTCTGAGCATGATATGTTCTGGAGAAGCTTCCGCACTATTGCATTTCAAGCAGTTATTGAAGGTTTTTTTGTCCATTTTGAAATTTTAAGGTTTTTATATGGCCACTTCTTAGTCTTGCTAAAGCTGTTTGTTGAATTATATTGAGCTTCTGAAGTTCTAATTGTTTCAATGATTTTTACCAGTGATGATTTGGATAAGCTATCAGTTTTTATTTATTTTCTTTTTTTTATATACTATATATTTCTTCAAAGCTTAACTTGGCGATTGACAATTGGTGAGACATCTTGGTTATTGGGCACAATGTGGCGCTGGATACATCCAGAGGTTACGATGACGTTAAGGAACCCGTAGTTCAGGGTAGACGGAGGCTGCAAGAGGGCAACATACGGCTGCTGAAATCTGGATCATTCGCCAGTTTTATTCCCAATTTGGTCTGTTTAAAATGTATTTACAATTTTTAAATAAATCTTCAATTTGTAATATACCCAGAGTATAGAAAATACAAAACCTTATATTTAATTGATGCCCATCAGGCTTATATGTGTATCATATTGCCACGTGGAAAATTAGGGAAGACAAACTTCAGGATGAGACAGCAATTTATTTAAGGCAAGAACAAACTATGCAGGAAAGACAAAAGATAATGAATGAGGGAAGTTTAGAGAGTAGTAAAATATAAAAATAAAAATTGATACTCTGTTAATACTAGTGTAAAATAATAAATGCTTCGCTACAATATCAAAGGTGTAATAATTGTGATC
>CP092886.1:128168075-128254165 GCA_030710605.1 Cordylochernes scorpioides | reverse complement strand
CACTTTTTTGTAGTTCATTTCTTTTAGTTATAAGTCTTTGAATATTTTTTGCCTGGTGTGTATAATTTGGAATTCATTTCTTAATATTACCTCTGGGTATTGAAACTTTGGCTGCTTTAATAATGGTGTTTTCGAAAGATATCATATTAGCCTTTTTGAAGTTCCAGAATTTTTCTTAATTGAGCTAGTTTTGGTCTTGGTGCTAATTTCTATCAAATTAGGCAAATGATCACTTCCAAAACTTTTTAATATTTTCTATTTGCATTTGTGGAAAATGTCAGGATAGTAAAACCTTATATCAAGGGCTTGTGCAGTATTATAGCTTGTAGGAATGATGGGTAGGATTCCCATCATTTAAGCACATGAGAAGGCATTGTCGTCAAATATGTTTGATAGTATTTTGCCTCTTGGGTTTGGCGTAGAACATCCCCATAGTTGATGTTTGGCATTAAGGTCACCTACAATAATAGTGTTGTCTGTAAGAAATTGAGCCATTGTTCCATCGTCAATAAATGTATTGTTTGGAGGGTGATACATATTGTATATGTGGATGGCTTTGTTTTGATTGAGGTAGACTTTGATACCTTGGGCTTCAAGGTCTGATGTATTTGTAATATTAACGGCTATGTCTTCATAGTACAAATTCTTGATTAAAATAGCTAGGCCACGCCCTTCAACAGCATATACAGATGGATCTTCAGACCTTACCCTGAGTAATGGAGGGGCCGGAATTAACATAATACTGCAAGATGGAACAAACATCAAAATCAAAGAAGGAGCAGGACAGATTTCGTCAAACTTCACTTGTGAACTGACAGCTATCTGGAAAGCCCTTGATGTATGCCTTAACCAACCATCCCTGCATCAAGCAGAAGGAATTTTAATATACAGCGACTCCATATCCGCTCTAGAAGAAATTCAGAAGGGCAATACTAAAATCACACAGAAAATTACACTCGTTACTTACCCAACTGGAACCATTGGAGAATAACTGCATTCTACAATGAATCCCTGCCCATGCTGGGATCAGGGGTAATGAAATGGCATTCGAATTGGCAAAGGAAGCCAGAAAGTTGAGCCAAAGGAAAGAACAAATGTCATTATTTGACGCTGATTCTTTGTCAAAATACAAGATAATTAAACGAAAAAATAAGAAAAGATCAAAATGCGAAATAAACTCTGAGAGAAAAATGACAAAAACTAAAACAAGACTTAGAACAAAACACTATAAAGGAATGACAATACATCCAGATGGCACAAGAACCTATAGGGCATGCAACAATTGTCCTGGTGTGGAACTTACACCTACCCACATATTCTTATAGACAGCAATGGCCGCAGCCTTGCAAAAAATTAGACATAGACCCTGAGCAGCAGCTTTACACACCTAAGATAGTGGACATTGCTGCTGCTGTGATGGAGATACATGGATACATCTGAGGCTCTTTATTGGACACGACAACAACAACGGCATTCCAGAGTAAAATAAATTATCAGAGATAGATACATATTTTTCAAATGAATTAAAATAAATATAATCGATACTGAGTGAGAGTTGAATTAAAAATATTAGAAATTTATTATCTTCGGAAACAAACCGTATCTAAAATATCAATTTTTTTTTTGCTACATGTTTTAATTTGCATTTACCTATTTTACATATCTCTGATTGTATTTGAAAATCGTTAACCAATTCTTCATACTTTTGGCGAAGTGGTGTTTTATTAATTTGTTATTTGATATTATTAGGGTTCTTTCCTGGTATTCATAAAGGAAAAATACATGCCGATCAGTTATATTTTTCAATTTATCAAACAATTTGGCCGCTGAATCTCTGATTCTGGTAGAGCGCCATCTGGAGAATAAAATTGTAACTAAAATCAATTTCGAATTTTTCATTATTTGCCATAAAAAATCCCATTGCATCCTGAACACAATGGTGTTTACCGCATTGCTCTAGCGCAAATATTCGCGGAGTTATTAATTTTTAAAATAGTGCGGGACTTTTGGATCACCCTGTATATAAATCGTGAAGTATTATTGCACGAGTTATATTGGGTTTAAAACTATACACTTTATTACAATTAATTTAATTTCCTTCTATCGATAAAATTTGTAATAAATATATTATTGGCAATATCTATCTTATGATAAATATTCTCAAACAATATTATTTAGCATAAGAAACACATTGACAAAAATAATTATATTAAACAAGTTATAATTTGTATGTGTACATAATTACTTTTCCTAATTATTTTGTAGTTATGAAAATACACGCACGATTGTATAAATTGTTGTCAAATATATTTGCGCAGATAGAGAAGTTTTGCAATTTACCTTACTAAGTATTTGTCGTTTTCCAAACTGCACGGCTCTTTAAAAACAAACTTTTCAATTTTGTTTGCTACGAATCGATTCTAAAACTACGAAATTTTACTTTCTTTTTAAAACAGTTTTTATTCAAAGTCGAAGTAATCCTCTACTTATCCGGAAAAATATTTTTTTCCTCATTTTAAGCCGTTAAATATGTTTAACGATTAGTTATATAAATCTGATTATTAGATTGAGTTTTTATTTAAAAAAATATTTCTACACCTTGGAGTGAAATTTTAAAAATAAGGATTTTTCTAAATATCTCGCGCTAACGTAACGTGCTGATAAGCAGGAGGACGGTGGAGTTATGGCGGCGGGATGCAGACGCGCGCGCGGGACTCACCGATAATGATGTCCGTCGAGCCACGTGCGCGGGCGAGCAGCACCGGCCAGCACAACCAAACTCCCAGCACCGGCAACCACAACCTCCGCTCCATCGCAACTGCCTCGCCGCGCTCCTGGCCCTCCTTATATACCCGCGACGCCACCTAACGTCCGAAATTTCTTCCCAATCAATTTCTCCCTCTCCTCTTCTTTCCCTCATAATAAATAAATTGGAAAGCTCCACTTTTAAAATATTTATAAACAAATTACAGTTTCTTCTTTCACCTTGGATTAGGCACTAAATAATACGCGGCGCTACCTTAGAGCTGGCCGGAGAAGTGGAGAAAATGCCGGAGAGAGATAATTTGGATTGGATCTCTTCATTATTATAGCGCGCTGCGTATCGTTTATAAAGCTAATCCCGTTTCGGTTCCACCTCAGGGATAATTTGTCTGCCCGTCATCCCGTCGATGGCATATATCACTCTTTGTTTTGGGAACTTCTTTTTCCTTGTGGTAATTCAGGAGGATCTACCTTTCAACTGCGCCGACATATTTTTCAGTGTGTTTCTCAACTGCCTAACCTATTTTAATTTCTTTAAAATTTGAGGGAAATCTCAGCCTCCATCAGGTATCGACCTGGGAGCTCATATAAAAATAAAGAAAGTTCCTATTTCACCCACACACAAGGCCTTCTATTTGGATAGCGATTGAGAAAACCCCTTCATGAGTTTGAGGGTTTGTAATGGAAAGATGTTGAAATATTTGAAATATTATTGAAAAATTAACCACTGATATAGAAATAGAAAATATTTGGTTTTTATATAAATTGTTATATAAATCTTTCATATATATATATATACTAGTGGACCCGGCCACGCCTTGCTGTGGCTAAATTGTAATGTGTTAAATTAACATTATACTAAACTATTCAGTACAGTAAAGTCAATATTCACTTATAAAGATAAAATGTATATGTATTGTATATTGTATATGTTATTATATGTATTGTTTTTTGTTTTCGAGATATTCTAATAGAACGTTCTCACATTTTCTGTAAAATATTTATATATGCACAAACACAGAATATTATCACTACGTCTTAATTTCGCTATATTTATTGCTATAAATATTATTCTAAAATAATTCGCCAGAAATCGTCCTGATAGTATACTACACAGCGAACCCGGCCACGCGTTGCAGTGGCTAAATTGTAATATGTTGAATTAACATTATACTAAACTATTCAGTACAGTAAAGTTAATATTCACTAATAAAGATAAAAATGTTTTAGCCGATCTAAAGCCCAACGGGATTGAGAATGGAACGTTAGGTTAATATTTGAAAGTGATTTTTATATATATAGACAATATAGCCCTTCATTGTAATCATTGATTATAATCACTGCATTAATAAATGTCAGTCTTCCCAGTATTCTTTTACCTATGTATGGATATTTTGGTTTGAATTAGTGAACTACTGCGAATTTGTAGACGAATGACCCGGGCAACGCCCGGGTTTACACGATTAAATGTATATTACATATGGAAGATGGACGTAGTTCCCGGAGGGCACCCGCGAGGTCACTCTGCCCCCGCGCAACTGTCCAACCGGGAGCGCCCCGCGCCGTCAAAATCGTAACGCGTTCTAGAGGGCGCTGCTCGGCCGTCAGCCGGGAGATCTCATTTACTCGGCGGGGGGAGGCAGGGAGGTCACGTGCTGCGCCGGCAGCCAATCGTCGCGCGCCGCCATCCCCCGTCTGCCGCGAGAGGGGCGCAGATTGCGAGTGAATTTACGTTTTATTGTAAATAAAAATGCAACGAAAGGTTATTTCTAAAGAGTAATTAGCCATAAACCATCCCGGTAGTATACTAAACATCTTCCCAAAGTTTCATCACGATTGGTTGAGCGATGTAGAAGATTATCACTGACAAACGGACGGACGGACGGACGGACCAACAAACATCCATTTTTATATATATAGATTAGACAAACATATTCCACGTATTTAGACGTTGAATTTATCTACTAAGGAGCGTTTTATAACAATGTAAATGTTGTAGAAAACACACAAACACTGTATTTCAACAATTAATTATTTATTATTATTTAAAAAGAATATATATATATATCTATAGAGTGTCCAATATTTTTTATAATAAATTCATACTATATTATAATTGATTTTCTTAGAAATGAATATTTCTAAATTATAAAACTTGTATTTAAAGCTTTTGTTGCACTAAAGTTGACTAATCTTGTAAGTTGGATGCGCACCGTGCATATAGGAAGATAATAGAAATTAATTTTCAAGGAATTTAATAGGTTCATATTTTCAAGATTTATTAACGGTGGTAGATTTTTATATTTTGCCTGTACATCCATACAAATAACTATAGACATCAAAATATAATGAAATGAGGCGTTGGCGCCTGGCAAGGGGCTTTCCCTTATGACAGGAGGGGGATACCCCAATTGTTTCTATTTTATATTCTACATTTGAAAGTATAAAACATGTACATTCTCTTACTCTGCTTTATATGATTATTTTGTATACTCGGTGTACTTAGGTAGTACTTGTATACTTAATTATTATTTCTTTTTTACTTCTTTGAAATATATTTCTATTTATTGTCTACATGGGGTATACCTTTTCTAGATTTCTCTTATACTTCTCAGAAATATATTTGCCATTTATTGTCGGCGAGTTGTATACTTCTTCTAGAAATTTCTTATTTACTTCTTAGAAATATTTTGCTACTTATTGTCTATACATGGTGTATACTTCTTTTCTAAAGATTTCTTAATTATTTCTTAGAATATTCCTGTTTCGGAACCGGCCAGACTCGCTTTTTTATTTGTTATACTTCGCGTAACGCATTTTTGTGACCTATTATCAAGACACATTTTTTCATGACATAATAACTTGCGTTTCTGCCAGTTAGATTTGCGAAGGAATATAACAAGCTGGAACTGTGTGATTTGTGTGAAGGTATAAAATTGAATCCCATTATATATAATATATCTATAGGTGAAAAAGAGGGAGTTCTCCCCTTAGACTTACATTAAGCTAATTCATTTACCGATATTCGCTCGGAAAGCACGGAGCCTAATAGCAACCAACAAGCTACATGACCCTATTTCGCACAAATTCAAACAAATAACATTCTACAGTAAAGTTATTAAATCGGCCGAATATTCTAAAAAGTGGGTTTAAATTTTAAAGTATTAGGACCTAATTTAGCCTAAAATACAATTTAATTTTATGGAATAGAAGTATTTATGTTTAAAGAGGGGTAACTCTCTTTTCAAAATGCATTTAAGAAACTCTTGATCATATCTGCGCGCTTAAACACATTTCTGACAGAGATTCTGCGGATTTTATAATGGCTTTCGTAGGATGTTCTGAAATCGAAGCTGAATTTCCAATGATGGGCACAATAGCCATGGTGGACATGTAAGCTTATTCTGCTCATGTAAGCTTATTGTGGCTTATTCACTGATCTAAACCAGAGCGTTCTGCTTGAATATTAGAAGATGTATTATTTTTTATGCATTTAGGCGCTTATTAAAAGAAAACGTGATTTTTACATTAGAATATCATCTTTTGGAACTTTTGCGTTCTATTCTGTATTCAAAAAATAGTCCCTGCCACTTCAACAGTTAAAAGATTTCTTTCGAAGTTTCGACCGCGCGATTCATAACTTCTTTCGACAATATGTTATGAAATCGTGGTCGTCCTATTTTATTTTTATATGGCCATAGCCCGAACCATGGTATGCAGGTAAAATTTATTCAAACTTTCAAACACTGGCACTGTGGTTTGTTCATTTGACTGCTCAAAGAATATCAGAAGATGCATTGTTTTTATAACACGAATAAAATCATAAAGGATGAGTTTCTTTATTGGTATAAACCGATTCGAGCTTTCGGGCGCAAGCAGCTCTTCTACAGGAATGCTTGCGCCTGAAAGCTCAAATCGGTTTATACCAATAAAGAAACTCATCCTTTATGATTTTATTCGTGTTATAATATATTGAAAGGATTACTCGTCTTTAATGCATTGTTTTGTTCAGTTTATGAATTAATTTGTAAAATGTGTATTAACACAAACTTTCTCTCTCTCCTGAAACCACTGAACGGTAGCTAAATAATAGGAGGGTTTGACTCATCATTTGTGAACCTTTCTAGCGGTTTCGATAATTTGATCTGTCAGATTGCCTGAACTAGGACATATTCTACTTTGATTACTGAGACCGCATTCAATTATTCAATTAAAAACGGTGCTTATAGCTTACCTATTATATTCAAGAAATAGTCACCCAGTAATTCTTTAAATAAGTAAAATTGGTTGTTGAGTGAGGCCTTTTTTTTAAATGTATTTGTTGAAGTAATGCCAGAGCTTTCGGGAAAATTTGCTCTTTTACGAGTAAATAATAAATATGACAACAATACGAAGCTATTTACAAAGCAAAAGAAGTAAATGAAATATTGGTGTATGCACCTCCGGACGTTCATTAGACTAAATTAGAGGCGGATATTAAAATTGATACTATAATATAGTGTTATGAAGCATCAGAGCGCCATCTGTTATGAAAATTCGAAACTATTATAGACGCGTATTGTTATTTTAAAAATTAAACAATTTCAACTGCCCTTACTGCAAATGAAAAATTAATGAGAGGGCCTGGTTTATCAGTTGTGAACATTTCTAGCGATTTACACCACTGATGAGCCAGGCCCTCCCAATAATTTTTCCATTGCAGTAAGGGCAGTATAAATTGTTTAAAAGAATCATACGAGTCTATAATAGTAATTCGACAAATTATATATTATTGCCTTGGAAATATTTATATTTAAGGTGTGATTAATGGTATATTTTGTGAACCATAATGAAAAGAAAATTGCCTAATATTTGCCCTTATAGAAGAGCGATTTTTTCGAAGGTTTTCATTACTTTAAAAGAATAAAAAGAAACGTTTCATCCAGCGTCTAAATGTACTTATTTGAATATTACCTATTTGAATATTACCTGGCTGGTGACTTGAATACACGAACGGGTGCAATGGGAATTCATCATAATACATTATACCTTCCTTGCTACTTGACTACTAGACGCACTTCTAAAGATCCTGTAATATCTACGCATTCAGAACAATTCATAGATTGATTGGATAATAATACTCTTACAATTTTGAACGGCAGAACAAGGGGTGACAGAAGTGGTAACTACACATATATATCAGCACGTGGATCCTCGGTGGTAGATTACTGTATTGTCTCCCATGGGCTGTTAGGTTACGTACATGACCTATACATCGAGGGATTACCACACTCAGATCACTTACCTCTAATTATAAAAATGGATATGAATTGGGGACCGAAACAAGTGACGAACCCGACTTCACGGGTAAAGAAAAAATATATATGGTTACCCGAAAGAGTAACGCTATTTGTAGAGGACTTAGAAGGAGCTTATGGATTTTGGAATAACTCGATTGAAAATATAATGAACAACATGGTTAATCAGATCAAAGGCGCAATGGTACAAAATGGTATGCAAATTGAAATAAAAGCGAATAACTCACTGTCGAAGCCTTGGTTTGATCATGAGTGCTACATAGCGAAAAAGATTATGAAAGCAGCTCTGACAAAATATATTAAATCTAATAGGAATCTAGATCGTTTGGAATATGTCAAAACAAGGAACAAATATACATCGATTAATAACAATAAAAAGGAAAATATTTCTGTGAAATACAAGAAAAATTAAATAATACATACGATTCAAGTGAATCTGGAAAACAATAGCTCGCTTCAGAAAAATAAACTATACACAGGGCAATATCTCAATATCGGACTGGCAGCAATTTTACAATAAACTCCTGGATACAGAAACAATACCAGATTACGAACCCGTTACTATGACCCTCCTAAATACAGATAATGAGCTAACTAAATGCACAACTCTTAATGAAATAAGCAAAGAAATTTCTCGAATAAGGCATGGCAAGGCGACTGGTTTTGACGACATAATGAATGAAGCAATAAAGGCCCTCCCTAAAGATCATCTAATCTCCTTAAAGGATATATTCAATAGAATTTTGAGAACGTCTGAATTTCCGACAACATAGTTGAAATCAGTTATTCAACCAATTTTTAAGAATGGTGATCCAGACGACCCCTCTAACTATCGAGGCATAGCGCTCTTAAGCAATATAGCAAAATTATTTACATCAATACTCAAATCTCGTCTGAGCAGTTGGATCTCTTGTCAGGACCATATATTCACTCTATCATCCCTGATTCAAATGACTCTAAGCCGAAAGAGAAGAAAATGCTACATGTTCTTCGTGAATTTGAAAAAAGCCTTCGACACAGTGCCCCACTCATTATTATGGAGAAAACTGGTAGATGCAGGTCTCAACCACCGTTTTGTTAACTTAATTAAAGATTATTACACAAATATGACAGCGGTAGTGCGATGGAACAATTCATTCACTGCGCCAATAAAGGTGCGTTCGGGAGTTTTACAATGGGAGCCGATGTCACCTTATTTATTTATACTTTTTATAAATGATTTAATCGGTCTCTACAATGGTTCAGATTTACCGGGAATATTTCTCCCAAATTATGGATATGTTCATATTCTACTATACGCAGATGATATTGTCTTGATTGGAGAATCCAAACATAACCTTCAAATAAAAATCAATATGCTAAGAAAATATTTTGAAACAAATGTATTAACGCTGAATGAAAATAAGTCAAAATTTGTAGTTTTCAGAAACGGCGGTCGATTAGCACAAAATGACAAATAGTTTTGGGGTGAGCGGCAACTGTCTGTTACTACGAAACATCTATACTTGGGATATCCGCTTACAAGTGCAAATTCACTAAACAAGGTAGCGTCACACTACAAGGCAAAGCCCTGGCAGCAATTGGCGCTGTGTGGCAAGTTCTGACAAAATCCAAGATGAACTCTCTAAATGCGGCAATGAGATTACTTGATTCGACGGTCTTGCCTCACATGCTATACGCCGCACCCTGCTGGGCACTCAACCAAGTAAAGGTAGTTGACCAGGTTCAGAATATTTTTCTAAGACGCTACCTAAATTTACCAAAGTATACTCCGGGCTTTATGCTAACAATGGAGTGTGGACGAGTATCACAGGAAGTTATCATAACTAAGCAGGTCCTGAGATTTTGGGTGAGGATTATGAAAATGGAAGAGAGTAGGTTGCCCCGGGCATGTTTGTTACACTCTGGACATTACACAGCAATCAAAGGGCTGGTTTAACCTTTGTCGAAAACCTGTCAACCATTTTAGACTCAAACGGTTTTTCGTTCCTGAAGGGTTGTCCGGATTACACTGCAATACTGACTGAAATCCCTGCTATTATTCGAATAGCAACCGAACAAAGCATTCAAAACGACATGGCGAAAATTCTAAATACTTCACATTACAGTCACTTCAAATACCTAAAAAACTCAATAACAGCAGAACGATATTTATTCACAACTATTCCTCTAGCAATTAAAATATTTTTTGCACAACTGAGACTCCTTTGGACGATCTTCCCAGAAAATCGTTCAAAGCGCTGGAAGATTGATTTGACTCTAACTTGCGATCCGTGTAAAAACAGAATCCAATACGAAATTATGCATATTATTTGGATGCTCTTGCTTAGAGAAACAGAGGAAAGAAATTTTGGGAGACTTACCCTGGTCTCAACCTGACTGCCAACAAATATGCAGCTGGATGAACACACTGATGTTTAATCAGGGTCTCTCCCTCGGTTTATATAAATTCTACAAGGCCGCAGTCAATGTCCGTTGGAGAATAATGGATTCGCCGAATGTCGTGGTTTGCTTGGAGGAAGAAAGCGAAGATTGAACGCGGCTGATTCCACACTAGCCCTCTCAATGAAATCCTAACCTTGACATACTCTAAACATTGGTACTTTAATTTAAATATCAATCATGTATGGTACCTTTTGCTCCGTATGTTTATTTTTTTGTATATATGGCTATATTTCTTTTTGTTTGTTTTTTCTTTCTTCTCTCTTTTCTTTTTCCTTATTACTTCTTGTATTTTAGTTATTGCTTTTGAAATATCTTCCTTTGCTAAATCCCGTAGAGGGGAATCATGTATAGGGCTGGATGCCCCAATAAAAAGGCTTGTGTGTGTGTGTGTGTGAATATTACCTATTGACTTAATACTTTGGTTTTAATGAAAGAAATCATAGTCCCACAAACAACACATATTTTGGCACAAGTGCCTAGGGAGAAATGCGTACAAATGTTATCTATACAGATATGATTAGATATATTAATATATTAGCTATTAATATTTAATTATAGAAGCATAATTAAATCACATAATTACATAAATGGCAACGTGTGTGTAGAAGATCATAGGCAGGACAGTGCCCCCAGATGTTATTCTTGTGAAATCAAATGTAATAATAATTTATTATAAATTCTTCGCCGATCAACAAAACACAATAAAAAGGTTTTATCATAATATTATATTGAAACCGTTTATTTTCTTAAAATTGTTTTTTATATATTGCCCCTTATAATATATAATATTGAGTTTTCACAACAAATAAAAGGTATAATGTCGTTTGAAAAGACGTAAAGTATATAAATAAGAAAAATTTTCACCGAAATAAATTCCGACTTCTATATTTTGGAAGAGAATATTAAAGGTATAATAGTGTAGTGTTTTCCCTTTGAAGTATAGCGTTTGTGAAATCGTTGAAATTTTTGAAAGCAATTCTTAGAAAAACTTTATAGAATTAAATAAAATATTGAATGCAATGGGCTTTCTCTCTATATTTTTATTGAGTGTTTTATATTGTTCCATTTAATATAGAATTTTTATTAGATATGATCAGCCTTTTTAAACTATAATATCTATTTTGAGAAATATTTGGCCAAATTCAGTTTCGAATTTCTAAAAAATAAGATAATAAATTGTTTAATACGAATTCTATTTTTGTATTTGATCGAAGTTTAATTTATTATAAATGTTTTCACGCGATAGTTGTATCGTTTCATTGAGGAGAGATAGAAATATTTATTTTTATTCAAGTTTGAAGAAAATATAAAATTCTATAATAGGTTTAGGAGATAAATTGGAACACCATTTCTTATACAGACGAATTTTTATAAGGGATAAAGGAGATCTAGTCAAACAAGCTGTCATAGGGATGCAGTGTGAAATATAAATGAATATTTGATATCAGAATAACCAAAAACGCTAACAAGTATTGCCATTTCTTGCTTCCTCACCTTCTAAAAGTAAATCACAAAGAATCCCTATTTTATTTCTTTATGAAAAGTATATCTAGAGGAGAAATGTTTTGCATAATCTTCTTAAATCCTTTACAATATAATTAATACAAAAACATACTTCAAGCTACTAAAATACTTCAATAATCTTGTTTGTATATCTTTCTATTTATAATTTATATATAACAAAATATAGATATTGTAATCTTTTGTATGACCACTTTATATTTGCAGATAATTATTTGTATAATTTGTTATATACAAGCATATATAAATGTTTATTTTATATATAGTTTTTATATTTATTATATATATTATTATATTTATATTATAGTTTTATCGCAGTCTATTATTTTTTTTTTGAAAACGCACTTAGTGTTATTCCAACTATTATAAATATATTTTATATAAAATTTGATATCAGTTTATTTTTTAAATATGTCTTATAAGAATTATGTAGAAATTTCTATACAGACCTTTTGATATAAATAAATAAATTTACATTATATAAGAAAAAAGAGTGATTGAAATGCTAAGAAAATTACAATTAAAGGTTTTGTGCTAAAAATTGAGCGCCCGATTAAAGCGGTTTTTCCGTTTAGCGTTGTCATTATTGAGAACCAGAATCTGATTGAGCCATTTATCGGGTCGTTGCTGTCGTATTGATTCTCGAAGTCGGTTGGTGTGAAAATGCTTAGTCACATTTCTGGTAGGAAATGGCGGTGATTGATCAGTCCATTGACCAGCTGGTAGTTACAATCCCTCGGAGATATTCTAACTCATACATGGACCGTTAGTCAAGAGAGATAAACTGCTCATATTATATACAAGCTGAAGTTAATTAAACATACCAGATAATGTCTCTAAAATATTTTAGGGATATAAGAAATGATGTCATTTTTAATAAGGTTTTTCTATCATAAATAAAACTTCTTCCGACTGTCTTTTCCGCGATCAAAATTATATTGGGAAGGTCTGTGATGAACCGTCATGAACCCATTAGTGGTGAACCCTCCAATCGGTTTCGCTAATTTAATCCACCTGGCCGCTCTAATTTTGGATGTACATTTCTTATATGATATTTGTCTTTACTGCCTTCATACCTGGTATTAGAAAGGAATATTTGGTTAAGGTATTTGACAGACTCATGGACCTAATCTTAGAGGACCGCGGAAATATATAGAAATATTTGCAACGATCTAGTGGATTAAATTGGCAGAACCGTTGAGAGGATTCTCAACTGATTTGCGAAGTTCTCCCAATATATTTTTCATCTGAGTAATAAAAGTAAAAAACGATTTTATTTTTATGAGAAACATAGCATAAAATGGTGTCTATATTGTACAAAGATTGTGTGTTAATTCCATATGTTAGTTTAAGATTGCTATTGGACCTTATTTAAAGACGAAACACGAATGACATACATTAGTGTTATATAAGATCAACTATATCTACGATGATTCGAAATATTAAGCCATTGAAAACATTTTATGACAAAATTGTGAAGTTTTAAAAAATATGTTTATGCATTGAGGATGATAAAAGTCACATTTAGAAAATTTAATTTCATTCAATTAAAACATTTGAAGATAACGATTCTGACGCGATTATATTCCGATACATGTTAGTATGGTTTTCCTTTTTTATACACGAGATCTGACAATACCTATTAATATATCAAGAAATCAAGATATAAATGTGATTTCCATGAAATAATTCTTCTGTGCGATTTTTATTTAATACAGACTTCAGGTGGCGCTACTCCTACCTTCTTTGCCTCTATTTGTGTTGAACTACTAATTATTAAAATATCCAACCCATGTTAAAATTTGTTGTGTGAATTTTACATTTTTGGTATACCTCCTCCATCCTGTAATAATCTCAATGATCACCAGGATATTTAGAGATATATTTGGCAATTAAATTTAAAACGCTTTTTATTTCACACATGCTCATACTTGTATATCCTAATGTTAATCCTAATATATATGTGAATAAATAAGAATGGATATACATATATATAAATAAGATTGTAATATAAAATTATATCTATATTAATAAAATGCAAATTTCATAAGAGGACATCACTAAAAACTTTCGTTACAATGCATCAATTTCAACCAAATTTTCAACATTTATGTAAAACGAGATGGAGCAGGTTTTGCTTAACATCAAAATATGTTTCCCTAACATTAACATGCGTAACTTCGCTGTTATCGATTAAATACAAAAAAAATCAACAGAGTTAATTTTATTTATATATAAATACAAAAAAATTCAGCAATTCATTCAACTCAATCTAAAAAAATATTCAAAACAAGCAATTTTAAGATAACACCATATGTAAAACAGTCGGCCAAGAAAACAACAATATAATATAAAAAGCCAACAATTAAGAATAAATGTAAGATAAAAAGCCAACAATGAAGAGCAAATATAATATAAAAAGCCAACAATGAAGAATGAATGTAAGATAAAAAGCCAACAATGAAGACTAAATATGATATAAAAAGCCAACAATGAAGAGTGAATGTAATATAAAAAGCCAACAATGAAGAATGAATGTAAGATAAAAAGCCAACAATGAAGAATGAATGTAAGATAAAAAGCCAACAATGAAGAGTGAATGTAAGATAAAAAGCCAACAATGAATAGTAAATGTAATATAAAAAGCCAACAATGAAGAATGAATGTAAGATAAAAAGCCAACAATGAAGAGTAAATATAATATAAAAAGCCAACAATGAAGAATGAATGTAAGATAAAAAGCCAACAATGAAGAGTAAATATAATATAAAAAGCCAACAATGAAGAGTGAATGTAAGATAAAAAGCCAACAATGAAGAGTAAATGTAATATAAAAAGCCAACAGAGTGAATGTAAGATAAAAAGCCAACAATGAAGAGTGAATGTAATATAAAAAGCCAACAATGAAGAATGAATGTAAGATAAAAAGCCAACTATGAAGAGTGAATGTAATATAAAAAGCCAACAATGAAGAGTGAATGTAAGATAAAAAGCCAACAATGAAGAGTAAATGTAATATAAAAAGCCAACAATGAAGAATGAATGTAAGATAAAAAGCCAACAAAGAAGAGTAAATATAATATAAAAAGCCAACAATGAAGAATGAATGTAAGATAAAAAGCCAACAATGAAGAGTAAATATAATATAAAAAGCCAACAATGAAGAGTGAATGTAAGATAAAAAGCCAACAATGAAGAGTAAATGTAATATAAAAAGCCAACAGAGTGAATGGAAGATAAAAAGGCAACAATGAAGAGTGAATGTAATATAAAAAGCCAACAATGAAGAATGAATGTAAGTTAAAAAGCCAACAATGAAGAGTAAATCTCTATATATAAAAAAGTCATTTTCTGTCTGTCTGTCTGTTTCGCGATAAACTCAAAAACTACTGAACCAATTGGTACCAAATTTTGCATGTCGCTTTTTATAAACCCGAGGAAAATTTTCGGCTGCATTTTGATTAATATTTTTGGCTATTTCTTTTTTTTCATTTGAAGAACTTTTTTTACGCGGACTAATCCGGAATGGAATGAATACCTAAATATGGCCATTTTTTAAAGCATCGGTGGTTCAGTGGTAGAATGCTCGCCTGCCACGCGGGCGGCCCGGGTTCGATTCCCGGCCGATGCATTTTTTTTTTTTTTACAATTTTTGAAACTCATTTATATTAGCTTATCTTATCTATATATATAAAATTGAATGCCTGTCTGTCTGTTTGTCTGTACTCTATAGATTCAAAAACCATACATCCAATCGCCGTGAAATATTGGGATATCATTAGGTATATCACCGGGAAGGTTTTTGAAAAATAATTTCCTGAATATCTTGAATATCCTTAGAGTTATTTGCAGATTTGTAGATTTAACTCGCAAGCAGCGCCCCCATTGTGACGATGATAACAAGTTTTCTTATCACTAAGAGTGTTATCTTAAATATTATTTATCAAAAGTAAGATTATCTCAGGATGACACGGCAATGTGACACGGGAAAAAATGTTCACTAGATAAAACTATGATTTTCTAATGTAGAAAATTAGAAAACACAAAATTCAGGATGACACGGCACACAGGGACCGGGAAAAAATGTTCACTTTATCGAGAGATTCAAATTTACGAGTTTCAAATTATCAAAATATATCATTTTTTTAAATAAGTTTTTAGAGAATTGTTTTAACAAATGTTCGCTAGACAAACCTTTACTCGGGTTAAACCTTGGGCGAAGCCAAGTACGTTTTATAAGTTTATAGAGAATTTGTTTTAACAAATGTTCGTTAGACAAACATTCACTCGGGTAAAACCCGGGCGAAGCCGGGCACATCCGCTAGTAATAAATATAATCCAAAATTTATTATCACATATAAATTGTGCATATATTGCATCTAAATAAATACATTTTATTTTTCCACAGTCAAATATATCTATAAACTGTTCCATTATCTTTTTTTTGGAACTCCATTATTTTGAAAGGTATTTTCGCTGAACTGCGATATATTGGACTATAGAAAATATAATGTATTAGTTTAGACATGTCTCCATCTAATTATAATTTGAAATAGATAGCTCACAAATTATTTTTTAAAGAGTATCAAATATATTTCAAATACATATGTTCATTTATATAAATTACATATACCTATTATATATATTTTGCCTTAATGGGAAAGATTCTACCATCGATTGAGCGTCTTAGTTCTTTTCAACAGAGTGCGAAGATAGGAAGAGATGGAGTTTTTCCCTGGAGGAAATATATATAAGTATATTATCATATATACCTGCTATGTTTTTGGTCTATTTATAGGTATATGTTTAATTTAATGGTATAGGTTTAAAAAAAGGATAGAAATGCATGATACTATCTATATAATATAAAACTTATTTATTAAACCAATATTTCTTCTGGCACGAAACCCACTGCATTTTATTTAATTGGCCTTCTCTGATTTCTCTCATTTTCTGAAAATAGGATGAAGAAAGAAGTTTTCTATAAATATTTTTTTAAAATATATATTTGAGTTATTATTGTCACTATTTTTTTTGTTTCCAATTATGTAAAAAATGTAACAAAAATTACTTAGCCAATCACAATTATATTAAACCATTATCGTCATATGACAAATATAGATGGCGTGCATTTACATTTGTATAATGAAAACTTCAAGGATGTCAAAAGGAGTTTAAAGAGTTGCAAGAATGTGAATTTTTAAAGGTTTATGACACGGAAATTTCCACTTTCAAATTGGAGACCTAATCCATTTGGATCCAATTAGACAAGGCCTCTTAGAATATTAGGCTTCAAAGGAAGCTTGCTCAAACAAAAAGAAAATGTACAGTCCCTTTACTTCACACCAAGCTACCTTCTCACTTTGGAGATGAACTTCGACTACAGCCGCTGTAATAAACAATAGAAATATTTTGTTTACAATTATATATTGCCTGACCTCGCTGACCATTCATCTCAACTAGACCAAGGCCGCTAGTTTACGACGACGATCAATAGATGGCGTCTAGTTTTGACGGGAGAGACGACCTTTCTTTTTGTAGATCAATATCCTCCCGGCAAAATTTCATTCTATATTTCGGCGATATATTTGGCCTAGCCACTTTTGCAGCTAAACATCTTTTTGGAAAATTGTGAAGATTCCATTTGATCTCTTGCGAATCTCATGAAATAAAGCCGCCTTGAACTGACAAGTGCCAAAACCCGAAACCATGGTGTTCAGGTAGGCGCTTCTCAGTTTGCCAAAAAGTGTTGTCAAAATCAAAACTAATATAGACGCGTATGATTCTTTTTAAAAATAAACAATTTCTACTGCCCCTTTACTCAATGTAGAAATTGTTTATTTTTTAAAAGAATCTTACGCGTCTATATAAGTTTTATATTTTGATAACAGATGGAACGCTAATGCATCTTAAAAAGTGTTGTGGCTTTTTCACCGACCTGGGGCAGCTAATTTGCAGGGACAGTCAATAGGTGGCGTTTAGTTTTGGCGTTTAATTTGACGGGAGACCTTTATTTTTATATATACAAATATATAGAATATACTTTCTCAAAATATAAGTACGGGTTTCAAAAATATAATTTATTGATTTATATCCGTAGTCCATTCAAATATGACTATACAAATATTTATAATTTGAAAGAATGTTCTTACTTATATAATCAAATCTTACTTATATTATCAAATAACAATAAATGTAAAATTACATTTATGTGTTAGATAATGTAAATTTATTCAATCCTCTCATGCGTCGGATTTAAAACAACAAGAAAGGAAATATAAACGGACTACACACCTAGGTAAGAGGGTATGCAGAATCAATATTGGAATACATTCTCAAATATGTATTTTTATATAAAAGGGGGGAATATAAACACAATAAATAAATTTATTATAAATGTTTTACCTATGAATCTATGCAATTTCTTCTTGTGGTGAATCTGTATAAGACCGGTGGTCTTAATAAAGCTTTGTGTGCGTGTGAATATATGCAATTATATATAATTACATTACATTTTCATTTGTATATGAATAAAAAGAATGTCAATTGTGAATTCAGAAAATACGTTTCTATATCATACAATAAAAATTGACTATTTTTATAAAAGTTAACTAGGAACACACACACACACACACATCAATTTTTTAATATTTCTTACGCTTCGTTTACCCACTACCACACCATTGACAATGAAATATAATCCTAAGAATCTTATTTGTTGTCACTTTATTTATGAATTGTAGAAAATATTGTAACAACGTATTTATTATTTTAGCAGAGTATTATTTTTATAAAATAAAAGGATTTAAAGCGCGAATGTTTCTTTTATACATAATACGAACTTCTACTGTCCTTACTGCGATGAAAAAATATATTGGGAGGGCTTGGCTCATCAGTGGTGAACCCTCCCAGCGGTTTCGCCAATTTAATCCACCAGACCGCTTCTCAGAGCTCTAATGCTGTATTGGATCATTCTGCCTTTATATGCTACACTGAAGGATGAAATCTTAGAAATGGTTTTCAAGTAAAATATGGACATAGGCTTATAGGACAGTAGCATTATATTCGAATGTTTGCATCGAGCAATGCTCTTTAGCAAACTATAAAGACAAGGCCAGTTAGGCATAAATTAATACAAAGCAATAACGCGCCATCTATACATACTCGTATAAAATAAAAGGATTTAAAGCGCGAATGTTTCTTTTATACATAGTACGAACTTCTACTGTCCTTACTGCGATGTACTGAACCTGCCATAATAGTTTTTTTTTATAAATAAATCATTTATTTTTTAATTATGATCATTTTAAAAGTAATTATAACGTAATGAGCATTTCACCTCGAAAAGAACGACATTGGGTCGCCTAAACGCCGGACAATGAATTTTAAAGATGACGAGTTTTCATTTCTAATCAATCCTAGAGAAGTATATTTCTATTACTCTTTATTTCAATAGGTTTTAATAAAAACACGATAAGTCTTATAAAATAATCCTCTTAATATTATATTGATGTTTGCGGAAGAGCGTTTGCTAGGAGCATATTATATATTCATAATTGTATGTATTTTGCTATCTTCAAAGCTTATTTCCATAGTTCATTTAAAATACCTATTCTAAGAGTTTAGCATTAGTATCACTATAAAAGGATGATCAAAAAATGCAATATAACAGCGGTATGGTATATCAAACTGGAGAAGCCGCTGGGAGGGTTCGCCACTGATGAGCCAGGCCCTCCCATTAACTTCTCCATTTCAGTAAGGGCAATATAAATTTGTTTTATTTTTAAAATAATCATACGCGTCTATAATAGTTTCGAAATTTCATAACAGATGATGCGCTAATTCATCATAATATTTTATATATATATACAATCAAATATATAAATCACAAGAATATATATTCAATAAAATACCTTTCAATTGAGGTTTTCTCATAGAAATTTTATATCGTTGAATAATACAACGATATTTTATATGGCCTTTAGGAAGTTGTCACAGAACTCTTTCAAGATTAATATTTCTTTGAATATTGTGTCTATGAAGATTTTTATAATATAATCATCACTAAGTGTAATTTATAAAAAAACAATATGGGAGTTAAAAAGCTAGAAGGAATTGTAGAAGATTTTCGGGCTTAAATATAGGAATTCTCCTAATAACTCATAAACTTATAAATTGTTGGAAGTTTAAACTACATCTGTGATGTCAAATAGGAAGGCATTGTGTAATGAAATAGATTTCGTCATTTTTCATAATATCACTTCTCTATTACCTATATATTCTCTACAAAAATCAATAATACCTATACATTAATCTACAACATTACCCTCTATACATACGGCATTTATCAGTTATTCGAGTTAATTAGAGCTCTCATACAGATCGAAAAAGAAACTTTGGAGAAGTCAACATTTGTAAAGGGCATTGAAGAGCCTCAAAACCTGCAGTTGTGACAAAGAAGTCGCTCGAGTCTGCCGCTAAGACAAACACGAGTGAAGAACGCTAATTGCCCTCGTTACGTTGTATTTATTTAAATTATTTAATGTTGCCCAACACTCCACCTCAATGCCGCCAAGAAACCAATTAGACCGATGTCATTGTAGAGGTTCCATTCACATTTATCCCACTATTGAAAATCTTGTTGAGAGCTTCACACAAAATGTTGAAAGCCAGCTTCACCAGGAAATATTCTGGAATATTGATATTTGAAAATAAGCCTATGTTTTTAGATACAGTTTGTATTTATATTATTGGTATCTTCTCTTAATAATCTATTAGTGTGTCTTCTGTATTTTAAAAAAGTATAAATTATTTATATCACATAGAGAGAGGCTGAAATCCTGTTTTGCTGCTCATTTTAGGATTATATTTATAAAGCTTATTTTATAACAGAGGAGAGTTGGCAAAAATGTAAAGATTTAATAGCTTTCTGTTTGTTAACATATAATATAATTTTTTATGATAAATCAATTGAGTTTTTCTCGAATTTTCGAGAAAGGTTTTGTTCAATTTTCTCAAAACAAAAAACAAAGATTAGTTAATATTTATTTTACTAAATGGCGTAAGCAATCAGGGGGAACGTTTAGTTACCCGATTAAAAGAATTAAATGTTTTTTTTTCAATATTATTTTAGATTTTTTAATGATAAATATGGTTTTATATAATTTTATTTTATTTCAACACACAAAACACGATATCCCGGCTAGGGATAATTGCGTCTAATTACATTTTCTTAACAGAAACAGTTATAAACATATTATACAAGAAAAAGTAATCGAAATAAAAAGAGAAACAATAATATATATCAGGAACCTGAGCCTTTCAGGTTTGAAAGAAAATCATAAATATATTTACAAAAATAGTTAAATCTATGATAATTCTCTCTGCTATTTACAAATTGATATAGATATACAATATTATTTATTGTCTGTTGTCTAGCGGTGAAGATCTCGAGTCCTGAAATTCGTTGCCACAATGACAGCTAGAGTCTTCAATCGCTTCAATTTTTTATAAAAATCCCATGATATTTTCATGGTTCGTTATAAACTGGGTATTATAAAAATTGGAGCGGAAATATGTTGGAATTCCAAACGGGAAAAAGCTTTGGAATGTTTCATTTGTTTTTAGAAATAATTAATCTATTTTTGCACTTAAAAATGATCTAATTATACGTGGAGAATGTGGTCTATAAGTATTTTGATCATCTATTGGAAGATGAGCCAAATCATATTTAATTATTTTAGATTCAATATAATCTGTGAGAAGGGGGATGTTCGCAAGACTCTGGACACAGTTGGAAGATGTAGTTTTTTAGGCTCTGCTCAACCACAGAAGAATTTGATATTGAGTAGAATTTAGTTTTTCTTTGCATCGATTATTTATAAATTTGTACCATATTTCTGAACCATACGTAAGAGCTGGCCTGATAAATGTTTTATTTATTCCCCACATCTTTCCACATAGTGAAAACAGAAAATATTTCATTCTTACGATCCTGCACAAAATGTCGTTGATATGTGGGGTAAAATTAATCTTCATTTTTATTCTATGATTTGAGAATTTTATGCCTAATATCTTAACTTGATCTACTGGGTTTAAAATAATATTCGATATTTCAATTGGAACTTTAGGTTTATTATGTAAGTAAAGTAAATTCGTTTTCTCTGGGCTTAAGGATAATTTATTCCTATTACACCAGTGAATCACGTAGCATAGAGTATATTCGCTTAATATTTTGAGATCCTGGACAGACTTTCTCCAGCAAATGATAGAAACGTCGTCTGCGTAGCAAATTATTTCTGCGTTCGGATGTTTGAAACTCTTCAGCAAGTCGTTTAGCAAAATATTCCATAATATTGGGGATATAGGGCCGCCTTGAAGGCATCCTTTTGTCAGATTTTTTGTAACATTTGTATCTTCATATGAGAAATTTGCCCTTCTTTCACTGTTTAAATAAGATTGTATAATTCTTATATATTAATTTGGAGGGAATGTTATCCAAATCGAGTCTTCTAATAATTGCTGGCCACCATGCGTTGTCGAAAGCGCCTGCTATATCCAATGTAATCAAAGAAGTCAGTTCTCCTTGCCTGTGTTTCAATATAATTTCCAGTATATCTTCCATTGAACTGTTGGTTTAATTATGTTTAGTATATCCGTGTTGCCTTGGACTCATTAGATTGTTCTCTTCATAATATTTATTGATTTTGTTTTTAATTATGTTTTCAAAATATTATGAAATGTTTGATGTCAATGATATTGGTCTGTAGCTTTTGCTTGTTTCAGTGTTTATTTTATTAGGTTTTAAAATGATCTTTACAGTAGTCTTTCCATACATCCGGATAATAACCTAATTCAATACATTTGTTGAATAATTGTTGTAAAATCGGTTTTATATAATAAAATTATTAAAGCCAGTTTTTTAAAAATTAAAGCGCATACTTACTCCTGTCCTTACTGCAATGAAATATTTCGAATATTTTGACTTATCCGTGGTAAACCTTCCCAGCTGTTTCGACAATTTAAACTACCTTGCAGCTTTTTAAAGATCCAATACTGTTTTGGACGATTCTGCTTATATATGCTACACTTGGTTATGGCATTCAAGCAAACTATGGGAATAAGCTTTTTTACGAGAATAGATTTGAACATAAATGTTTGTATCAATAAAACGCAAATAAAGCCGTTTATGCCTAAATGAATGATAAGAAACTAAAGTTCTCGTAAAACATTATGTCCATAGTTTGCTTAAATACCATTTCTAAGATTCTACCTTTCAGTGTAGCATATAAAAGCAGATTGATCCAATAAACAAGCTTAAAGTTTTAATTTGAGAAAATCATGAACTTCGATGATAACTATTTGTTTCCAGTGTAACCGCACCGCAATGTTCAATTCTCCAATAAATACCAAAATCGCCAGCCAGCTATCACACGTAATAAGAGTTAATAATATCAAAGAAGTTGTTGTGTTGTGTGTGTGTGTTTGTGTGTTGTGTGTTGTTTGTGTTGTTGTGTTTGTGTTGTTGTGTTGTGTGTGTGTTGTGTTTTTGTGTTGTGTGTGTGTAAAATTATAAAAACCAATTCACTCCACGTAATGTGTGTGAATGTTAATGATTTATATAAAAATCTAAGGCGTTGTTAATTTTTGATTGTATAGCGATGAATGATATAAAAGAAACTACATCTAGTGTTTATATTTCATTTGTTAAATTTAATTAACTACTTGTTGAAATTAACCTTTTGTTAATGTATCTCTTTATTTGTATAGATAAATGAAAAACGTTATAGAATTAATACTTTGTTTATCTTTTATTAGTTTAGGCGGGAAAAAATGATTAACTTTGAGAAAATAATTTCTAGGTAATTTCCTTTTTGTCTTCTAAATATACGAGATTTATAGTAAAGAAATTAACTTCTTGTATTTTAATCTCCCGGGTGTGAATGTAAATATCTTACATTAAAAATTAAATTGAGACCAAAATTCCGTTTGTGTAAGTAAATGATTTAAACAGAAAAATTAACTCCTAGTTAAATAACCATTTTAAAGTAAAGAAATTATATATATATATACAAAGATAAAATTCGAATCTATATCGTTTGCAAATATGAAAAAAGAGAATGGATAAATCATTATTAAACATAATTATGTTTCTATATATGTAAATGGTGTATATGATGGGTCATGTTTATTACATTAGTCGAAGAGACTGAAGCCCATGTCACCATCTGACTCTTCTTCAGACACCTCTTTCTTCTCCTTCTTCTTGGTTTCAGCCTTGGTAGACGCCACCAGCAGCAGCTGCTGGGGCACCAGATGAGGCGGCCACAACACTGCCGGATGGGTAAATGGGGTATATATAGGTATAGCAATAACACCATTTAACAAATCACCGAAGCAATATAATCACAAAAAAGTTATATATGAAATTCGAACACTTTAAATTTATTACATTGTAGGATTTTGTATCGTGTTCGGGAGTCGAAGGATTATTTTTTATAATTGTATCGTACAGCACGGAATTTCATAAATTTCAAATAATAAAATACACCCCTACATTTATATCGAAGTCTTAGGTTGAATAGAAATATTGATTCATACGTTAAATGTGAATAATAAATGTGAATGATAAGAGCTATATAAATTATTATATCTATTGATTCTAAAACCATGATGTCAGGAAGAGGCATGGCGAAGCGAATTAAGATTCAAATATGATTTTGAAAGTGATATTGAAAGCACGATTCTATTTTATTAGAACATATTCGAGTTCAAAACCTCTTTCTAAAATTCTTCTTTATAGAAGGGTATTTGAACAAATTTATGGAAAAGGGGAAAAATATATAGTAGCTATTACTCTTCAGTATAGTTACAACTCGCAAGTGTGGAGTAGAAAGTTCCATCTGTTATCTATAACAATATGCTGCAATCGCAAGATAGAATCCTCTGGTATACAAGTTGCAGCAACACATAAAACTCCGAGAGGATAAGTTTCTTTTATTTCATAAATAATATCTCGAGCTTTCGGGTATCGCAAATCCTTCGACATGTATACACTCCTGTCGAAGGGTTTGCGATATCCGAAAGCTCGAGATATTATTTATGAAATAAAAGAAACTTATCCTCGGAGTTTTATGTGTTGCTGCAATATGATGCAATGGCGAGAAGATAACTTTAACGAACAGCAAATTCTATAATTCGATTATTTCTCGGTTTTCCACACTATTTAGTAGTTAATTAAAAACAGTAATTATTATGAAAATTCGAAAATATTATAGACGCGTATGATTCTTTTAAAAATTAAAAAAATGCTACTGCCCTTACTGCAATGAAAAAATTAATGAGGGCCTGGCTCATCAGTGGTGAGCCTTCCCAGCGGTTTCGCCAGTTTAATATACCATTAATACCGCTGAGAGGGTTCACCACTGATGACCCAGGCCCTCCCATTAATTTTTCCATTGCAGTAAGGACAGTAGATATTGTTTTATTTTAAAAAGAATAATACGCCTCTAAAATAGTTTTATAATTTGATAACAGATGGCGCTCTAGTACATCGTAACATTATAGTTCTAATAAAAGACACAATTTGATATTTGCGGAAGAGCGATTGCTCGAAGCATATTATATATTTATAATTATATTTAATTCTGCTGTCCTAAAAGCTTATGTCCATAGTTCTTCTAAAATACCCATCCCAAGATTCTTACAACAGTCACCTATAAAAGGAAGTTCCAAAAATGCAATATAACAGCGGTATGGTAGATTAAACTGGCGAAACCGCTGGGAGGGTTCACCACAGATGAGCCAGGCCCTCCCTTTAATTTTTTCATCGCAGTAAGGACAGTAGATATTGTTTTATTTTAAAAAGAATAATACGCCTCTAAAATAGTTATATAAATATATTTTTATTTATTTCATTGAGAAATAATTGATATGTATGTGGCTCTCTTTTTTGATTAGACGAATTCATATTAATAGTTCAGAACTTAGTGTTATAATACTAAATGTTTTCCTAAAAAGCTTGCAGTTTCAAATAACAGGCCATCACTATTTCGCATATCTATATGAAAGAATCTATACAAATTTGAATCAAAACCATCTAAACATAATAACAGATATTTTATATATACTATAATTCTATAAATTGAATAGTTGGGGTATTTTTCGATTATCTTATGTTAAAAAAAAGCTGGATCTCCCTTTATTTACATATTTTATATATAACAAATGATAATATTAAGGCGCGAATGTTTCTTTTCATAAATAAATCTAACTTCTACTGTCCTTACTGCGATAAAAAAATATTGAGAGGGCTTGGGTCATCATAGGTGAACCCTCTCGGTGGTTTCGCCAATTTAATCTACCAGATCGCTTCTTTAGAGCTCTAATACCGTATTGGATCATTTTGCTTTTATATGCTACACTGAAGGGTGGGATCTTAGAAATGGTATACAACAAACTATGGACATTTGGGTTTTAAGACAGTAGAATTAGGTTTAAATGTTCGCATCGAGCAATGCTCTTCCGCAAACAATAAGGACAAGGCAATGATAAAATACAAAAATAATAAATAGCAATAATGTGCCTCCTATATATTACAAATGAAATCATTAAGACGCGAATGTTTCTTGTTACAAATTGTATATATTAATATACAGGGTGATCCAAAAGTCCCGCACTATTTTAAAAATTAATAACTCCGCGAATATTTGCGCTAGAGCAATGCGGTAAACACCATTGTGTTCAGGATGCAATGGGATTTTTTATGGCAAATAATTAAAAATTCGAAATTGATTTTAGTTACAATTTTTTTCGCCAGATGGCGCTCTACCAGAATCAGAGATTCAGCGGCCAAATTGTTTGATAAATTGAAAAATATAACTGATCGACACGTATTTTTCCTTTTTGAATACCAGGAAAGAACCCTAATAATATCAAATAACAAATTAATAAAACACCACTTCGCCAAAAGTATGAAGAATTGGTTAACGATTTTCAAATACAATCAGAGATATGTAAAATAGGTAAATGCAAATTAAAACATGTAGCAAAAAGAAAATTGATATTTTAGATACGGTTTATTTCCGAAGATAATAAATTTCTAATATTTTTAATTCAACTCTCACTCAGTATCGATTATATTTATTTTAATTCATTTGAAAAATATGTATCTATCTCTGATAATTTATTTTACTCTGGAATGCCGTTGTTGTTGTCGTGTCCAATAAAGAGCCTCAGATGTATCCATGCATCTCCATCACAGCAGCAGCAATGTCCACTATCTTGGGTGTGTAAAGCTGCTGCTCTGGGTCTATGTCAAATTTCTGCAAGGCTGCGGCCATTGCTGGCTATGAGAATATGTGGGAAGGTGTAAGTTCCACACCAGGACAATTGTTGCATGCCCTATAGGTTCTTGTGCCATCTGGATGTATTGTCATTCCTTTATAGTGTTTTGTTCTAAGTCTTGTTATAGTTTTTGTCATTTTTCTCTCAGAGTTTATTTCGCATTTTGATCTTTTCTTTTTTTTTTGTTTAATTATCTTGTATTTTGACAAAGAATCAGCGTCAAATAATGACATTTGTTCTTTCCTTTGGCTCAACTTTCTTGCTTCCTTTACCAATTCAAATGCCATTTCATTAACCCCGATCCCAGCATGGGCAGGGATCCAATGTAGAATGCAGTTATTCTCCAATGGTTCCAGTTGGGTAAGTAACGAGTGTATTTTCTGTGTGATTTTAGTATTGCTCTTCTGAATTGCTTCTATAGCGGATATGGAGTCGCTGTATACTAAAATTCCTTCTGCTTGATGCAGGGATGGTTGGTTAAAGCATACATCAAGGGCTTTCCAGATTACTGTCAGTTCACAAGTGAAGTTTGACGAAATCTGTCCTGCTCTTTCTTTGATTTTGATGTTTGATCCATCTTGCAGTATTATGTTAATTCCAGCCCCTCCATTACTCAGGGTAAGGTCTGAAGATCCATCTGTATATGCTGTTAAAGGGCGTGGCCTAGCATTTTAAATCAAGAATTTGTACTATGAGGACATAGCCGTTAATATTCCAAACACATTAGACCTCGAAGCCCAAGGTATCAAAGTCTACCTCAATCAAAACAAAGCCATCAACATATACAATATGTATCACCCTCCAAACAATACATTTATTGACGATGGAACAATGGCTCAATTTCTTACAGACAACACTATTATTGTAGGTGACCTTAATGCCAAACATCAACTATGGGGATGTTCTACGCCAAACCCAAGAGGCAAAATACTATCAAAGATAGCTATCAAACATATTTGACGACACTGCCTTCATGTGCTTCAATAATGGGAATCCTACCCATCATTCCTACAAGCTATAATACTGCACAAGCCCTTGATATAAGTTTTTACTATCCTGACATTTTCCACAAATGCAAATAGCAAATATTAAAAAGTTTTGGAAGTGATCATTTGCCTAATTTGATAGAAATTAGCCCCATGACCAAAACTAGCTCAATTAAGAAAAATTATGGAACTTCAAAAAGGCTAATATGATATCTTTCGAAAACACCATTATTAAAGCAGCCAAAGTTTCACTACCAAGAGGTAATATTAAGAAATGGATTCCAAATTATACACACCAGGCAAAAAATATTCAAACACTTATAACTAAAAGAAATGAACTACAAAAGAGTGCACCCAAAACCAAACAAATTGTAGTACTGAACTGAACATTGTGATTGCAAAAATAAAAAGATTATACGTAAATATGAAAAGGGAAAAATGGAAACAAACCTGTGAAAACCTGAACCCAAGACACCCAAATACAAAACCTTGGAATTTGGCAAAACAAATTGACAGAGTCCAGCCACAAACTGAAAACACAAATATGATTAAGATTACAGATGGTACACCAGCAACTAATGACAAAATTGCTGCCAATCTTTTAGGTAATTCATATCAAATAAGTAGTAAAATTAAGGTTGAAAAAAGGCCCGAAAGATTATTCATGACTGTAAAAATGTCACCAGCACTCATAATATTTTCCATGTAAAAAACCAATATGAAAGAGCTAGCTTATGCATTAGAAAACACTGACCTAAACAAGAATCCTGGGCCAGATAGAATCCATGGCCGAATGATATCAAACTTGGGCAAAATTGGCAAAGAAAGACTTCTTAATATTTTCAATAACTCCTGGAAAACTGGAAAATTGCCTCATGACTGTAAAAATGCAACAATAATTCCCATTAAAAAACTTGACAAATCTGCTTATGACCCAAAAAACTACCGACCTATCTCCCTCACAAATATTTGCTGCAAATTAATGGAAAAAAATTATACTCAGACGACTCACCTACCACCCCGACTTAAGAAATCTCTTACCAGAAGAACAATATGGATTTAAGAAAGGACATGGGACAATAGACCAACTCTTATTTTTCACACAAAAGGTAAAAGATGCACAAAACAGAAAACCAACTAACCACACCTTAGCTGCTTTTTTATATCTTACACAAGCTTTTGATAAGGGGTATGGAAAAACAAGTTAATTACAAAATTATACAAGCATTTCAAAATTGATGGAAAAGCTATCACTTGGATAAATGATTCCCTTAAAAATAGATACATCAGGGTCAAATATAATGGCACTCTATCTAAAACCTTCAAATTGTACCAAGGATTACCACAAGGATCAGTCCTTAGCCCAACTCTCTTCACCCTATTTATTGCAGGCATAGAAGAAAAAAATTCACATAAAACCAATATTGGACTTTTCGCTGATGACATTATTCTATGGAGCAGCAACACTAACTGGAAAAAAGCTGAAAGAGATTTGAACAAGACTCTTCTCCACCTAGAAAAATTTGCTAATAAACATAAATTAGAATTTAACCCCCAAAAATCTGAAACCTGTCTTTTTACTACCGATAAGAAACTATACAAAATAAGACCAAATATTATTCTGAAAGAACAACAATTGCAATATAATAAACATCCTAAATATCTCGGCTACACCCTGGATCCAGAAATTAACTCCAGTAAACATATTGAAGGAGTTGTTAGAAAAGGAAGAGACCGACTAAAAATCTTGAAATATATTTCAGGAAGAGTGGGGAGCTGAAGCAACAACACTAAAATTAACTTACACATCTCTAATGAGACCTATCTTGGAATATGGATATCAAATCTATGGTACAGCATCTGAAACAAATCTAAAATCACTGGAGAGGATACAACTAAATGCAGCTAGAATTATTACAGGTCTTCGAAATACCCGCCCTAATAATATTGTACTTTACGAGGCAGACATTATGCCCTTAAAGGATAGAATAAGCTACAATCTGCCAAAATATATAAAAAAAATCAAGAGTTATGAAAACAAACACAGAACTTTCAATTACATACTTAATTGGGAACCCAATATAAGACTCAAAAAAGAAGGTCCTCTCCACCTGGCCAAAAGAAATGGATTTTTAAAATATAAACTGGAAAAATATTATTTAGCTGAAAAAATATCTCCATGCGAACCACTAACAAAATGTTAGTTTTAATGCCACTTTAAATGAACCCACCAACAAACACAATACCAAAATCCAGAATACTTAAAACAATTATCATTAGAAATAATTAATAAAATTCCTAAAAATGCAATAACTATCTATACCGATGGTAGCAGAGACGAGTTGGGACACACTGGCAGTGGCTCTCTCATTAAAACCACAAATGGCAATGAGAAAATAAACAGAAGAAACCCAGAATTTTGCTCAGTCTTCAGATCAGAACTTATAGCCATCTATGAAGTCTTAAAATCCATCAGAAACACTAAACATCACGATATCTGGATTCTTACTGGTAGTAGAAGTGCCATACAACACTTGAGTCACACAGGGGAACTTGGAGACAAAGTAAGCAGGAACATAATTGGTTATCTCCAAAAACTCTCAATACCTCAAAAATTAACCTTCAATGGATACCCTTACATGTTAGCATTGAAGGCAATGAAGCTGCTGATGCGCTAGCGAAAAAAGGCACAAAAGAACCCTTGCTACAGAAAAATAAACTCACTTTTAAAGAAATAGAAACAGTAGCCAAAATAAACAAGAACTGGAGTATCCCACCTAAGCACAGTTGGTACACCCTAGAAGCAGATGGCCACCCAGACCTTTCGGTCCACAAGCCGGCATGCGAAGCATGCCCTTCGCTGCTATTCTGTTCAACTCATAAGCCAAGTAACGGTATCCAAGCTCGTGCTTGGACATTGTACCTGGAAACACCACCTCCCAGACAACGTGTCTGGAAGGATTTCTATACCGGTGGCCTTTAATCACAGCAAAATAGGAAACTATCTACTGTGTCCACCAGGGACCGCGGGGAGGCAGCTCCCGGTCGACTCTGTTCACTCACAGCTGAGGAAAATCTCAGCTGCCACGTCGTGGGCTTTCTCAAGAAGCTTGCTGTGATTTCTCAGCAGCTTACTCTCGATCGCGCCCCTCGCCCTCTTTCTCTCTTCCTGCACACCCACTACCCTTGGACAATCCAAGACGTAGTGGCGTGCATTCACATCCCTTTCTCCATAGACGCAATCAGGGTTTCTCTTAATTTTAAATCTGTGGAGACTTGGGGAAGAGCCCATGTCTCGAACTACCCTAATGAGTTTGTGGGACATTACCTTACAGAGGTACTTGGGTGTTGTTACCCCATTGGATACCTCTCTCCCCTTCACACTGTTCCTCCATCTGTCCAACCATAAGTCCTGGACGTGCCCCCTGATCCTCCTATAAACTTCCTTCTTGGTCACTGGGGTCCTCAGTGATCTGCCTCTAAAGCATCCTGCCTTAGCGATCCTGTCTGCGAACTCATTACCTTCGATGAGGCTGTGTCTCCTAAACCAAGGGAGCTCCGGAGCCCGCGTCATCATCTCCAGCTCCTGGATTATTTGATGCGCGAGTTGCCCTTTCTCCAGATTGATGGCGACGAGGGCCGACATACAATTTAAATAGAGGCGGTCCGGGCTGAAGTTCTTCTCGGCACACACTCTGAGGGCTACCCTGATCGCAACCAGCTCGGCTGAAAAGACCAATTCGTCCACTCTGAGTGTTAAACTTTCTTGGAAGATCAGCTCTCCATTAGTGAATATAACTACCCCAACTTCAGTATTGGTTCCAGACTTACTACCATCAGTGAAAACCTCCGTGCCAATCCCTGTCGGCCCTCCAGGACTCCAATTCCACTTTGGCAACGACTGCGGAGGCTTCCTTGGGTCCCTCTTCGATTCCAGGGCCCCCGCTTCAAGTCCCAGGGCATCTTCCCTGTTCTCCCAGATCTTCTGTCTGATAGTCTCCTCCTCTAGTTTCAATCCCAGGGGAATAAGCCCAGCGAGGACCAAAAAGGCCTCACTGCTGGTAGTGCGATATCCCCCTGTGATTCTGAGTGCCGCTGTCCTCTGCACTCTCTCTAGAGTTGTTGCCACCTTCTGATCCCTGTTTCGGCGCCACCAAGCCCCGGAAGCATATAGCAAGATTGGCTCGACACAGGAGAGGCAGAGGTTCCTAAAAATAGTACCCTCCTTCTCCCCCCCCCCTGTTGAGAGCCAACCAGGACAGGCCTGCACAACGCCTCCCTGCCTCTCGCCACCATCTCCTCCGCCTGGTATTGCCAACCCATCTTGTCATCAATGACCACCCCCAATGGTCATCCTATTGACCAACGCTACCCTCCGTCCTTCCATCCGGATAGCCGGCTTGTGTTCCCATTTGATCCCTTTCCTTTTAGTTCTTATGTCTCTAGGCTTAAAGCTGAGGGCTTTAGTTTTGGAGGCATTGAACTTAAGGCCAGAGTCATGGGCCCAGATCGAGAGAATTTGGAGAGAAGTTTCAAAGCATTTCTCAGGCTTCGCTCTCGAAGCAGCCTCAAAGATGAGGAACTGGTCTTCAGCATAGAGAACCAGCCTTGCTCCCTCGGGGATCTCCTCTTGGAAAACGGTGTTTACTAGGATATTCCACAGAATAGGTCCGCAGCAAGAGCCCTGGGGGCAACCCCTAGCACAGTTTCTTTCCAACATCCGCCCACCAAAACTGAGGCTAATCCGTCTATCCCTCAGGAAGTCACGAACCAAGCTGCACAAATTATCTGGAAAACCCATGTCCATCAAATTTCTCATCAGCTTGTTCCAGCTCATGGAGTTGAACGCGCCATCAATGTCCAGGGCCACGAAAAGAACCCAAGCACCCTTATTTAAGCCCATCTCAACCCTCTCTAACACCTCGTTCAGAGCTGTGGTTGTGGACTTCCCTTCCCTAAAACCATGTTGGAAAGAGGAAAGGAGCTCATTACTCTCTAGCCAGTGCTTCAGTCGCTGAGCTAGTAGGCTATCCAGGACCATACCTAGACACACTAGTAAAGAAAGCGGACGATAATCATTAGGAGAATTACCCTTTCTACCAGACTCTTCGAGATGCACTACTCGGGCAACCTTCCATGCCTCAGGAAATGTACCAGTGTCCAGGCACCTATTGAATAACCTGGAGAGAAGCGATGGGTGCATCCTTACCAGGGTTTTCACGACCGTGTTAGCGATCCCTTCGGGACCAGGAGATTTCCTTTTTCCCGAACTTGAAAGCCGTCAGTTTCACCTCATTCTCAGAAAAGGGCGGATCCACCAAACCACAAGTGGTCAGAGAGATCTCGTCCTCTGGTTCCTCGTTTCCGAAGTGCCGATCCAAGTTGTTTTTATTTTGTCTTCTGCTTTCGAGCGAGTAGGTCTAGAACACATTCTCTCTGAATTTTCTCATTGTTGGTGGATGAAACAGCACCAGTGATTATTTTGGCCGCTTTTGCTTGAGCACTGTCTAGTCTTACTTTTAGTGATGAGCTTGAGGGAGCCCAGACGAGTGTTGCATATTCCATTATCGGCCTTATTAAGGTGGTATATGTTGTTCTGAGAATTCTGGGTTTTGCTCCCCAATTTGTTCCACATAGCCTTCTCAGAATGTTTAGTTTTCTGATAGCTCTATTTGAGGTGCTAATTATGTGTTCTGAAAATTCCAATTCCTCATCAATAATAATTAAATAATTTTGTTGACATCTTGTCAATACATGCACAGTCTGCACTATTAAAAAAGATAATATGCATTATATACACTATGTACAATGAATATGGCGCCTCTGCCAGCGCTGCAGAGTTTGGTGGAGAATTGCCAGTGGGTCTCCAGCGACACCACGCATTCTGCGATCTACGATGAATACGTAGATCGCGTACTTCGCCGCTTAGGAGATGGTGATGGCGTGGTTCTCGAGACCAACTGGAAAGATCCAGGACTGCAGTATCACACCTAGGTATTATGGATTTCTAATTTTATTAATTATTTGTTTGTTTATGCTTATTTTGTGGTTATATTTATGCCTTTTTCTCTGTGAGTGGAGAAGACGCATAGGTTTGGTTTTATTGGGTTTATGGTCATTTGGAGTTCCATTGCCCACTTCTCCAGTCCTCACATTGATGTGTTCAGTATTTTTTACGATTTTTCTATGCTGCTACTTGTGTGCCATATGACTATATCATCTGCATAACAGGCAACCTTTGTGTCTTCGGTGAGGTAAGGATGGATGTCGTTAATATATAGCAGATAGAGTAGAGAACTGAGCACAGATCCCTGAGTTACACCAGCCCATGTTCTTCCTTCCTTGGAAAATTCTCCATTGACCCGAACCTTTAACCTTCTTCCCCTTAAGAAGTCTGCAATCCAGATTAAGGTTTTTCCTCTTACTCCGATGTTGTGCAGCTTTTCACGTAATTTCTCCTCCACACTCGATCAAAAGCTGAGGTCATATCAAGGAATATAGCCGTGGTCTTCTTTGGCGGTTTTTCCTGGAAAGAATCTATTATTGATTGACAGAAGTAGAACAGTTGATCAGTCGTACAGTGCTGGGATCTATAGGCAGTTTGGTAGAGGTTTATTTTATTATTGTTAGTGAGCCAGACTATGAGCCTAGAGTGGATAATTCGTTCTGGTATTCTACAAATTATGCTGGTGAGAGCAATTGGCCGATAGTTCTTGCATTCCTTGGCATCTTTGTTTGGCTTCAGTATTGGCACTATAATTGATATCTTCCTATTCTTTGATTAGTTTACTAGTTTGCCATGAAATGTTCAGTATTCGTAGGAGTTGATTATTAGCTTTTTCTTCAAAGTGTTTAATCATTTGACCAAAGATTAGATTATCTCTTGGTGACCTCTTGGATTTTTTATTGATGAGTTTAGCTCATTCAGTGTGAAGTCTCTCGAGAAAATATCTTGTTGATGGAAGTTTCTTGCTTATTTAATTAACTGGTTTATATTATTTTTAGAGTCCTGTCTTCATTCGTATAGTTGAGTATGGAAGTGCTTGAAAGATATTCAGCAATTATGTCAGCCATCTGTTTGTTCTCGTTCTCGCTGTTCTATTCATATAGGTTAGAGTATTGGAGGATTGGTTTTGGTTTTGATTGTTCTCTAACACTCTAATCATATTCCAGTGTTGGCTGTCCTTTCTTGGATCCATTTTTTCGCAGAATTCTGCCATTTTTCTTGTTTGCATATCCAAATTTCTTGTTCTATTTTGTGACTAATTTCAATGAGTTCCTTTCTGTTTTCTTCTGTTTTATTTTTTTAAGAAGTTCATTGATATTGTCTCTCTCTCTGCAATCATTGCCTCGATGTTGTGGTCCTACCCAGTAAGGTATCCACAGGTCTTTACGTCTACCTCTAGGTATCGATGCTTTTGAAGCTTTTGAAATGTTCGAAGAGAATTTTTCCAAGTTTTTGTCAAGCGTTCTGTAATTCAATTTTTCGTTGCACAGTTCTTCAAGCTTTTCTGTGAATTTTTTTCAAGTCGGCTTTCCTAAAGTTCCATGTTCTTTTATTCTAATGGACATTCTCAATTTTGAAGTTTAGGGTTGTTAAAATTGGTCTGTGGTCACTGATTGCACCTCTCAGGATTTTACATTGTGTTGTGGGTGCGATGGTGTAATTTATCGCTGTGATGTCTATTGCGGATTCTGTGCCTGTGGACTTAGATAGATAGGTGTTCTCTCCGTTATTTAATGGTGTAGGGTCGAGGTCGGTTAGCATGTCCTCAACCTGCTGACTTTTGTTATCCTGGACAGGTGATCCCCAAGTTGGTCTTTCGGCGTTTAAATTACCAAGTATGATTGCGATATCCGAAGACGCTTCACTTAATGTCTCTATTGTGTGTACCCATACAAAATTCAAAGATTTTACGAGCTGAGAGTTGGCGATTTTGAGATGCGTCAAGAATTCGCTGCATGGGTTTTCCGGCAAATTGATATTGAAGAAAACTGGCTGTCGAATGTTCTGTGGACAGATGATGCTCACTTTTCTCTAAAAGGAGAATTTAACATTCAAAACAGCCGCATTTGGGCAACAGAAAACCCTAGGAATTTTACAGAAATGCCACTTTACCAGCCTAGAGTTACAGTTTTGTGTGGGTTCACTTCTTTTATTATTGGGCCATTTTTCTTTGAAAAATCAATGGAAGAACTTTTAAAACCGTTTTTGTAACTGGTGAACGTTATGTTCAACTTTTGAGAGAAAAGGGTATTCCCATATTGCAGGGCAAAAGCACTAAGCGAAATAACATTCATGAAAGATGGAGGACCTCCTCATATCTCCCGAGGTGCCAAACAATTGCTGAAGGATACGTTCGGTGAAAATCGTGTGATAAGTCGCCACTTTATATACCAGTGGCCTCCAAGATCACCAGACTTGACGCCTTGCGATTTTTGTTTATGGGGGTACATTAAATCGTGTGTTTATCGATGCTGGCCTACCGTTATGTTCAACTTTTGAGAGAAAAGGGTATTCCCATATTGCAGGGCAAAAGCATTAAGCGAAATAACATTCATGAAAGATGGAGGACCTCCTCATATCTCCCGAGGTGCCAAACAATTGCTGAAGGATACGTTCGGTGAAAATCGTGTGATAAGTCGCCACTTTATATACCAGTGGCCTCCAAGATCACCAGACTTAACGCCTTGCGATTTTTGTTTATGGGGGTACATTAAATCGTGTGTTTATCGATGCTGGCCTACCACATTGGCCATGTTGAAGGCTTCTATCAGATGGCACGTTTTATCAATTTCAACTGATATGTTATTTAATGCTGTCCATTCTGTCATTTATCGTCTGCAGGCGGTGATTGAGAATGAAGGGTGCCACATTGAGCAAGGATTGTGACCTAATACAAGAGAGAAGGCAGTTACCTCATGTGTTATATAAGCCGCCATGTATTATATTATCTACCAATATTTTGCAGCTCTTTCTGTTGGGATATGGGGATAATAAATGCTGTATTCACATCTTGACTTTTTTTTTTGTGAACAGTAATATTTTGTTTGTCATTTGCTCACATATTATGTCGTGCAAACCAGAGTGTTATAACTTCTCGAATAACACTGGTGCACACAATTTTTCCCCTTATGTTTAGTTTTTCGCTTTTCGCTCATTAGAAGAAATAGCATAAGGAATATTTTCTGTACACCAATAACTTTAGAAATTTTGTGAAAAAAAATAATACAAAATGATTTTACTACCACGTTTTTCAACGCAAAAGGTCGATTTAAAAATTATTTTTATTTGAGGGGACACATTTTTAAAATTGTGTACAGTATAATAAACAATGATAACATTTGACAAGCCCATAGGATATTTGGAATAAAGTACGACAAATATATTTTGTCACTCCCCTCTATATTTCATTTGTTAGATCATGACAAATATCCAGTTAAATAGTCAAGGGTCGCCAATCAGTCAAGAAACTACACATTTCTTATAGCAAGAAATCCTATTAATAGTGCCATCATAATTTTTGGTACTATATTAACATTTCAAAAATTTGTGTATTGATATCAGCAATGTTTTTCAAACATTCAATCTATTTCACAAAACCCCATATAAAATATAAATATTTTTGCTACATGTTTTAATTTGCATTTACCTATTTTACATATCTCTGATTGTATTTGAAAATCGTTAACCAATTCTTCATACTTTTGGCGAAGTGGTGTTTTATTAATTTGTTATTTGATATTATTAGGGTTCTTTCGTGGTATTCAAAAAGGAAAAATACGTGTCGATCAGTTATATTTTTCAATTTATCAAACAATTTGGCCGCTGAATCTCTGGTTCTGGTTGAGCGCCATCTGGTGAATGAAATTGTAACTAAAATCAATTTCGAATTTTTCATTATTTGCCATAAAAAATCCCATTGTATCCTGAATACAATGGTGTTTATCGCATTGCTCTAGCGCAAATATTCGCGGAGTTATTAATTTTTAAAGTTGTGCGGGACTTTTGGATCACCCTGTATATCGGAGTTGATACCTATGGGCAGACACGTAATTTAAAGTGAAGCTACGCTAAATATTATTTAAAGATTCCTAATGATTTTTTTTTATTATTATTCGATGACATAATTCACTCAGACGTAAATATCATGTGTACTTATAAGTAACTCTTTGAAAATAAAAGTTGAATTCAATGTTTATATAGAAGAATGTGAGTGAATATGTTGTGTATGAGTATGTTAAGAAGAGTTTGAAAGTACATTTTATTTTATCCATTATTGTAAATTTGCCTAACCTAATTTGCATTTATGCTTTTAATTTTCTTTGTTCGCCTGTTTTACATGTTTCTTATTTTTTCACCATTATAAATTCCATCTTAAAAATCATTAGATTAGATTTTTCCTCGACTTGTCCAGTGGACGGTTGTACAATAAACAAAATAAACATTTATTTCCCGCTGTCTCCATGTTTCCTCGCGGCACCCCAGAACACCATCGCAACACTGGTGGAGATGCTGATCCTACCATCAAAAATGAAGCTACCTTAAGAAGAAGCCGTCGTCTACGAGGACAACCTCCAATGAGATCCTTCAGTGCCTCTCCAACAAGACGCGCCATTGTGAATCAAGATGACGCTACACCTTGCAACAACATTTTCTTCTGCCAGCCACCTCCTCCAAGTCTGGAAGTATTTGGCGGATACTCAGACGAAGATCCTTCAGAATGGCTGGAAGAAATCGAGTTGTTAGCAAGACAACAACGATGGCCAGACGATGTCATGCTGGCATATGCTCGGAGCTACATGGACGGACCTGCGAAGAAATGGGCAAAACTCAACAGCCCTCACATTTTTTCGGCCTGGAGTGTATTCAAAATGGCACTCCTGAGAGATTTCAGGAGGGCAGATACTGCCAAATTTAAATTAATAATGGACCTGCAAAACAGAATCCAGCAGCCCAATGAGTCAACTCTGCGTTACGCGGAGGATGTCCTCAACCTCTGTAACAAGGTCAACCCCAAAATGACAACGGACGATAAATTATACTACATGAAGACTGGTCTAAACAAATACCTGTCACTCATTATGATGATAACACCTTGCAGCACGGTCAAAGACTTTTTGGAACTAGCGAGGCGAATAGATCAACATCTAGTGGATTTTGAGCAGCGAAGAAGCTTCAGGCAAAATAACCGCCCGACCAGACCATTCCCTCCTAGGAGAAACTACAACAACCAAACAGACCATAGTCGTGGTTTCGGCATACCTCGATTCCAAAAAGGATCGTTCGCAAATGATAGAAGACCAATCGCAAGTGACAGTAGACCATCGGGACAATTGCAACCGATACCACCAGCGTCTAGACCGTTCGAACGAATAGGAATAGACCTTTTGGGTAGATTCCCCAAGTCCATCAACGGAAATAGGTGGATCGTTGTTTGCACAGACTATTACTCAAGGCATGTTGAAACAGCGGCGCTACCTCGAGGAACTGCCACAGAAATTGCCGATTTTTTCTTGAAAAGAATAGTACTAAGACATGGAGCACCGAAAATTTTAATTTCTGACCGCGGGAGTTCTTTCTTGAGCAAACTACTCACACAAGTTTTGAAAATTTGCAATACGATACATAAGAAAACGACAAGTTACCATCCACAGACAAATGGCCAAACGGAAAGAATGAACCGTACGCTGACAGATATGATATCAATGTACATTGACGAGAAGCACCAAAATTGGGACGAGATTCTCCCGTTTGTGACTTTCGCCTACAATTCCTCGGTACAAGAGACGACCGGCTATTCCCCATATTTTCTGATTCACGGAAGAGAACCGTTGACATTTCTGGACTCTACATTTGACTGGCCGGAAGTACCGCCTAAACCCGGAGACTTTGATGACTACATATCAAATCTCCTAACCATAGTTGAAGAATCAAAAAAGATTTCAATGGCTAGAACAATGGCACGGCAAGATAAATCCAAACAAGTATACGACAAACATCGCAGAGAAGTTAACTTTTCACCAGACGACCTAGTACTGATTTGGACACCGATAAGAAAAGTTGGAAGAGCGGACAAACTACAGAAAAATTACATCGGACCATTCAAGATAATTAGGAAGACATCACCAGTAAATTATGAAGTAAAAGAAGTCACGGGAAGAGGCAAGAAAGTTGTACATGTGTCAAGAATGAAACTGTACCGGACCCCAGACTTGAGGACAAGTCTTTTTCAAGGGGGAGAGTAATGTTAAGAAGAGTTTGAAAGTACATTTTATTTTATCCATTATTGTAAATTTGCCTAACCTAATTTGCATTTATGCTTTTAATTTTCTTTGTTCGCCTGTTTTACATGTTTCTTATTTTTTCACCATTATAAATTCCATCTTAAAAATCATTAGATTAGATTTTTCCTCGACTTGTCCAGTGGACGGTTGTACAATAAACAAAATAAACATTTATTTCCCGCTGTCTCCATGTTTCCTCGCGGCACCCCAGAACACCATCGCAACAATATGGAAACACGGATTTACACTTATAAATATATTAAATTATATATTTATGAAAGGGCAAAAGCAAATATTTATATAAAATCACACCTTTATATAGAGTGATTGGTAATTATTCATATAGCGCGCTATATATATCTATAAATACCAATATATAAATATTTGTATATGGCCATAAGTGAATATTTATATATAGTATATAGAGGTGAATAATCGCAATATAGCGTCAGATACATACACCAAATGCCATAACTAGGGAAGAAACAGCCGAAGTCTAAGTAGCCCAGTATCTCTAAGTGCCCAGAAGGAATTTATTTGCTAATGACCAGATAGATGTTTGGCATTTTTGCCTAATTAGCATGTCGCCAACGTAATTGTACGATCTTCTGCGACAAAACTCTCAGAATTAATGGCTGAAGATAAATTCTGCCTTCGAAATCCCCCGGGCCGCCATTACCGCATCTTGATTAAACCATGACAACGTGCGCCATTCATTCTGCCCAACCCCTGACTACAATGCGCACTATATTAATTAATATATTAATTAGAAATGTGTTTTGGGGTTAGAGCCTATTATTATTTAGTTTTATTTACATAGAAACATGTATCTAACTGGGAAAATAGTAACTCTCACAATATTTACAGTTGTGCATAAATAATGAGTATCAACACGCACACACACGAGTTGTGTCATTAATAATAATTCATTGTCTATAGATCTTAGATAATAATTATCGCTATCATAATATTAGGTATAAATTACTTTATCGCGATTATAACAATTGTTCTCAACTAATTTAGAAAGCAAATTAAATCACATAGGTGTGTGTGTATCTAAGATCTGAAACAAAAATACCTTTTTTATTTTTCTAAAATTCAATTTCCTATACACATTTGATTTTAATATAAATATAGAAGATTGAATTGTTTTAAGACCTAATCAATTTTATTTAATCACATTTTAATTTCTAAAATGAAGGTCTTTAAGATTATATTGCGATTTTTTCTCAAGAAACTAACAGCAATTGTATGATCATGTTTAAATCAATATCATTATATTGAGAAAAATAATATGCAAGCATATTTTTAGAATATATTCAAGTGTTATTATATATAAAATTCATTTTTATGAGAAGAAAGATATAGAAAATGAGTTTATTAATATTTTTATTATTTTTTCTTATGTGTCACGCGGCGCGTCAAAAATTCCATTTACCTTTGAATTCCTTCGCTGGTGAAAAAAATGATTAGGAGCCAATGCATTGAGGTATTCCATTCTGGCTCTGGTCACATTTATCTTCCAATCCTGAAAGACATACATACCGACTGATCTATTCAAGATTTCTCTAACAGATCTAAGAGAGAGTCGTCAAGTGATCCTATGTCTGGATCTCTTTATATTTTGCAACATATAACTTTATTCTGCTAGAAAATCAAAACGTGCTGCTCCGCTAAGAAAACCGGCGCTAAATGAAAAAGTGAGAAAATAGAGAATGGAAAAGAAAAATATCTATACATTATATATCTCTATATATGCAAACATATATACAGGAAATTACATTATACTCAAAATATATATTTTTTATTTTCATAAGCATACTAATTATAATAAAAACCCAAATCAAAAAGGTTTTTAAAACTAAATATAGCATGTTCTGTCTTTGTTGTCTATGCTGTTTGTGCGTGTGTAATGTTTATAACTAACTAAAAAATATAATAATATAATTCTGAATAGCATCTCTCACTCTCATAGCACTATTATATTTACTACTGAACAATTGTTTTAATATAAGTTCTAGCTACATTTTTTCAGTTATTAAATTCAGAAATTATTTGCAGCTCCCTTTTCCTCATTGAGAAAATATAGGAAGGAGCTGCCTCATCAGTGGTGAGTCTTTCCAGAGGTGTCGCCAGTTTAAAATACCAGTCCGCTATTGGATTTTATTGGGCTGTTTTTTTCTAATAAAACATAAACCTTAAATATTTTCTTGGTGAAAGTATTTATATTTACACATCGATTGTAAAATAATTTTGTATCGTTTTGATGTATTCAATTATAAGAGAGAGAGAGAGAGAGAGAGATTTTAAACAATCTCTAAAATAGAACATTTAAATATGACTAATTTGCTTATTAAAAAGATATAATATTGTTAGTTTATATATTTTGTATATTGTAATCTTTATATATTCTGTAGAATAAGTCATTAAATATACTCTATATTTTATTCTTTAGAAAATTAACTTTTATTTCAATATATAAATTGTTTTCCTACACAGAGATAATTAGTAAATAATGGCCACATTTTGAAAGTCCTATTAAGGAGTACGATTTAATTCTGTACATTGAATATAAATGACTAAAATATTTTTTAAAAGAATTAAATATTAATTTAGGTTTTAAATTCTAGTTCCTATAAATTGGTATCATTAGATAAATATGACGAGGGTAGACAATTAATTAGAACCCATTTAATTGCTGAAGATAAATTAAGCATTAATTCGAGAGATATAATAAGTCGGGATTTTAGGAAGCTAAACGGTCCATTAGTGTGCTGGTTGTTTTCCTCGGTTGATTGAAATACTCGATAGGTGAGTGCTTCATTTGCTATCAACTTTGTTTTCTAGGGGTTTCCAATATAGTACATGTGATATCATTTCTCTCTGTTTACCTCTATATTATGAACGCTTGTGTTACAGCTTGGTAGATGAATATAAAAAAAAAGTTATACTTTTCTGGTTGAGTTTGAATTTTCTTTTTAATGCATGCGTTTTTTTTTTTTTTTTTAGTTTAATTTTGAGATTATAGAAACGATTAGGTTTATTAAAGTAATATATACGAATTCGACCATATTTATATTTGTATTATATAATATTTCGGGAGGATGGTATTCGTGGGCGATGAGGAATGCCAATCTGTTCAAAATGTCATTAGTACAATGCTCTTTCTCGATCGATTCGGTGCGAATCACCCAAATTCAGATAGGTGTCAATGTGTTATTATAATTATTTTAAAGGAAGAGATGCGCTTATAATATCTTTTAAATATATTTTATATTGAATATATCACGAGTGAATATTAGAAATGAAGACATCTAAAATGTTTTTCTTAAGAAAACCTATTCTGCCCGAAAAATCTAAAAATCTAACCATTGAAATACCGGGTATAAAAACCATAGAGCAGAATGAGAAAAGGAGACCTGAATATCCCGCGGTCAGAATACATAGGTAAATTCCTATAGCAACTATAGACCCACAGACTTATTGCAACCCTAGTTTACATTTTAATTACTACTGACCAAGAGATAAACCTCCAAGTGTGTATATTTTTTACCACAGAAATATAGAAAGTGTATATCAGAATTAGTACAGACCTCTAGCAACTTTGATACATATTTGAATTACTAGAAACCTATAGCAACCTTAGTACTTATCTAAATTCCCAAAGACTTATTGCAACCTGAGTGTACATTTGAATTACTCTCTACTGACCTAGAGAGAACTCCCCTAGTGTTTATATATATACTTTTACCATAGAAATATAGAAACACTAGTGTATATCAGAATTAGTACAGACCTCTAGCAACCTTGATACATATTTGAATTACTAGAAAGATATAGCAACCTTAGTGTATATTTAAATTTCTGCATACTTATTGCAGCCTTAGTGCACATTTGATTTACTACATATAGCAGTCTAAGTGCACATCTGAATTAATGCCGACCAAGAGTAGCCCTAGGGAACATTTGAATGTCTACAGACTTTGTTTTATTTGTTAAATATTTCTAATTGCGAATTATTCTAACAAAAAAGTGCGATTTTCTTGGGACATATCTGTTTAAAGTTACTATTAATACATTTTTGATATACTTTATAATTTTTAAATCTATATAATTTTTTTAATAACACATAAATTTATGTGCATATATTTTTCGTAAAGTTTTTTTATTATTATTATAAAACTGAAAGAAAAAATCTCTCCTAATCATATTTAACGGTAAAAGTATGCTCCATCATAATTTCATTTCCTATATATAAATGAATATCACATTATTGCTTTATATTAATTTACACCTACCTGGCCTTGTCCTTAATGTTTGAGGAAGAGCATGGCTCGATGCAAATATTGATATGTAATTCTACTGTCCTAAAAGCTTATACCCATAGTTTGCTTGAAATTATTTCTGAGATTCCACCCTTCACAGTGTAGCATATATAAGCAGAATCGTTCAATACAGTATTAGAGCTCTAAGAAGCGTTCTGGTAGATTAAATTGACGAAATCGCTGAGAGCGTTCGCCACTATTAAGCCAAGCCCTTCCAATATATTTTTTTCATTGCAGTAAAGAGAGAATTTGTTTTATGTGTAAAAGAAACATTCGAGCTTTAATAATTTCATTTTCTATATATAGATGGCGCGTTATTACTCTATATTGTGTATTATATTCATCATATTCACATCTTACATCTATTTGTTAATGTGCTTGGAAAAATAAGTAACATATTGTTGCGTTGTTGTTTGACAAAGAATAACTTCCGTGGGTACAAAGGATCTTTAGGACTTTATTTAAGTCTAATCGATAAAATAATTACAGAAGAGCGCAAAAATAAAACAACAATAAAGAACACAGCAGTTACAAACTCACCAACTGCAGCACGGTGAGGGAAAGCAGGAGCAGAAAAGAAGACAGAAGTTCGTAGAACCTTCTAGAATCTCCCAGGAAGTACACCGGCGTCGGCGGTGAGCAGCATTCCGTCCTCTTGAGACAGCAGCTTGATTGGAGTACACCACGTAGCTTCGTTCTTCTACCTCTCTTGCATGAGTTCCTCATCCCTATATATACCGGAGTAGATCTTCCCAGAATGGTCATGGTTGGTTAGCCAATCAGTAAGCCGCCAGCGCTGAGCCTTGCGCAATCGCTACTGATTGGCCGATCAGCTGTTCTCCGATTTTTCTACATTTTTCTTGAACGTTCTAAAACATTTTATTCTGGAATGCGCCATATTTTTTCTACGTAACGATATTATACATCTTTGAAGGCAATTAGATCAGTGATCAATTATTTAATTTGAAGTAATGGCTAAAATTTGCTCTGGAAAGACTGTCAACATGAATGAAGAGAAAAACTTTAGGTCGATGAGCCTGCCAAACTGCAACCCGGTGTAACAATATATAAAATGATATTTTGGCTCATTCATTATCATTACCTTTATGTTTCCTACTGGAGCAATAAACAGAAAGAATTCTTATAATAAATACTTGAAGGAACGTATCTTACTTTATAGTACATGAATATAATCCTCTCGCTACTCTATGTTGCATTCTGGCTTGAAATTCGGCCATGACATTTCACCATCTTAAACACCTAAATGGCAAATTTTCCAGATTCCATAACCTCTCTTGTAGAGTGTTATGAAATCAATGTCGCTCCATTACCGAGTAGGATCACAACCCGAAACCATGGCATACTGTTTGGTTTTAGTCTGAATTTGCCAAAACTAGTATTGTGGCTCATTCTTTAACTCCACCGTAACGTTGTGCACTAGGTGGCATTGATTTAATGTTTATTTAAATAGAGAGGTGCATATTTGATGTACAAATACTATCACTTCGTATATTTATGTTATATTTATTTTATATTTATATGCCATTGTGTGTTTTGTAAAAAATGTTTGTTCTTTATTGGAGAACTACAGAGCAGTTAAAATAAATATTATTATAAAATCAACCTGTTCTAAAGAAATTCTGAAGAAAATTTCCTTTAATTAAATTAAATTATTTTAAAACGTTACTCCATGTCTGAGTTATATATATTTATAAAAATAAAAATGGCATATCCTGACCAGAAGCACATGTGTTTTTTAGAAGGCAGAGCGCCATCTGGTGGAACAGAAATCAACTAAACATTGATTTAGCCTGTTCCCTGATATTTGGCTAACCAAATTTATTGATAAAACAAGAAAAGCTTCTGGTCAGGATATGCCTTTTTTATTTTTAATATCAACTCCTGACCTTTTTATTATTATTTTTTTCTATTATTTTTCATATACAGGGTGATCCAAAAGTCCCGCACTATTTTAAAAATTAATAACTCCGCGAATATTTGCGCTAGAGCAATGCGGTAAACACCATTGTATTCAGGATGCAATGGGATTTTTTATGGCAAATAATGAAAAATTCGAAATTGATTTTAGTTACAATTTTATTCGCCAGATGGCGCTCTACCAGAATCAGAGATTCAGCGGCCAAATTGTTTGATAAATTGAAAAATATAACTGATCGACACGTATTTTTCCTTTTTGAATACCAGGAAAGAACCCCTAATAATATCAAATAACAAATTAATAAAACACCACTTCGCCAAAGGTATGAAGAATTGTTTAACGATTTTAAATACAATCAGAGATATGTAAAATAGGTAAATGCAAATTAAAACATGTAGCAAAATATTTATTTTTATATGAGGTTTTGTGAAATAGATTGAATGTTTGAAAAACACTGCTGATATCAATACACGAATTTTTTAAATGTTAATATAGTACCAAAAATTATGATGGCACTTTTAATAGGATTTCTTGCTATAAGAAATGTGTAGTTTCTTGACTGATTGGCGACCCTTGACTATTTAACTGGATATTTGTCATGATCCAACAAATGAAATATAGAGGGGAGTGACAAAATATGTTTGTCGTACTTTATTCCAAATATACTATGGGCTTGTCAAATGTTATCATTGTTTATTATACTGTACACAATTTAAAAAATGTGTCCCCTCAAATAAAAATAAATTTTAAGGCGACCTTTTGCGTTGAAAAACTTGGTAGTAAAATCATTTTGTATTATTTTTTTTCACAAAATTTCTAAAGTTATTGGTGTACAGAAAATATTCCTTATGGTACATGTATTTCTTATGTATGTATTTCTATGTTATCTATTATCTATGTATTTCTTCTAATGAGCGAAAAGCGAAAAACTAAACATAAGGGGTAAAGTTGTGTGTACCAGTGTTATTCGAGAAGTTATAACACTCTGGTTTGCACGATATAATATGTGAGCAAATGACAAACAAAATATTACTGTTCACAAAAAAATAGTCAAGATGTGAGGACAGCATTTATTATCCCCATATCCCAACACAAAGAGCTGCAAAATATTGATAGATAATATAATACAGGGCGGCTTATACAACACATGAGGTAACTGCCTTCTCTCTTGTATTAGGTCACAATCCTTGCTCAATGTGGCACCCTTCATTCTCAATCACCGCCTGCAGACGATAAATGACAGAATGGACAGCATTAAATAACATATCTGTTGAAATTGATAAAACGTGCCATCTGATATAAGCCTTTAACATGGCCAATGTGGTAGGCCAGCATCGATAAACACACGATTTAATGTACCCCCATAAACAAAAATCGCAAGGCGTCAAGTCTGATGATCTTGGAGGCCACTGGTATATAAAGTGGCGACCTATCACACGATTTTCACCGGACGTATCCTTCAGCAATTGCTTGGCACCTCGGGAGATATGAGGAGGTCCTCCATCTTTCATGAATGTTATTTCGCTTAGTGCTTTTACCCTGCAGTATGGGAATACCCTTTTCTCATAACGTTCACCAGTTACAAAAACGGTTTTAAAAGTTCTTCCATTGATTTTTCAAAGAAAAATGACCCAATAATAAAAGAAGTGAACCCACACAAAACTGTAACTCTAGGCTGGTAAAGTGGCATTTCTGTGAAAATCCTAGGGTTTTCTGTTGCCCAAATGCGGCTGTTTTGAATGTTAAATTCTCCGTTTATAGAAAAGTGAGCATCATCTGTCCACAGAACATTCGACAGCCAGTTTTCATCAATATCAATTTGCCGAAACCCATGCAGCGAATTCTTGACGCATCTCAAAATCGCCAACTTTCAGCTCGTGAAATCTTTGCATTTTGTATGGGCACACACAATAGAGACATTAAGTGAAGCGTCTTCGGATATCACAATCATACTTCGGCGAATTTAACGCCAAAAGTTCAATTCGGGATCACCTGTCCAGGATAACAAAAGTCAGTAGGTTGAGGACATGCTAACCGACCTCGACCTTACACCGTTAAATAACGGAGAGAACACCTATCTATCTAAGTCCACAGGCACAGAATCCGCAATAGACATCACAGCGATAAATTACAACATCGCACCCACAACACAATGGAAAATCCTGAGAGGTGCAATCAGTGACCACAGACCAATTTTAACAACCCTAAACTTCAAAATTGAGAATGTCCATTAGGATAAAAGAACATGGAACTTTAGGAAAGCCGACTTGAAAAAAAATCACAGAAAAGCTTGAAGAACTGTGCAACGAAAAATTGAATTACAGAACGCTTGACAAAAGCTTGGAAAAATTCTCTTCGAACATTTAAAAAGCTGCAAAAGAGCATCGATAACTAGAGGTAGACGTAAAGACCTGTGGATACCTTACTGGAAGGACCACAACATCGAGGCAATGATTTCAGAGAGAGAGACAATATCAATGGACTTCTTAAAACAAATAAAACAGAAAGGAACTCATTGAAATTATTCACAAAACATAACAAGAAATTTGGATATTCAAACAAGAAAAATGGCAGAATTCTGCGAAAAGAATGGATCCAAGAAAGGACAGCCAACACTGGAATATAATTAGAGTGTTAGAGAACAATCAAAACCAACACCAATCCTCCAATACTCTAACCGATATGAATAGAACAGCGAGAACGAGAACAAACAGATGGCTGACATAATTGCTGAATATCTTTCAAGCACTTCCATACTCAACTATACGAATGAAGACAGGACTCTAAAAATAATATAAACCAGTTAGTTAAACAAACAAGAAACTTCCGTCAACAAGATATTTTCTCGAGAGACTTCACACTGAATGAGCTAAACTCATCAATAAAAAAATCCAAGAGGTCACCAAGAGATAATCTAATCTTTGGTCAAATGATTAAACACTTTGAAGTCAAAGCTAATAATCAACTCCTACGAATACTGAACATTTCATGGCAAACTGGTAAACTACCAAAGAATTGGAAGATATCAATTATAGTGCCAATACTGAAGCAAAACCAAGATACCAAGGAATACAAAAACTATCGGCCAATTGCTCTCGCCAGCATACTTTGTAAAATACCAGAACGAATTATCCACTCTAGGCTCATAGTCTGGCTCACAAAAAATAATAAAATAAACCTCTACCAAACAGCCTATAGATCCCAGCACTGTACAACTGATCAACTGTTCTACTTCTGTCAATCAATAATAGATTATTTCCGGGAAAACCCGCCAAAGAAGACCACGGCTATATTCCTTGATATGACCTCAGCTTTTGATCGAGTGTGGAGGGAGAAATTACGTGAAAAGCTGCACAACATCGGAGTAAGAGGAAAAACCTTAATCTGGATTGCAGACTTCTTAAGGGGAAGAAGGTTGAAGGTTCGGGTCAATGGAGAATTTTCCAAGGAAGGAAGAACATGGGCTGGTGTACCTCAGGGATCTGTGCTCTGTCCTCTACTCTATCTGCTATATATTAACGACATACATCCTTACCTCACTGAAGACACAAAGGTTGCCTGTTATGCAGATGATAAAGCCATATGGCACACAAGTAGCAGCATAAAAAAATCGTAAAAGATACTGAAGACATCAATGAGAGGACTGGAGAAGTGGGCAATGGAACTCCAAATGACCATAAACCCAATAAAACCAAACCTATGCGTCTTCTCCAATCCCATGGAAAAGGGCATAAATATAACCACAAAATAAGCATAAACAAACAAATAATTGATAAAATTAGAAATCTATAATACCTAGGTGTGATACTGCAGTCCTGGATCTTTCCAGTTGGTCTCGAGGACCACGCCATCACCATCTCCTAAGCGGCGAAGTACGCGATCTACGTATTCATCGTAGATCGCAAAATGCGTGGTGTCGCTAGAGACCCACTGGCGATTCTCCACCAAACTCTGCAGCGCTGGCAGAGGCGCCATATTCATTGTACATAGTGTATATAATGCCTATTATCTTTTTTTTAATAATGCAGACTGTGTATGTATTGACAAGATGTCAACAAAATTATTTTAATTATTATTTATGAGGAATTTTAATTTTCATAGCACATAATTAGCACCTCAAATAGAGCTATCAGAAAACTAATCATTCTGAGAAGGTTATGTGGAACAAATTAGGGAGCAAAACCCAGAATTCTCAGAACAACATATACCACCTTAATAAGGCCGATAATGGAATATGCAACACCGGTCTGGGCTCCCTCAAGCTCATCACTAAAAGTAAGACTAGACAGTGTTCAAGCAAAAGCGGCCAAAATAATCACTGGTGCTGTTTCATCCACCAACAATGAGAAAATTCAGAGAGAATGTGTTCTCGACCAGAGGACGAGATCTCTCTGACCACTTGAGGTTTGGTGGATCCGCCCTTTTATGAGAATGAGGTGAAACAAACGGCTTTCAAGTTCGGAAAAAGGAAATCTTCTGGTCCCGAAGGGATCGACAACACGGTCGTGAAAGCCCTGGTAAGGATGCACCCATCGCTTCTTTCCAGGTTATTCAATAAGTGCCTGGACACTGGTACATTTCCTGAGGCATGGAAGGTTGCCCGAGTAGTGCTTCTCGACAAGTCTGGTAGAAAGGGTAATTCTCCTAATGATTATCGTCCGCTTTTTTACTAGTGTGTCTAGGTAAGGTCCTGGATAGCCTACTAGCTCAGCGATTGAAGCACTGGCTAGAGAGTAATGAGCTCCTTTCCTCTTTCCAACATGGTTTTAGGGAAGGGAAGTCCACAACCACAGCTCTGAACGAGGTGTTAGAGGGGGTTGAGATGGGCTTAAATAAGGGTGCTTGGGTTCTTTTCGTGGCCCTGGACATTGATGGCGCGTTCAACTCCATGAGCTGGAACAAGTTGATGAGAAATTTGATGGAGATGGGTTGTCCTGTTAATTTGTGCAGCTTGATTCGTGACTTCCTGAGGGATAGACGGATTAGCCTCAGTTTTGGTGGGCGGAAGTTGGAAAGAAACTGTGCTAGGGGTTGCCCCCAGGGCTCTTGCTGCGGACCTATTCTGTGGAATATCCTGGTAAACACCGTTTTCCAGGAGGAGCTCCATGAGGGAGACAGGCTGGTTCTCTATGCTGACGACCAGTTCCTCATCATTGAGACTGCTTCGAGAGCGAAGGCTGAGAAGTGTGTTGAAACTTCTCTCCAAATTTTCTCGATTTGGGGCCATGACTCTGGCCTTAAGTTCAATGTCTCCAAAACTAAAGCCCTCAGCTTTAAGCCTAGGGACATAAGAACTAAAAGGAAACACAAGCCGGCTATCCGGATGGAAGGATGGAGGGTAGCGTTGGTCAATAGGATGACCATCCTGGGGGTGGTCATTGATGACAAGATGGGTTGGCAATACCAGGCGGAGGAGATGGTGGCGAGAGGCAGGGAGGCGTTGTGCAGGCCTGTCCTGGTTGGCCCTCAACAGGGGGGGGGAGAGAAGGAGGGTACTATTTTGAGGAACCTCTGCCTCTCCTGTGTCGAGCCAATCTTGCTATATGCTTCCGGGGCTTGGTAGCGCCGAAACAGGGATCAGAAGGTGGCAACAACTCTAGAGAGAGTGAAGAGGACAGCGGCACTCAGAATCACAGGGGGATATCGCACTACCAGCAGTGAGGCCTTTTTGGTCCTCGCTGGGCTTATTCCCCTGGGATTGAAACTAGAGGAGGAGACCATCAGACAGAAGATCTGGGAGAAAAGGGAAGATGTCCTGGGACTTTAAGCGGGGGCCCTGGAATCGAAGAGGGACACAAGGAAGCCTCCGCAGTGGTTGCCAAAGTGGAATTGGAGTCCTAGAGGGCCGACAGGGATTGGAACGGAGGTTTTCACTGATGGTAGTAAGTCTGGAACCAATACTGGAGCTGGGGTAGTGATATACACTAATGGAGAGCTGATCTTCCAAGAAGGTTTAGCACTCAGAGTGGACGAATTGGTCTTTTCAGCCGAGCTGGTTGCGATCAGGGTAGCCCTCAGAGTGTGTGCCGAGAAGAACTTCAGCCCGGACCGCCTCTATTCAGATTGTATGTCGGCCCTCGTCGTTATCAATCTGGAGAAAGGGCAACTCGCGCATCAAATAATCCAGGAGCTGGAGATGATGACGCGGGCTCCGGAGCTCCCTTGGTTTAGGAGACACAGCCTCATCGAAGGTAATGAGTTCGCAGACAGGATCGCTAAGGCAGGATGCTTTAGAGGTAGATCACTGAGGACCCCAGTGACCAAGAAAGAAGTTTATAGGAGGATCAGGGATCACGCCCAGGACTTATGGTTGGACAGATGGAGGAACAGTGTGAAGGGGAGAGAGGTATTCAATGGGGTAACAACACCCAAGTACCTCTGTAAGGTAATGTCCCACAAACTCATTAGGGTAGTTCGGGACATGGGCTCTCTTCCCCAAGTCTCCACAGATTTAAAATTAAGAGAAACCCTGATTGCGTCTATGGAGAAAGGGATGTGAATGCACGCCACTACGTCTTGGATTGTCCAAGGGTAGTGGGTGTGCAGGAAGAGAGAAGGAGGGCGAGGGGCGCGATCGAGAGTAAGCTGCTGAGAAATCACAGCAAGCTTCTTGAGAAAGCCCACGACGTGGCAGCTGAGCTTTTCCTCAGCTGTAAGTGAACAGAGTCGACCGGGGGGCTGCCCCCCCCCCCCCGCGGTCCCTGCTGGACACAGTAGATAGTTTCCTATTTTGCTGTGATTAAAGGCCACCGGTATAGAAATCCTTCCAGACACGTTGTCTGGGAGGTGGTGTTTCCAGGTACAATGTCCAAGCACTAGCTTGGATACCGTTACTTGGCTTATGAGTTGAACAGAATAGCAGCGAAAGGCATGCTTCGCATGCCGGCTTGTGGACTGAAAGGTCTGGGTGGCCATATGCTTCTAGGGTGTACCGACTGTGCTTAGGTGGGATCCTCCAGTTCTTGTTTATTTTGGCTACTGTTTCTATTTCTTTAAAAGTAAGTTTATTTTTCTGTAGCAAGGGTTCTTTTGTGCCTTTTTCGCTAGCGCATCAGCAGCTTCATTGCCTTCAATGCTAACATGTAAGGGTATCCATTGAAGGTGAATTTTTGAGGTATTGAGAGTTTTTGGAGATAACCAATTATGTTCCTGCTTACTTTGTCTCTAAGTTCCCCTGTGTGACTCAAGTGTTGTATGGCACTTCTACTATGAGTAAGAATCCATATATCGTGATGTTTAGTATTTCTGCTGGATTTTAAGACTTCATAGATGGCAATAAGTTCTGATCTGAAGATTGAGCAAAAATCTGGGTTTCTTCTGTCTATTTTCTCATTGCCATTTGTGGGTTTAATGAGAGAGCCACTGCCAGTGTGTCCCAACTCGTCTCTGCTACCATCGGTATAGATAGTTATTGCATTTTTAGGAATTTTATTAATTATTTCTAATGATAATTGTTTTAAGTATTCTGGATTTTGGTATTGTTTGTTGGTGGGTTCGTTTAAAGTGGCATTAAAAATAACATTTTGTTAGTGGTTCGCATGTAGATATTTTTTCAGCTAAATAATATTTTTCCACTTTATATTTTAAAAATCCATTTCTTTTGGCCAGGTGAGAGGGCCTTCTTTTTTTAGTCTTATATTGTGTTCCCAAATAAGTATGTAATTGAAAGTTCTGTGTTTATTTTCATAACTCTTGATTTTGTTTATATATTTTGGCAGATTGTAGCTTATTCTATCCTTTAAGGGCATAATGTCTGCCTCGCAAAGTACAATATTATTAGGGCAGGTATTTTGAAGACCTGTAATAATTCTAGGTGCATTTAGTTGTATCCTTTCCAGTGTTTTTAGATTTGTTTCAGATGCTGTACCATAGATTTGATATCCATATTCCAAGATAGGTCTTATTAGATATGTGTAAGTTAATTTTAGTGTTGTTGCTTCAGCTCTCCACTCTTCCTGAAATATATTTCAAGATTTTTAGTCGGTCTCTTCCTTTTCTAACAACTCCTTCAATATGTTTATTGGAGTTAATTTCTGGATCCAGGGTGTAGCCGAGATAATTAGGATGTTTATTATATTGCAATTGTTGTTCTTTCAAAATAATATTTGGTCTTATTTTGTATAGTTTCTTATCGGTAGTAAAAAGACAGGTTTCAGATTTTTGGGGGTTAAATTCTAATTTATGTTTATTAGCAAATTTTTCTAGGTGGAGAATAGTCTTGTTCAAATCTCTTTCAGCTTTTTTCCAGTTAGTGTTGCTGCTCCATAGAATAATGTCATCAGCGAAAAGTCCAATATTGGTTTTATGTGAAAATTTGTCTTCTATGCCTGCAATAAATAGGGTGAAGAGAGTTGGGCTAAGGACTGATCCTTGTGGTAATCCTTGGTACAATTTGAAGGTTTTAGATAGAGTGCCATTATATTTGACCCTGATGTATATATTTTTAAGGGAATCATTTATCCAAGTGATAGCTTTTCCATCAATTTTGAAATGTTTGTAAAATTTTGTAATTAACTTGTTTGTCCATACCTTATCAAAAGCTTGTGTAAGGTCTAAAAGCAGCTCTGGTGTGGTTAGTTGGCTTTTTGTTTTGTGCATCTTTTACCTTTTGTGTGAAAAATAAGAGTTGGACTATTGTCCCATGTCCTTTCCTAAATCCATATTGTTCTTCTGGTAAGAGATTTCTTGTGTCGGGGTGGTAGGTGAGTCGTCTGAATATAATTTTTTCCATTAATTTGCAGCAAATATTTGTGAGGGAGATAGGTCGGTAGTTTTTTGGGTCATCAGCAGATTTGTCAAGTTTTTTAGTGGGAATTATTGTTGCATTTTTCCAGTCTTGAGGCAATTTTCCAGTTTTCCAGGAGTTATTGAAAATATTAAGAAGTCTTTCTTTGCCAATTTTGCCCAAGTTTGATATCATTCGGCCATGGATTCCATCTGGCCCAGGAGTATTGTTTAGGTCAGTGTTTTCTAATGCATAAGCTAGCTCTTTCATATTGATTTTTTTCATGGAAAATATTATGAGTGCTGGTGACATTTTTACAGTCATGAATAATCTTTCGGGCCTTTTTTCAACCTTGATTTTACTACTTATTTGATATGAATTACCTAAAAGATTGGCAGCAATTTTGTCATTAGTTGCTGGTGTACCATCTGTATTCTCAATCATATTTGTGTTTTCAGTTTGTGGCTGGACTCTGCCAATTTGTTTTGCCAAATTCCAAAGTTTTGTATTTGGGTTTCTTGAGTTCAGGTTTTCACAAGTTTGTTTCCATTTTTCCCTTTTCACATTTACCTATAATATTTTTATTTTTGCAATCACAATGTTCAGTTCAGTTCTATAATTTGTTTGGTTTTGGGTGCACTTTTTTGTAGTTCATTTCTTTTAGTTATAAGTGTTTGAATATTTTTTGCCTGGTGTGTATAATTTGGTATTGAAACTTTGGCTGCTTTAATAATGGTGTTTTCGAAAGATATCATATTGGCCTTTTTGAAGTTCCATAATTTTTCTTAATTGAGCTAGTTTTGGTCTTGGTGCTAATTTCTATCAAATTAGGCAAATGATCACTTTCAAAACCTTTTAATATTTGCTATTTGCATTTGTGGAAAATGTCAGGATAGTAAAAACTTATATCAAGGGCTTGTGCAGTATAATAGCTGTAGGAATGATGGGTAGGATTCCCATCATTTAAGAACATGAAGGCATTGTCGTCAAACATGTTTGATAGTATTTTGCCTCTTGGGTTTGGCGTAGAACATCCCCATAGTTGATGTTTGGCATTAAGGTCACCTAAAATAATTGTGTTGTCTGTAAGAAATTAAGCCATTGTTCCATCGTCAATAAATGTATTGTTTGGAGGGTGATACATATTGTATATGTTGATGGCTTTGTTTTGATTGAGGTAGACTTTGATACCTTGGGTTTCGAGGTCTAATGTGTTTGGAATATTAACGGCTATGTCCTCATAGTACAAATTATTGATTAAAAATGCTAGGCCACGCCCTTTAACAGCATATACAGATGGATCTTCAGACCTTACCCTGAGTAATGGAGGGGCCGGAATTAACATAATACTGAAAGATGGAACAAACATCAAAATCAAAGAAGGAGCAGGACAGATTTCGTCAAACTTCACTTGTGAACTGACAGCTATCTGGAAAGCCCTTGATGTATGCCTTAACCAACCATCCCTGCATCAAGCAGAAGGAATTTTAATATACAGCGACTCCATATCCGCTCTAGAAGCAATTCAGAAGGGCAATACTAAAATCACACAGAAAATACACTCGTTACTTACCCAACTGGAACCATTGGAGAATAACTGTATTCTACATTGGATCCCTGCCCATGCTGGGATCGGGGGTAATGAAATGGCATTTTAATTGGCAAAGGAAGCCAGAAAGTTGAGCCAAAGGAAAGAACAAATGTCATTATTTGACGCTGATTCTTTGTCAGAATACAAGATAATTAAACAAAAAAATAAGAAAAGATCAAAATGCGAAATAAACTCTGAGAGAAAAATGACAAAAACTATAACAAGACTTAGAACAAAACACTATAAAGGAATGACAATACATCCAGATGGCACAAGAACCTATAGGGCATGCAACAATTGTCCTGGTGTGGAACTTACACCTACCCACATATTCTCATGTCCAGCAATGGCCGCAGCCTTGCAGAAATTTGACATAGACCCAGAGCAGCAGCTTTACACACCCAAGATAGTGGACATTGCTGCTGATGTGATGGAGATGCATGGTACATCTGAGGCTCTTTATTGGACACGACAACAACAACGGCATTCCAGAGTAAAATAAATTATCAGAGATAGATACATATTTTTCAAATGAATTAAAATAAATATAATCGATACTGAGTGAGAGTTGAATTAAAAATATTAGAAATTTATTATCTTCGGAAAAAACCGTATCTAAAATATCAAATTTCTTTTTGCTATATGTTGTAATTTGCATTTACCTATTTTACATATCTCTGATTGTATTTGAAAATCGTTAACCAATTCTTCATACTTTTGGCGAAGTGGTGTTTTATTAATTTGTTATTTGATATTATTAGGGTTCTTTCCTGGTATTCAAAAAGGAAAAATACGTGTCGATCAGTTATATTTTTCAATTTATCAAACAATTTGGCCGCTGAATCTCTGATTCTGGTAGAGCGCCATCTGGCGAATAAAATTGTAACTAAAATCAATTTCGAATTTTACATTATTTGCCATAAATAATCCCATTGCATCCTGAACACAATGGTGTTTACCACATTGCTCTACCGCGAATATTCGCGGAGTTATTAATTTTTAAAGTTGTGCGGGACTTTTGGATCACCCTGTATATATGCTTATGTGTGTGAATTTTTGCATTAATTATTATTTGTTAATTCTTAGGTTTTATCATTGAATGATATTTCTGGGGCTACACATTTAAAATTAAAATTTGTCTCATTTTATCACATAATTTTAAAAAAGATACCAATTTAATACGTTTATTAAAGAAATATAATGCACAATTTATTTATGCATATTACTAAGGTAAAATGTTGTTTCAATATTTAAAATTTTATAAAGTTAAAATTATCATCGTTGAAACGGATGAAAACGGAAATAATTTGTATCAATTAAATTTCCGAGATTATATGTAAATTATATATTTCCCTTGTGATTTAATATAAAAGATAAAAGCTCTTTTAATTTACTTTGTAAATATAATATGTATATCCTCTTTACATTTTTAAATTTTAGCCTCACAAATAATATAGTAATGAAATTAAAAATATATATATTTCTCAATATAAATTTTATATTCCGTTTAATATAGGCGTGTGTGGGGGTAGGAATTTTCTATCTTATAAAATATTGTAGTTATATTTATATATCAATTTTGCCACACAGCCAAATTTATAACTCGGTTCAATATTTTACCTAAATTGCTCAGCTTTATTTCTATCTTTAAATAATTTCAAAAGATTTATTGCGTCGTTATAAAAAGAAACCCTTTTTCAATCTTTTTTGTTTTATTGAAAATTTTTAAATTTCCCCTTGTGTGTGTGTTTTGCTGTTGTCAGCTCATTATAAGATATAATCCATCTATATCCGTTGTGTTTGTGTCTGTTTTAGAGAATATTGTAAATCTATAGCTCTCTGTTATATAGCGGTTATAATACAAATTGAGGCTTTATTAAATACAACACAGGGCATAATTCCATCTTAATAAGATTGTTTTAATCATTTAAACGCAGAAAACCTAAGAATTAAAATTTTTAAAATATACGCGATATATTAAATGACTTAGAAAATATTATTTTAATATTGTTCTAATATTATATATTTAACCAAATTTTAAAACAGAAATAATATATTTAAAAACATTCATTTAATCTGATACTCATAGCAACATTAGCAAACCTGAACATTCTTCCCAATACCATGCCGTATAACATCACAAAAGAACATCTTTACATGCCTTTAATTCCCTCTACATACGTTTCTTTTTTATTCATGTGTCCATATTAAAAAACAGCCTTAGATCTCTTCACGTGTATAGTTTCATATAATTTTGTTACATGATATAGCGCGCCATCTGTATTCGAAATTATAAACTATTTGTAGCACGTATGTTCCTTTCAAATAAAAGTACTTAGTGCGATAGTTGATCACTTTTATTCAAAGAATCTAGAATACAAAATATAGGAAATTGCTTGGAAGAAGTAAAAGGAAGAATAGCGCTAGAAAGGGGCGCAATGATTAAATTTGACAAGATTCTGAAAGATAAAGGGTTTTCTATCAAGAGAGACAAAGAAGATAATTGTAGAGGCATTGGTATTCCCCGTGGTAACTTATGGATGTGAGAGCTGGATTCTCAGAAAAAAATGAAGCATTTGAAATGTGGACATGGAAAAAGTAACTCAGAGTGCCATGGACTATATATATAGTCAAATGTTTCAATCGAAATGAAAACTAGTTCTGTTAGATATCTTGAATCTCAAATATGGAAACAAATACTGACTTACTTCGGGTATATAATGAGAGAAAATAGTTTTAAAGAGGCGTTGATGTTGTAATAAATTGAAGGAAGAGAGGAAGAACTGCAATGAGCTAGATAGATGGGGTCAAGAAAACTACCAGAAGATCACTAGAAGAGCGCGAGTGGTGGTCAGTAACAGATCAAATTGCAAAATATTGGTCGCAGTGGTACAGCCTACTCCACGCTGACGAGCGCCAACAGCGCGAAACGCGTTCGTGGATGGCTTTTCTTGATTTATCTAGAAATTGGGTTGGCAAAATATCAGGGAACAGGTTAAATCAATGAATAGTTGATTTCTGTTCCACCAGATGGCGTTCTGCCTTCTGAAAAGCACATGTGCTCCTGGTCAGGATATGCCTTTATTATTTGTAATATCAACACCTGACCATTTTTTTATATTATTTTTTTCATGTGTTAAGCGTTTATACGCAATTTTGGCTTTACCAAAAGTCGAACTCGACTTGATGCACGCTAACAACAAACAACAGTGCGAGGTAGCGTGCTGCAGGGGATTACATGGCAAATATTTGTGAGTTTCAAAGGTAATGTTTTGATGAAGAAGTTACAATACAAAAGTTAACTTCTTACAAAATAAAAAGTAAGGCATATATTTCAGTTAATGTTTATTTTACAATGAAAGTCTTCTATTCCTTTATGGAAATATCTGAATAATTGCTATGTCCTACAATTCAAGAATCAAAATGATAAAAGCATTTTATAGCCTCGAAATTCTAATATTAGAATTGTATAAATCAAAACGGGAACTTAATTCCATATATAAGAACGAATGATATGAATAATACATGAGAACATATTGAATAATATTACCAAATGTTTCATAATAATGTATAGAATTTTAAAATATATATTTATATGGCTAGCAGGAGAAATGGAGGAAAGAACCACAAACATTTTAGTAGAGATATTTCACATAAATACATTTTATAAAATAAAACTACAACCTTTCGCAATAAGTTTCTTTTATTATGATATGCGCGAGCTTTCGGGCTGGAGCCGCCCTTCTACAGGCAAAAAATGAAACATTTGATTCACGAGAGACAGTTATATACATTTGATTTGTTACAAATTTTAAATAAAATATCAGAAAGAAAAGTATTAAAACTACATAAATTTTTACTATTTTACTTTGTTTAACAATTGGAAATAATTTAACCTTAAATTTCAATATTTTAATAAAGTTAAGTTTTAAACTATGAATTGGATAAGCGAGAAATCTGATTTTTGTGGTATGGAATATGACAAAATTGTTCTGGGATATCTATTCTACGATTAATGCTATTGTGTTGTTTGGAAATCAGCGATTCAAGGATTAATCTTTCAGATTTGGTGGTTATGTTACTGTAGTGGCAAGTTGGACTGTCTAAATTAAATTTGTGGCCGGTATTCATGGTATGTTGAAAAATGAGGGATCTTGGATCTTTGGTCTTCATATTGTAAGTATGTTCCTTCAATCTTGTCTGTATTTTCCTGCTTGTTTCTCCTACGTATGATATTATATTTTATTTAAAATTTGTAACAAATCAAATGTATATAACTGTCTCTCGTGAATCAAATGTTTCATTTTTTGCCTGTAGAAGGGCGGCTCCAGCCCGAAAGCTCGCGCATATCATAATAAAAGAAACTTATTGCGAAAGGTTGTAGTTTTACTTTAAAATTTGTAGCGCAATTTTTTCGTTTACTTCAAATACATTTTATATTTTATAAATTTAAAAAGGTAGTAAAATGCTAGGAATAATATTATATTGAGTTAATAATATATATTTATCATTTTCAGCGATAGAGATCGCAAATTTGAGAAAATATAAATATTTATATATAATATTGTGAAATCTTCATATTTTCTTTTATTACAAGAACATGACTTGGCCTTTAGTTATTAAGTTATTATGTTAAATATTTTTGAAATCATGAAAAAAAGAGACATTTCCGTTTAAGAAAATAGAATTTCATCGATTAAAAAATATGTATATATAAATCAAAAAAGACATATCCTGACCACGTTCACATGAACTTTTTCGATGGCAGAACGCCATCTAGTGGAACAGAAATCAACTAAACATTGATTTAGCCTGTTCCCTGATATTTGGCCAACCCATTTTCTTGAAAAATCAAGAAAAGTCAACCACGAACGCGTTTAGGGCTGTTGGCCCGCGTCAGCGTGATGCAGGCTGTACCTCTACGACCAAAAGTATTTTGACCCCAGAGGTTTCTTGAAAAACATCAGGAAATTCATTATTTTATTTATTTTTTATTATATTTTCACACATACACATATATATTTGAAAACCCAGTGGAAATATTTAAAAAGGTGTGTATATGTATGTTTGTTCGTCAAACATGGTTCCGTGGAATCTACTTGTGATATATAAAAAAAAAAACAGTTCAATGCCAATCCAATTGCTAAGCCTTCTAGTAAATTTCCTAGCAAATTATACTTTACAAGCAATTGATGTTTTTGTTTGAAATAATTTTCAACTATGTCCTCTAGATAGCACTTATTAATTCAATAAACACAACGAAATAACCTTTTTGTTTATAAAAATGTGATAAAAAAATATATTTCAGGCCACAATCCTTAATACCAAAACATGTTTCAACATAAAAATCAAAGACATCTTCTGTTTAAAATCCTCCAATAGTTTCCAATTTCCTCGTATCATTTAATTCTTTTGGAAGAGTTTTCTCTCTCTCTCTCTGATTAAAATATTTGAGCCAATATTTAAACGGCAGATTTCCATTAGGGAGAAATTTACTAAGGAGGATTTTGGTGTTATCAGCCATTTTTCTTCTGTTGTGCTGTTTTAATTTCACTTTCTCTTAATTGAAAATATGATATATAGTATATTTTTCATAAATCAATATTTAAATCCGACCTTATATAAATCATAAATTTGATGTTTAAAATTTTTTAACATTTACATGCAGGATATAATTGGAAATATTTTAAATTATCGCGCTATTTAGAGTTAAAATTTCACAAAATACCTTTAAAATAGCGGACTTTAAATAATTTATTGAAGATATTTGGTTTCTCTTTTCTCAACTTAAAATGATTTATTTTCAGAGAGAGAATTCTCTCTCTTTCTCTTGTTAATATTCATATTATTTAATATTTAAAGTTATTTTTAAAAATAACGTTTTTAATGCTTTTTTTCAATTGGGATGTTGACATTCGAAGGGGAAAATTAGATCCTGTTCGACTTCATAAATTTGTTAGAAATGATTACTTGTAACTGCAATCGTATAAATTATTTTGCCGAGTGGCATGCACGTTTTTCCAGCATGTGACATTTTATTTTTTGGATGTGTTAAAGTTTCGCATTAAGAATACAACAGTGAAATTTTATCCGTTATATTTGTCAACATTAACAACATATCGATGATTAAGCTGATATTAAGCTTGTTAAATATAGATTTTATAAAAATATTTATACGTGAAAGGAAACTTCGGCAGATATATATTATGTCTTGCTGCAGAACTATTCAACAACGCTTGAATAAGTGTTGTTTGTGAAACAAAAGGCAATGGGCAGAGTGTTAAGAATTTCTTTTTTTATTTTAAGTATGATTTTTCAAAATAATTAACTATAAGCATGTTTCTTCAAAGTGTGAATTCAAAACCCGGCAGATGGGCTGGTGCTTATATGTCCAGTTATTGAAACTTCCTTGAAAGGAAAAGGAGGGAAACTATTTACATAAAACAAGTACATGACAAGTTACCAGTATACCATGTACAATTCAGGGATTCTAATAATTTTTTTGAAATTAATGAGAATGTTTATTTGAATGAACAAAGGATTAAAAAAGGAAAACATAGCATTCTACAATGTCACACACCACCTTGCTTGTAGAAAATTAAATGGATATATTTATTTTCCCGAATGGTAGTTAGATGGGGCAGAAAGTTCGCGAATCATATTTTACCAGTGTATTAGAATATTTAAAATTAGAAACTATTATAGACGCGCATGATTCTTTTTAAAAATAAACAATTTCTACTGTCCTTACTGCAATGGAACAATCAATAGGAGGGCCTGGCTCATCAGTGGTGAACCCTCCCAGCGGTTTCGCCAGTTTAATTTTCTAAAATATTATTTTAAAAAATCATACACGTCTATAATAGTTTCTAATTTTGATAACAGATGGCGCGCTAATACATTACAATATTTAAGGTTGTAGAACGACACGTTTGACAAGTTTTACCGGAAATGTTTCTTTTGAACGAAAAATCGTAATTTATTTTAAGGAGAAATAACGACTATTTCTATCCTTAGAGATGAAGTATGAAAGGATGAATTGTAATGAGTAATGATGAAAGGAAAAATAAAATTCCCATCACTGAACACTTTTATTTTTTCGTTCATCATTACTTTTCTCTCACAATTTATCCTTTCATACTTCATCCCTAAGGATAAAAATAGTTGTTATTTCTCCTTTAAAAAAAAATACGATTTTTCGTTCAAAGAAACATTTGCGGTAAAACTTGGTAAACCTGTCGTTCTACAATCATAAACCGCATTATATTGTATTATAAATATTTAAGATATTTCCAATGAAGGATATTTTACTATGGGAGTAAAGCGATCGAACCTGTTATTTGAGGTATTATTATACATTTCTTAAAATTTCTTACATTTAATGTAAATTAAAGATAGTGGCCTGGGCAGCATTCATAGTTTTTGAATTTAAAGGAAATATGTTCAATTTTAAGAAGAATAAGATTACATTGCTTGTGGTTTATTGCGATAATCGGTTATCTTTGCTGTGTTAATTGATATCTCTCTTTTTACTCGATTGTAACAAATAAGTAAAGGGAAATCAGAAGGAATCATTAATAGAAGCCTTTTTTTACATTTATTAAATGTTCTTCAAGGTCAAACCCTACAATTGAAAATGTGAATGGTTATGAAAGGTCTGATAAAATAACAACCTCATTTATTTCCTCAAATATTTAGAATAAAAAGAACGGATACACATTAATAGAGTTATTCGGAAAATCGGACCTGATAGTTGTTCCTGGTATAAAACCCCTTTTAACTCTAGACAGAGAAAGGTATCAAATAAATGGAAAATGAATAGGAAGGAATTATTTGAGAGAAATTCTTCCTTCCGCTATTATTCAATGTTTGTAGAGGTATATTAAATTATACGATTGAAAGGTGAAATCATTTGCGAAATCTTACGAAATAGCGTTCAAGTATTTCCTTTGAGATAGTAAAAAGCCTATTCAGTGCTTTAAAGGAATGATTATTTAAAATAAAAAATCTGGTGAGAAATAAAATCCGTTTTTAGATACCTTTAAACTATTATGGTTGTTTTATTTATTTATTTATATTTTTGGATAACAAGATTTAATTATCTAAACTTTTTTTAAGCAATAAAATGAAATTCAACACACACTGTACGTAGTTCTGTATAATAAATTGGTAATCATTAAAAAAAGAGAGATAGAAAAGTAAAATTAACAATGTGAAGTGTGTAAAAAATACTGAAAATTAGAGTAAGAATAATGATTTAGAATTAAGAAAAAAGCCTCTCCTGATCGTGCATCTAAACTTTAGATTTCACGTAATTTAGAATTAGTAAAAATGTAAACAAAGTATTTTAAAAAATATATGCTGTATTTGTTAATGCAAATAGAGTAAAATAAACTGATTCGCACATTTTAAAATTATTTGAATAAAAATGTATAAATATTAAAAGGATTATTTTTTTAATGAAGCACATTTAGATATCGGTAAAAAATTTGATAAACTGAGAATGCATATATAAAACACATAGTAAAATTTTGGTGGTGGTGCTTATCTCCATGGTTAAACCAATTCCTGAAGTCCACTTCTCCCCAATTTTGAGATGGTAGTTATAGGTATGGAAAATAGGTCCTCTATTGTCAGTTCTGAGAGTCATGTTCTGGAGAAGCTTCCGCACTATTGCATTTCAAGCAGTTATTGAAGGTGTTTTGTCCATTTTGAAATTTTAAGGTTTTTATATGGCCACTTCCTAGTGTTGCTGAAGCTGTTTGTTGATTTCTATTGAGGTTTTGAAGTTCTAATTGTTTCAATGGTTTGTACGAGTGTGTGTGATGATTTGGATAAGGTGTCAGTATTGATTTATTTTCTTTTTTATATACATATATATTTCTTCAAAGGTTAACTTTGCGACTGACAATTCGTGAGACATCTTGTTTATTGGTTTGATGGTAGAAGTTCGAAGAGACATGTAGAAGGTTGTTCTGAGCACAATGTGGCGCTGGATACATCCAGAGGTTGCGATGACATAAAGGAGATCGTAGTTCAGGGTAGACGAAGGCTGCAGGAGAGCTTAATACGGCTGCTGAAATCTGGATCATTCGCCAGTTGTATTCCCAATTTGGTCTGTTTAAAATGTATTTACAATTTTTAAATAAATCTTCAATTTCTAATATACCCAGAGTATAAAAAATACAAAACCTTATATTTAATTGATGCCCATAAGGCTTATTTGTGTATCATATTGCCACGTGGAAAATTAGGGAAGACAAACTTCAGGATGAGACAGCAATTTATTTAAGGCAAGAACAAACTATGCAGGAAAGGCAAAAGATAATGAGAATGAGGGAATTTTAGAGAGTAGTGAAATATAAACATAAAAATTGATACTCTGTTAATACTAGTGTAAAATAATAAATACTTCGCTCAAAACAATATCAAAGGTGTAATAATTGTGATCTACATAGCTCCTTCCCTATGAGAGTTGTGACCCACAGCTTGCAATTATTGCAGATACCGACATGGATCTGCCGTGCTTCTGCCAAGGATTCCATCGAAGTCTTGGAACTTTGTCCCTTGTACCTTTGAGTTATTTTTCTTGCGGCGTGAAGAGAGGCTTTGCGTCGTATCGTATATAAGGACATCGACATCTTGGAGGGAAGTCTTGGCTTTGACACGGCGGTGGAATCCTGGAGCCAGTCTCTAAAAATGTAGATCACAGCACCCAAGGATTCAAATTCTTCTCGGCGATCTTCTGTTTGTCTTCCCTAACTTAACCAGCATCTCCACCAAAATGCCACGTGGAAAATTAGAGAAGACAAATTTCAGGATGAGACAGCAATTTATTAAAGGCAAGAATGCAGGATAAACAAAAGATAAGGAATGAGGGAGGTTTAGAAAGTAGTAAAGTATAAACATAAAAATTAATTCTCTGTTAATACTAGTGTAAAATAATAAATGCTTCGTTACGATATCATAAATGTAATATTTGTTACTCTCCTTAATGCTTTTATTCTCATAGTTTTCTCAACTATCGCCACCGATATAATTGCAAACTATATAGCCTCCCAGTTCTGGTAGATTGAATTGGCTCAACCGCTAGGATATTTACCACTTATGAACCAGATTCTGTTATATTTTCTCTCTGTGGTAGTGTAAGTAATAGGTTTTATTTATTTCGAAATGTTTTGATAGTATTAATATATTAAATAACAAGTATCATTGCATTAAATATGATTTGTACTTAAACAAATACAATTAACGTTTAGAAACACAAATTAGACATATTCATCTATGCCAATTATTTTTAGATTGATTATTCATGCAAAAGAACTATCTCATATTTATCCTTTGAATAAGGGGCTTATATATTTTTCTGTGAACTATCTTAAAATTAATTTTTCATTATTGAACACAATGAAGATATATTTTTTAAACGCGATGAAACGGAATAGAAATTCATTCCGAGATTTAAGTTCAATTTATGCACCTTATATATGAGAAAAGATATTTTGAATAATTAATAAAGAAATATTGATTTAAAGAGGGATTAAAAACTCTTTGAGCTCGTTTCAACGCGCGCGTTTGGGATTACTTTGCTTATTTTATTAGCGATAAACGCAAGCTGCGAGATTTCTCTACGAAATATAACTAAGAAAAGATTATTTTTTGTTAATTTTGAAATATATATTCCAATAACTTGTCATCATCAAAATGGAGAAACGCCCCGAAAAGAATCCTGTCAATGAAAGAGAAATGGGCGCTCGAAGGAAGACCCGACCTTTGGACGGAAAAAGTGGACGTCGCCCATTAAAGAGCAAGGAGGACGACGTCACTACCAACGACGGAAGAGACAAAGCCACAAGATCTGCAATACCCGTCAACTATCGACAACATCCGAAGCCTGCCTATTCTGGAAGACCAGATTCAGCGGCTTCAAAAATCCGAGCCCCAACGAATATTCCCAAGAGGATTATCTCAGTGGAAGGTGCAAAAGAATCAAAAACGACCGTGCGTCAAATAACCTTCATAAAGACGCCAGGGAAGGGGGTGAAAACGATGGAGAAACTTGAGAAGCAAGCCTCAACGCCGATATCTTCTGAGGGAAGGTGCAGTCTGCCGAATCGGTTGATGGAATCCCTCCGGGATATTACTTCGAAATTACCCGTTCCTAACTCCCAGACGAAGATGCCAAAAGAGAAAACTGATGTCATCTTGATCCAGAAATGTCCGGAAAAGAGGAGTTTAAAGCTACCTACCCTTGATGTCCTTGCTAAATCGAAATCAATCTCTAATGACCGCAAACCTATTGCGTCGTCTTTTACTTCGCCTGAGAATGTGAAAGCTTACAACAAGTCAAAGCTAAGATCTCCTCTTACACGCAACTCTAAAAAGGTTTCAGCAGGAAACAATGCGGATTATCAAAGTTATTCGCGACAAACACCGAATAATGAAGTCGGCCTGATACCTTTTTATAGTTCCAGGTGTTTTATCAGCAAGAAAAGCCAAGGATATTCTCAAAGAATTGATCCAGAATATTTCCCAAATATATTCCCTTCAAAAGAAATTAGAGAATATAATTATACGCCCAGGCATACGAGCTACCAGTTACTGAAACAAGATGATGATGCCGATTTCTCAGAAAATCTTACAACCGGAAGTTTATTCACCGATAGCGATGAAGAATATTTGCATGAAGTAGTAAGAATTTCGAAATATTTTGAAAATATGATTCCCTTTACCGATGATGATGGAACAGACAGTTTCGATTATCCAAGAAATGCGCGTCAAGTACAAGAGGAGGAAGCCGACCGGGTATTCGACTTTGTAACCAAAGATTTATTCACAGAAAGTGACGAGGAGTACTTACAAGAGATTGAAAATATTTCGGAATTATTCGAAGAGATGATCCCATCACAGGAAATTGCCGGACCTAGTAATGCTCAATATTCAAATTATCAGCGTCCAAACAAGGACAACGAGGTGTATTTGCTATCGGATCCTGTGACAAGCTACTTTTTCACCCAGAGCGATGAAGAGTACTTACAAGAAGTTGGAAATATTTCTAAATATTTCGAATATCAATGGATAAATTTACCTGAATATGACAAAAAGAAAAAGAAGCATAATCCTCCATCGTTCTGTAACAGCCAAGTTGGTGAGACATCATATTATCAATGCCCGCAAGAGCCTTCATCTCTAACGTGCCACCAAGACGTAGCCGCTACAATTTTGAAGGAAAGCGTCATGGAATCACTACTTTGCGCTAACCAAGAACGAAATGTTAAATATGACAAAGGACCAAAGATAAGACGTGAAGCTCAAGAAGAGAATAATAACGGGAGTATTGAACCTGCGTCGGAATTTACTGACAAGTATGCTGTAAAGACCCTGAGGGAAATTCCCGTCATGGGAGAAGATTCTAGAGGAATACGGAGAGATATTCTCGATATGAATGAATATCTTGGAAAGACCTTCATAGACATTCCCATCGTTGAAGAAGATGCTGTAAAGAGCTTAGAAGTTGCTCCCATTTTAGAAAAAGCAACTGAGAGCCTGGAGGAAGAAGCTGACACGAAAGAAGTCGCAATAAAAACCATTAACGAGACGCCAGATAGTTCTAAAGAGAACCTGGAGGACGTAACAGAGACGAAAGAAATTTATGAGAGAGAAAACGCTAGAAAATCCCCGGAGGATATTATCGAGTTGGAAGAAGACGCGAGAGAATCCCTGGAGGCGCGTGAAATTGAAGAAAACGCCAGAGAGATTCTTGAGGCTCGTGAAATGGAAGAAGACGCGAGAGAATCCCTGGAGGCCCGTGAAATGAGAGAAAGAGCTGACGAGATCCTGGGGGTCTGTGAAAAGGAGGAAGATTCGAGAGAGTGCCTGGAGACAGGTGAAGAGAAGGAAGATATTAAAGAGTTCCTGGAGGCCCGTGAAATGGAAGAAGACGCGAGAGAGCTCCTGGAGGCCCATGAAATGGAAGAGAGCGCTGAAGAGATCCTGGAGGACGTAGCCGATGACGCGGAGGAAAGAGAAGAGGCCGAAACAGCTAGCCGCGATGACCCAGAGAGCCTTGGTGTGGTTACGCGATTTCTTTTAATTTAGATTATCTAATAAAAATAATTTTGTTTTATTATGTATTCCCTAAAACCTTGCCAACACATGTAGGGTATATAAACAAAACACGATTTAAAAAAAGGTAAGGCGCGTTAAATTAAGAAATTCTTAAAACAACATAGTAAATGAAATTAGTAGAGACCTTTTCTGCAGATAAAACAATTTTTAATAAAAACACTCAATGTGTTGATATAAAAATGAAATAATACGTAATTCGTTGTTCATTTATATGAATACATGGGGGGTCGGTGGAAGGATGGTCTAAACCGTCGGTTTTCGACCACTACGACCCGGGTTCGATTCCCGCATTGAGCACTTTTTCTGATTTAAAAAAAAAAATGCTCCAATGGCTCCCGATTCTTGCAAAAGTCCAACCCCACCAGCGAGTGAAAGTAACCAAACGGGACTCTGGCACATTTTTAAGTGCAAAGTCGAACGGCTTTTAACATGTGTAGACATGTGGTGCACTTACAGTAAAAGCAGTCGCCTAATTCTACCCACCGTGATTATCATGGCCTGTACCACGTGTACTAGGGATAAGCAAAAAAAAATATGAATACATTCTCTCCAGAGAAACAATTTAGTTATACATGATAGAGTGATGGTTGGGAATAGAAATGAAAATAAAGAATATTTTAAACAATAAATTAAGCTAAGCGCCAATTACATTCATGGACAAAACTTAAGTGGAAGGCCTTTAATCTTGCCGGTTATCTGTTTTTTTTTTTTTTTTTTTGAGACGGAGACAATATTATCACATTTGGTTATCTCATGTGTCTTCTATAAAGTTCACCTTGGTAGATTAAACTGGCGAAACCATTATAGAAGGATTAACCGCTAATAAACGCATCTCTCTCCAATATATCATTTTAAAAACTCGCGCTAAAATAGTTTCGTTTATAAACCAAGTCTCTCTTCAGTAATTCCGGATTAGGGACTGTGAAAACTATGCCTTTCTGACCTAACTCTATATTGTGGCAAAGTTTTATCTGATAGGGTGAAAGATATTTATCATTATAAATTTGCGGGAGGATGGCAATCATGTGCCAAAATGGCTCCTTGCCCGTTAAAAAAAGCATTAAAACGATGCATTTGGTTCGTCTCCCCCAGTACAGAACATTATGGAGGCAATGAAGAATGTGCCACTACACCAGTTTTAACAAAATCATACAAAAAAGTTAGCCTGTATACCATGGTTTCGGGTTATGTAGCTCTGTCCACAGATAATACAAGACTCGAGTAGAAACTGAATGTAGAAGATGGGGTAGGACGGACAGAACCAGATGGAGCCTTTCATCAGAATCGCGCCCCAGAACCAACTTGATGATTGTTTGTTTCCCTAGGAACAGATACATTCGCGGTGGTCGCTCACTTTGAACCTAGGTGATGAGTAATGTAACAACACGTGGCATCTCCAGATGGTGATAGAAGATACGATTGGTGATGAACCAGAATGGATCTCTCAAACACCACTTTAACTTCGGTTAGATTCGAAATTAGATGGTATTATCCAAGATTCTAGACTACCAGTTTCAATATAAAAATAGTATAAAAGTGAAATTGTACTGGGGGATCGTGCAACTGAAAGTTGCTTGTTTCTTGCGCCATCTGTCGAAATGAATATCAACTAATAGTTACTTTCTAATTATTCCAAAGTATTGGCTAAATGATTGATTTAATCAAGAAATGCTATTTGGCCAATATTATCTCATATTCAAAAATTAACGCTTAATTGCTATTTATTCCAACAGATGACGCAATAAATCCGCCACTTCAGAGATACTTTTTAAAATAGATATTTCTTAAATCGCCAATTTCAATAACAAAATGATATGATAATTTGATTTTTTCATATTCATATATTGATATTAAATGATATTTAAATAAAATATATATATTTATTTTATTAATTATTAATTAATAAATAACATTTGAAACATAATATATAAAATTGGGATAATCGTTAAATACTATTTAAATTCTTAAAATCGGTAGAAAAAAAATTATTTTAAAAGGTATCTGAAACAATTGCTAAAAATGAAGTAAATTTTCTCTAAATGCCGCGCACCCATTTTATAGGAGAAAGAATATCAATAAATGGGCAATTCATTTTACCCTTTGAGCAGGGAGATAAAATATTCAAAGAGGAGTTGGAAATAAATTTAAATATAGCACACAAAATAAGTAAATATACCTTGAGGTCCAAAACACAATATAAATTAAAAAGTCTAACAAAATATTGTTTCAAACATTGAAGTTTTGTAAAATATCGATTGCGCTGCCTAGTTGCGAACCTGTAGCTTTACCTACACACAATTTTAAAAATCTGAAAATATTTAATATACCTATTTTTCTATACAATTTACTGAGAATATTTTGGATAAATTAATAATTACATTGAATATAGAAGAGCTATTTCCATTTTGAGACGCTGCATGTCCCTAATATACTGATTGTTTGCGGCTATAAAACACGGCAGAAAGGCACACAAAGATCAGTAAGATGTCTTATAGAGGCATTAATATACCTTGCTATTTCTTCTATCTGCTTATGTTGGTGTTTATTTGTTTAATGCATATGTTTATTCAAGGTTCTTTTTCTTATTTGTTTATTTTCCTTTTGACAATTATGTTATCTATTCTACTACATTATGAATTATTGTAAATAGTTTCACGCGCAATTATCCAGATCGGATATAGCGTGTCCTTTTGCAACTGGCAATAAATAAATAAATATACTGTCTACATTACTAATTCTGCGACATAATTATATAGTGTACTATTGCTCACATCTCAAATGGGAAACGTAAACATGTTTGTCAGCATGACAATATGTTTGACCTTTATAAAGTTCATTCACTATAGAATGTATTTTACACTATTTTCCCGTTTGCTCTTCATAGGAATTCACAATATTTGACTAGAAAAGAAACCATTACGTTATTGTATATTTTATATCAGCCGATTGTATGAGATTTGTCTTTTGCAATGTACTTATCGATGAATGAAATCGTAGCAGTACTTCTCTAAATCTTCTAAATTTTAACACTTTCGGACGATTTATATTTTTCTCACAAACAGACACGAAATACAATTTTAGAAGGAAACCATCTCATATATCCTTCTAAAATCGTTCGCATCTCGTATTTTTTTTGTGAAAATGGAAAATTTCCCAAAATTCTGTGAATATTTTAAAAGTATTATACAGGGTGTACCAGGTAAATTGGGAATTTCAACAATGGTATTTTAACTGAAATTTTTTGCAAGTAAAAATTAAAATATCCGAATGAAATTTGACACAGTAGTAGATAAAAGGATATAGTTTTTATTTATTCAATGAAGTTTCCATTATTAGCTACAACAGTCTCGAGGCGAGTGCGGAATGAAGCACAGGCCTTGGCGACGATGACCTTGTCCATTTGGGTCATCACCGTGTGAACTGCTTTCTTGACAGACTGGATGGTGGTATGAGGAGCTTTGTTGACATCTCTCTCAACAACGCCCCATACATAGTAGTCGAGGGGATTGCAATCTGGAGAATTAGGGGGCCAAATATCAGGACCCCAGTGACTAGGGACGTTAAGTGTCAGCCACGATTGTGTCTTTTTTGCCTTATGGGCTGGAGCTGAGTCCTGTTGGAAGACATACTTCCTTCCTGCGGCCACCATGTCCATCCAAGGCTTCACAACGGTCTCCAGAACATTGATGTAGGTGTCAGCGTTCATCCTAAGGCCCTTCTCAAAGAAATGGGGAGGCATGACATCACCTTCACTGCTGATAACGCCAAGGACCATTACGGAGGCAGGAAATTTCGTGTGCATCACGACAGGTATCTCTGAGGGGTCTTTACAGATCCAGCGATCATTCCTGGGATTTACCTTTTGGTCCAAGTCAAAGTTCTTTTCGTCAGAGAAGAACCTTAGCATGCCAAAAGAGTCGTGTTTCAGGTTGTTGAGGAGGGAGGCAGCCTTTCCTTTTCTGTTATTCTTCATATTCTCAGTCAGCAACTGACCTTTCCGAAGGGCATAAGACTTGAGACCAAGGTCCTCATGGATAGTTCTGACAATTGTCATAGAGCCAACGTCCATTTCCTTGGCTATGGCCCTCATGCTCTTCCCAGGGTTTCCATCAATCTTCTCCTTGACATTTTTGACAAATTCTTCGCCTCTTACCCTGTCCGATCGACGCGAGTGCTTTTTCCTTGTAGCTATCCCCTCTTTGTTACTGTCGGCCTCATCAAACTGCTTCTTGACACGATAAATAGTGGTTTTGGGCAACTTAAGAAAATCCACTATCTCTTTGGGGCTCCTTCCGGCGCGCAGAGCAACGATGATGGCAGCTCGATTTTCAAATTCTCGGTTACTCTTCATCACTACACTGCGCACACATGTACTGTTACATTTTACATGAATATGGCTACGTAATGAAAAAAAAACAAGTTTTTAATCTCAAGTAGTTTTTGTTTTATGGACTGTCAAAGTTAGCCCCAATTTGCCTGATACACCCTGTAAAACTAAGCAACTCTGTGAATTGCTTGTTTTCACGATCTCATATATTGATAAACACATTACGAAAGTCGAATTTTCACATTGTATATAGATATAATGGGCAACTTTTAGCTCGGAAATCGCCATTTTCCACAGGCTCCAGAAATTTTTCACGATTTGAATTTTTCTAAAACTGCACGCATGCTGATGCCACGTAAGTCAAAGAACAAAACGCCTACAACAGCGCCACCGTCGGCTCAAATAAAGTTGCACAGCGGCCTCTGGCGCCCATTTTCGCGTTTCATACTAATAGACCTGGTAAAATATACAATAGCGTGATATTATCTTTTTTATCAGAGAATTGAAACCAGACAAACTCGAACTTAAAGTTCCCCAGAAATATAAAACTTAGAGATTATAAATTGTTTTCCCAAATTCCCAATAAATTTATTCCCAATGTATTCTCACCGTCAACATTAGCATAGAAAGTTTATTTGTCTGTTTCTTGAAGTTTATCCAAAACTGTAGGTTTATTGCCTGATTGCAACAATTGGTCTAATTCTCTTATAATTTTGCGCCCATTTTCTACAGTTTCACAACCAGTCGACAAGTCATCCACATAAAAATCTGATTTGTGAATGGCTTCTGCCGTTGGAAACCTAATTTGTTCATTATGAGCCAGTTGTTTCAATATCCTGTTGGCCAAGAATGGTGCACAAGATGTTCCGCATGTCAAGGTTTTAAGTTCATACTCCTTTAAACCTTGACCTGATTCATCTCTCTAAATTATTCGTTGATATGGAGTATCTTCTGGGTGAACTAAAATCTGCCTGTACATCTTGGTGATGTCTGCAGATATAGCGATAGGGTGAGATCGGAATCTTAACAACAAAGGAAAAATGTCCTTTTGAAGCTTGGGTCCTGTATGTAAAACATCATTTAAAGAATAACTTGTCGTTGGTTTTGAAGAAGCGTTGAATACAACTCGAAATTTTGTGATAGAGCTTTTTTTCTTTGATTATAAGATGATGAGGAAGGTAAAATGCTTTATGATCATTTCCGTTTTCCTTCACCTCATTCATGTGGCCTAAATCCAGGTATGCTTGCATGAAATCCTTGTAGGTCTGATATACCTGAGGCTGTTGTTTCAAGATTTGCTCCATTCTCAAAAAACAGTTAATGGCTTGAGGTTTTGATTCTCCAAGCTAACTGGGGTCCTTAAAGGGCAATCTTACAATGTATCTACCAGATGTTTCTCTCTCATGAGTTGTCCTAAAATGAATGTCATTGAAATCATCTTCAAACAGATCAGGTTTGGTTTTGAGTTCTTCCTCCCATAAGGAAAATATTGGTTCCCATTTATTGAGCGTACAATTGAATGTGTACAGTTTTTGATAGTTTATGGATTTCTTTTGAAGAATTTTAATTTCTCCAAAGAGCAACCATCCCAATAGTGTTTTGATTGTCATTGGTTGACCTTCATGTCCATATTTGATGGCTCCCTTGAATAGAGAAAAGGCAATATCTGCGCCTAGCAATATGTCAATTAGTGCGGTATATTGATATTGTGGAACGGCTAGTTGCAGGCCTTGTAAATGATGAAATTGATGTTCTTCAAATTTTAAATATGGCATATAACTTGTTGCCTTATCCACAACAAGAGCATTTGTTTTAAAAACTTTGGATAGGTTGAAATGGGATGTGAAATTGAGATTTATTACTCCATCGGGTCTGTTCAAAATCTGTCCTCCTATTCCGGCTAATTCTACTCTTGTCCTAGAAGGTTCCAAATTCAGTTTCTTCAAACAGTCTCGAGTTATTAGTGTGGCTTGACTTGCTGTATCTATTAAAGCTCTACAAGGCTGATATTTACCTTGATGATTCATCACCATAATTGTTGCGGTAGACAATAGTACAAACGAGTCCTCTTGGTTAGACATCAAACAGGTGGTGTTATGAATGGAGGTCACGCCCAAAGCATCATTGTTTTCCTTTACACTTGACTCAGCTTGGTTTTTATCTGGTTATTCAATTGCAGGAATTCCTACTGTATGTTCTTTAAACTGATAAATGGCGGCATCAATGTGTTATGATTTCCTTGACATTTTCTACACTTTAATTCTGACTTATATTGATTTACCGAATGATTGTTCCTTAAACAATTGAAACATAACTTGAGTTGTTTAACTTTTCTCCTTCTCTCTAATGGCTCCATGCCTAAAAATTTTGGGCTGTGATAGATTCCATGCTCCAGTTGACATAGAAAACAATTGGCCTTTGTTAGATTCTGTACTTGCAATTTCATGGAGCGTTTGATTAGGGGCAATCCCTTTTCTGTTTCACTCGTATTAAGTGCCTTTGCATGGTTTTCTAAAAATGTCATTAATTCTGAACAGGAGAGTATGTGATTACTGTCAATTGTTATGTTCCAGCTGCGCTTTGTTGTTTTGTCTAGTTTATCACTCAGGATTTTCCCAATTATGATATCACTAAGTTCATCTAGCTTATAACCAAGTGTTTCTAGGGATGATTTCACATGAATTATCTACCAAAAATAGAAGTTGTGTGGATTATTCTATTGTTAGCTTAGGTAGATCTATTATTCTTTGTATTAGGTTAAATATTAATCTTTTTTATTGTCATATCTTTTCTCCAACAAATCCCAAACCAAAACAAAATTATTTTCTGTTATTGGTATGTGATTAACAAGTACTAAAGCCTTTCCTTTCAGACAAGTCTTTAAATACTCAATTTAACTATATTTGTTAATTGACTGTTATCAATAATAGTAGTTTTAAAAATATTAGAAAACGAAATCCAATTTTCTATTTTTCCATCAAAAATTGGTAGTTCTATTTTAGGCAAATTAGAATAATTTTTATTAACTGCATTGTTACTTAGAGGAAAATTTGCATCATTGTGAAAATGTTGAGTAAACCGAAGAATTTTCACCTCTAGTTCACAATATTTATCGGTTACTTCCTCTATTTGTAATAAAAGTCCGTCTGTATCTTTTATCCCCATAAAATATCCATATGCTTGTTCCAACTGCTGTTTAATCTTCTCGATCTTTTTTAATATTGCATCATTCAAAACAATCGGCTGCGTCGTTTTCTATTTCCCTTTCCAACTTTTCTAAATTAAGACCTAGTATTTTGATTCTTCTTATTACTGTTTCTGTATTCATGAGGTTGACTTACCGAATCAGGCTTCTATCCGGCTCGAGGGACCAATGTATGAAAAAGTGAAAGTTGTATAAGCATATGATTTTGCTTTGTTTTAAAAATGAATCGATGTTGGTTCCATATCCTTGAATTGAATATTACACCTGCCTCTCCTATGTATTTTATTGCTTAAAAATGGACACCACAAAACAAATGAAAAACTACAATTGTAAAATGATTTGATAACTAACTAAGAAAAAAATCCAAAAAATGATTATGATAAAAAATTGAATGTCTGCCAGAAAAATGCTTCATTATTTAAAAATAAGAATAATTACAAAATTAACATATAAACTTCAAACAGGAATTATCTGTCATCACTATAATGTATAAATATTTTGTGAAATGTAAACTCTAATAAAGGAATTAAAACAATGTAATAATTGGTAATATTTGCAAATAATGTGTTCAGATTTCAATCAAATAAATCCTCCTTAGCAATATTTCAAAATAAAAATGTTTTTTTTTTATGCATTTAAAGGCTACATTTCAATATTTTTAGGCTTAAAACTTTTCATCTATAATACTCTGTTAGTGTATTATCTATATGGTTATGCTTTTAAAGGCTACGTTTCAATATTTCCAATATAAACAATTGCTTCACTATGAATAAAAAATGAGATCTTCTATGTGGATAACAGTTACCAACCCTTCCAGCAACTTGATTGATAACGTTATTTGGTGTAGATTACCTTCCCCTTTCACACAAAAATGTTTAATTCCTAATAACCTAATAATACATATATAATTGTGAAGAACCTATATAATATAACCTATAACCTATTATCATATAGGTATAAAATTATATGTATAAAATTAGCGCGTTAGCAGTTTTTATTCTAAGCATTTTGTGAAATGCCAATTTCATCAGTCTATATACAGTGCGGGAGGTTATTCTCCAGTGTATTGTTCCATAGAGAATGCGCCCGGTGCGCCGGCTAGTGATTGGTCAATGGCCCAAAGAAGCGAGGCACCTGAAGCTGAAGGCGGCCCATAAACAAACTATGGACAGATTGATTGCTCGCGGCAAACGTTATGGTATTTTAGATTGCTTGTGCTCTCCTGCACAAACTTTTCGAATTGAAACTACATTATTTTTATGTTCGTTTTGTCAACAAAAACATCCCCATTAAATATCATAAATATATTTATATTAGATAATAAAAAGGCATATATTGGATGTATTTTTATTATCTAATGATTTAAATATGGATTGCTCTATTTTCATAACAAATATATTTATATATATATTGTAATATCATTTAGAACTTGTCTGAATAGCACTTTAGTTTTAGGATCAACATCTAAAGAATATGAAATAAGAATATAAATAGTAACAAAGCGTTTTTTTATTCGTGCAAAGTGCAAGCTTTCGGATCTTTATAATCCTTCTAAAGGCAGGTCTATAAGTTGAAAAAATGAGGATATAAAGATAGCCATGCCTGTAGAAGGATTATAAAGATCCGAAAGCTTGCACTTTTCACAAATAAAGAAACGCATTGGTACTATTTATATCCTCATTTCATACTTTATATCAATTTTCTCTTCTAATGGAATCTAAAGAATATATATTTTTATTTTATATATCTTCATATTGCTCTTTTTTTCTGGGCAAATATTTTAGGAATGTGTATTTAGTTAATTACACGCTAAATTCTATGTTCACTCAGAGTCTAAGTTTATACGAAACTTGGTAATAAGAAATCATGAAGCTCAATTTGAAAAGAAAAACTTGAAGAGGAACGTTCATTATTTTGGAAAATGTCCTTTGAAAAGGTGTCTTTCAACTGACAACTATTTCCTTTATTTTTGTTCTGGTTAGAGTTAAAGGTTTATTCGGGTATCTATCGTTTTAAGAATAATATTTTTCTTTATTTCATAGATATCTAATTTTTCTTTGTTTTTCTTTATTATTTGACTGATTGTGCTCTTAATAATAGCGCAACATTTTTTCTTTAATAATTTTATTAATTTTGGTAAACGAGTATTTCTCTCTCTCCTTGGAAAGTCTACAAACATAATCTTTTATCAAATCACTTAAATACATAGGCATTTCGAATATTTAATAATATTTAAAAAAAAATATTTTTCATTAATATAAATCAATGCTTTTTCTCTCTCGAATAAATAAAACATCGCTCGTATCGCGCGCTTTTTCGATAGATACAACGTTGAAAAATCGTTCTTTTAAAAATGGAACACCACTTGTAGAATGTGCTAACAACAAGATATTCTATTCAAAAAGATTAAGGGAAGCATTTTGCAAATTTTAAAATATATTTCCATGCTAAACCTTCTCTATATTATAAATATATCGTGAATTGAAGCTCCAAAATATTGTTTCTGATTTTCATCCTATATCTCAAAGATTAGAATCCCACTTTTATACTTTAACTACTTTTTAAGACATCACAGCTTAAAAATAGATTAAACCATTTAAAATTAGATTAGATTCATTTTTACCATAGTGTTTCAGAAAATAGAAAAATATATAGTGATTTTTTCCGTTTTCAATTAGAACTATTCAATTCTGTCCTTACTGCAATGAGAGAATATCGAGATAACTTGACTTATTAGCATTCAACTCCTTCTGTAATTTCTACAGTTCAATATTCGAGACCGCTCTAATATTGTTTTGATTTGTTCGGCTTATAGATCTTGCAGTTTTTACGGCATTATTTTAAAATATAAACACTAAAATTTGAAGATAGAAATTTTGGAAAATAGAAAAATATTCAAACAATCAAAGCTTCTGATGAGCAAGTTCCTCCCAATATTTTTCTTGTTGATGTAAGGACAATTTAAAAAATTGTTTAATTCTAATTATTAAGAATATCGTAAATTGTTTCTATTTCTAATTAGAAGGGTAGTTTATAATGCGCCGTATATTAGCATCCCATTATTTCACGCGGTAAGACACACTAATAAATAAGAAAAAGTTTAATTATTTTAATCTACAGACTTAGACTTCTTTGCGCCATTTACCATTCTGAATTATCAAACAGGTGATCGAAATATTTCATTCCATCCAAATATACTAGAAAACAAAGAAACGAATTCCGATATTTTTACCCAAATCGAAATCGTGATATTACAATCAAAGGGAATTCCTTCACTGTTATTTCTTGACATAAAAAGAAGAAAGGTAAAGAAACAATAGCAATCTTTGCTTAGGAACGACCCCAAATAAATTGTCAACGTCCGAGCATTCTTCGCTCAATGACGTTTGTCGCCGTCGACGCTAATGAGGAATAAATTCACGTCCATCTCACGTCTTGGTGGCGGGGCTTATTGATATCTTTCTACAACATCTGGCACTTATCTCTTCTAAATATTACTTTCAATTAATTTGAATCACAATTATAAAAGGTGAATATTATATAATTTTGATTAATTATTTTTTAGGTTTTGATTATTTAATGTTTATAACTGCAATAGGGCATCCTTGCAAGGATCCTATGTCGTCTGAATGATCCACTCGCAAACAGGCTTTTATTAAAATAGGATGAGGTCAAGTCACTGACGTTTTCCCAATAAAGGTTCATTTCTTTGTGACGTGGTGTTTGACTTTAACGATATTGCATGGCCACGCACTCGTCTTCCGCTTACTTATCGTGACGCATTTAAAATCAAAAAATATATGTGTACATATAAGATATTTACAACTTATTTTACTCAGATAATTTTAGTGGAATATAATAGATATTTATGCAAATGAGTTTACCATTCCTATATATATATGGTAATTTAGGCCAACAACCCATATTTTATATAACTTATAACAAGATTTTCATGTTGTATAATAGAAACACATCTGTAAATGATTATACGCATGATTGACATGTGTCATTACATCATCATATGTATTGTACTTTGTACAAACTGAGGATAAATAAATAAAACTCTGTAATAGATTAAGAGTTGAGCTAAAGAGAATACAAGTCAAAAACGTCTAAATCCGAGATAGATGGAAGTCACAAAACAACAAGGTCTAAATATGGAAACTGCCACGGCGCCAGTGTCCAGTTTCGCCAGACGATCCGCGCCCCTGTTGCATATGCTGTAATGCAATACTTCTTTTTTCGGAGGAGATATATAAAGCCTCCCCCCGTCTTAGCCAAAATTACAGTCGCTTTACAGTCACTTGACAGTTAGTTCACCATCAGCGGAAGCCCACGTCGGTTGTACCAAGGTCCTCCTCATCCACCATGTAGTCAGTAAGAACTCTATCTCTCCATCTTTCGCTCCTAGCTCAACTTTTATCTGTTCACGGAACTTTCTTAGTGCAAATGTGTAAAAATTTCCCTTCCTGACTGTCCCTCTCGGTCAACACAGTATAGCGAGAGTTGACAGGGACTCACACCATATTTGTATATATATAAAAGGACCACAAGCTTCATGGTTCAGTAAACCCATTCTAAGTTGTACAACTATAGGAGTATAGGCATTAAGTATCAGATTCTTTCCTAAAAGTTATTTCTCTTTACTGCTGGACAGAATGCTTCGTTCATCCACTCAACAAACGAATGATCCATGCTTAGTATTGGACTTTGACAAAACCTTTAGCTTTCTCACTTTTGCACTTTGTATTTATTTATATCTCGAGGATTCTCATAATGATACAAGAGCAGTACTTACATTGCACTTGCACTAGCACTCAGTAATATTGTGATGCGTTCTTTCATGGACTTGTGACCGAACATTGTATTCACTTCAGCTGTAATGTAGGTCTTCTTCGGCATCTTTTTACAAAAAGGTCCTGTGTCATCACATTTAGAAACTTGTTGTGAGAGGTAACAGACTGGAAACATCGACCTTCTTTAACTCGGCAGTCTCGCGATGCCTCGTAAGATATGGATGTCACTTCTCCTCCTCTTGAAGTTTTCAAACCATATTTTCTCCGCTCTCTTACTTTGAAACTTTCTACATTTACTATTGATGTAAATGGCATTTTATCAACAAGGTTGGCATACAATCTCCTTTTACAATTACAGTATCACTTTCTAGTTGCTTCTAGTTTATTCACATGTTTTTAAAGGTATTTTTATACTTCTTCTAGATGACTTGGGAGTTTTTTTGGGAGTTTTGCGACTCCAACAGCTGCATCCAACTCCTTTATTATTTACTTTTTGCTTTAACATTATGCAAATCGTTAATGTAGTCTTCTTGTAAAATGTCGTTTTATTTGCTAACCATATGCTTTTCAATCATTTTCCTCTTAACCACCATTGTAATAATCTTATTCTTCCCACCCAATTTCAACATATTTCTTCACGGGGCCCATTTTACGGTAGTTATTGGATTTTTATTGAGAAATGTCAACAATTTATAATCTGAAAAATAAATGTGTTTAACATAGCTCTTATTCCTTTATCATTAAATGATAAATTTTATTGTTAATTAAATATATTCACAAACCAATAAGTGATTAAATATATATTTTAAATACCATAAAATTGGTTTATTTATATATATGTATAAACATGTTTGAGAATCATTAGATTATAAGTCTCAGCACTTACATTTCTCATAGCGCCTTCTATGAGATGTGATATATGCAACGGTGATAAGAGCTCTATCATATATTGAGAGTAAATTTTGTATGTACTCAATTAATAATCATTATTAATAAATTTTACATAAAACCGTTTTTAATATCTAGTTGATCATTTATTGGTATCTCAGTTAATAACTTGTATAATAGGGTCATTATAATTACCCTATAGATTTTCTGAAGTATAAACCAATTGCTCTCTGCCACTAGTGGATTGAACTTAGAGAAGAAATTCCTATTTCTGTTTCGAAAATGGCCAAACAAATTGGTCAAATAGGTTTGTCCGAAATGGGAACTTCTTTGTTTTGGGAAATACCAATGGTTCTCTCCGTGAATTAGAATTGGAGAGTAATACATGTGGTTTTAAGTGTGATTTAAGAGGAACCCTCAGAGTTTATTGAGTTGTCGACTACCTCTTCAAACCGAGCAATTAGACACGTTCTATTTATTAAGATTTACAACTTTAATTACAGCCGTGAGAGGAGTCTCAACTTAATGAAAAATGTCGCAAGGTTTCCTTGGAAATATATGGGAGTGTCTTTATAACATATTGAAGGGAGAAGCAACATAAAGTGTTATTGGTTTCGTAACGATTCGTTACAAATTATTTAAATGTATTATTTCGACTTTTATCTCAGAGAATAAACACATAAACACACTGGTATTAATTCTTATTGTGATTTTAATATAGCTTATTAATTCAAATTTTAATATAGCTATTCCATTTTGAATGTAGAAATTCCAGAAAATATAAAACGTGCGACATATATAATATTGATTCGTTAAATATCTATATAACGTTTTTAGACTCACGTGCATTTTAATTAAAATTCAAATGCACTACAGCTATATCTACACGATATTATATCACCGTAGTCACGATTTATCATCTCATTTATTTCATACATTTTGAATAATCTATATATATAAAATTGAATGTCTGTCTTTCTGTCTGTTTGTCTGTACTCTATAGATTCAAAAACCATACATCCAATCGCCGTGAAATTTTGGGGTATTATTAGGTATATCACCGGGAAGGTTTTTGAAAAATAATTTCCTGAATATCTTGAATATCCTTAGAGTTATTTGCAGATTTGTAGATTTAACTCGCAAGCAGCGCCCCCATTGTGACGATGATAACAAGTTTTCTTATCACTAAGTTTGTTATCTTAAATATTATTTATCAAAAGTAAGATTATCTCAGGATGACACGGCAATGTGACACGGGAAAAAATGTTCACTAGATAAAACTATGATTTTCTAATGTAGAAAATTAGGAAAGACAAAATTCAGGATGACACGGCACACAGGGACCGGGAAAAAATGTTCACTTTATCGAGAGATTCAAATTTACGAGTTTCAAATTATCAAAATATATCTTTTTTTTTAATAGGTTTTTAGAGAATTGTTTTAACAAATGTTCGCTAGACAAACCTTTACTCGGGTAAAACCCCGGGCGAAGCCGAGTACGTTTTATAAGTTTATAGAGAATTGTTTTAACAAATGTTCGTTAGACAAACATTCACTCGGGTAAAACCCGGGCGAAGCCGGGCACATCCGCTAGTGTTATATATATTTTACAGAATATACTTTTATTTTTTTCTCTAGAAATGTAAAGAATTACAATATTTTAATATATATATATCGATAAGCACAGAGTCGACTTTGATTTCCTAACATCCTACGGGAGGATTTAAGATCTCAGCAGAATTTTCCAAAACAGATGTTTTAGCGTGTGAAGTTAGAGCTGATATTACGCCAGAACATATTGTAATAGTGCATGGGAATATAATTCACGTGCAAATGGTTTCTATCCCTTTTGATAATTACAATAGAGCAGTGAATTCATCAAATATATCAAAACAATGCATTTCTTATATCATCATTACACATAGCGCACAGACTCAGAACGGTGTATGAGCTACGAAATTAATTTTGGCAATGTAGGTTGGATTTTTGTTTTGATATACCCAAACTAGTGTTGTTGCTTATTGACAGACCTGAACCTATGCGTCCTTCATTGATAATATGAATAATGCATTGATTTTATATACTTTATAATCGGAGAGATGTTTATCACATGTATATTTATTTATTTATTATAATTTTGCGGGAAGAAGATATTCATGTCCAAATAGAGAATGTTTCAAAATACTTTTTAAAATACATGTTCCTCCCGCTAAATTGTAGCGTATCCTAGCAGAATATCGCCTAACACTTCGCAAGATAAAACGTCATCTTGGAAAATTCGACAAATTTCATAACTACTTTTGCGGGATGTTGAATCGAAGCCGCCCCTGTACTATCAGAGCCATAGCCATAGGTTGGCTTTTATCTGAATTGGCTGAATTGGCAAAGGTTGGTTCTGTGGCACATTATTTTACACCAACAGTACGTTCTGTACTGGGATGAAAGGCAAATTCACTGTTTTATGCAATTTTACACAAGAGAAGTATCCTATTATAACATATTGTCGCGTATATAAGCCTTC
>CP092886.1:128131870-128167975 GCA_030710605.1 Cordylochernes scorpioides | reverse complement strand
TACATAGCTCCTTCCTTATGGGAGCTGTGACCCACAGCTAGCAAATATTGTAGATACTGACATGGATCTTCCGTGATTCTGCCAAGGATTCCATCGAAGTCTTGGAACTTTGTCCCTTGTACTTTTGCGTTCTTTTTCTTGCGGCGTGAAGAGAGGCTTTGCGTCGTATCGTATATAGGGACATCGACATCTTGGAGGGAAGTCTTGGCTTTGACACGGCGGTGGAATCCTGGAGCCAGTCTCTAAAAATGTAGATCACAGCACCCATGGATTCAAATTCTTCTCGGCGATCTTCTGTTTGTCTTCCCTAACTTAACCAGCATCTCCACCAAAATGCCACGTGGAAAATTAAGGAAGACAAACTTCAGGATGAGACAGCAATTTATTAAAGGCAAGAATGTAGGATAAACAAAAGATAAGGAATGAGGGAGGTTTAGAAAGTAGTAAAGTATAAACATAAAAATTAATTCTCTGTTAATACTAGTGTAAAATAATAAATGCTTGTAAAATAATAAATAATTCGTTACGATATCATAAATGTAATATTTGTTACTCTCCTTAATGCTTTTATTCTCATAGTTTTCTCAACTATCGCCACCGATATAATTGCAAACTATATAGCCTCCCAGTTCTGGTAGATTGAATTGGCTCAACCGCTAGGAAATTTACCACTTATGAGCCAGATTCTGTTATATTTTTTCTCTGTGGTAGTGTAAGTGATAGATTGTATTTATTCCGAAATGTTTTGATAGTATTAATATATTAAATAACAAGTATCATTGCATTAAATATGATTTGTACTTAACTTAAACAAATACAATTAACGTTTAGAAACACAAATTAGACATATTCATCTATGCCAATTATTTTTAGATTGATTATTCATTCAAAAGAACTATCTCATATTTATCCTTTGAATAAGGGTCTTATATATTTTTCTGTGAACTATCTTAAAATTAATTTTTCATTATTGAACACAATGAAGATATATTTTTTAAACGCGATGAAACGGAATAGAAATTCATTCCGAGATTTAAGTTCAATTTATGCACCTTATATATGAGAAAATATATTTTGAACAATTAATAAAGAAATATTGATTTAAAGAGGGATTAAAAACTCTTTGAGCTCGCTTCAACGCGCGCGTTTGGGATTACTTTGCTTATTTTATTAGCGATAAACGCAAGCTGCGAGATTTCTCTACGAAATATAACTAAGAAAAGATTATTTTTTTGATCATTTTGAAATATATATTCCAATAACTTGTCATCATCAAAATGGAGAAACGCCCCGAAAAGAATCCTGTCAATGAAAGAGAAACGGGCGCTCGGAAGAAGACCCGACCTTTGGACGGAAGAAGTGGACTTCGCCCATTAAAGAGCAAGGAGGACGACGTCACTACCAACGACGGAAGAGACAAAGCCACAAGATCTGCAATACCCGTCAACTATCGACACCATCCGAAGCCTGCCTATTCTGGAAGACCAGATTCAGCGGCTTCAAAAATCCGAGCCCCAACGACTATTCCCAAGAGAATTATCTCAGTGGAAGGTGCAAAAGAATCAAAAACGACCCTGCGTCAAATAACCTTTATAAAGACGCCAATGAAGAAGGTGAAATCGATGGAGAAACTTGAGAAGCAAGCCTCAACGCCGATATCGTCTGAGGAAAGATGCAGTCTGCCGAATCGGTTGATGGAATCCCCCCGGGATATTACTTCGAAATTACCCGTTCCTAACTCCCAGACGAAGATGCTAAAAGAGAAAACTGATGTCATCTTGATCCAGAAGTGTCCGGAAAAGAGGAGTTTAAAGCTACCTACCCTTGATGTCCTTGCTAAATCGAAATCAATCTCTAATGACAGCAAACCTATTGCGTCGTCTTTTACTTCGCCTGAAAATGTGAAAGCTTACAACATGTCAAAGCTAAGATCTCCTCTTACACGCCACTCTAAAAAGGTTTCAGCTGGAAACAATGCGGATTATCAAAGTTATTCGCGACAAACACCGAATAATGAAGTCGGTCTGATACCTTTTTATAGTTCCAGGTGTTTTATCAGCAAGAAAAGCCAAGGATATTCTCAAAGAATTGATCCAGAATATTTCCCAAATATATTCCCTTCAAAAGAAATTAGAGAATATAATTATACGCCCAGGCATACGAGCTACCAGTTACTGAAACAAGATGATGATGCCGATTTCTCAGAAAATCTTACAACCGGAAGTTTATTCACCGATAGCGATGAAGAATATTTGCATGAAGTAGTAAGAATTTCGAAATATTTTGAAAATATGATTCCCTTTACCGATGATGATGGAACAGACAGTGTCGATTATCCAAGAAATGCGCGTCAAGTACAAGAGGAGGAAGCCGACCGGGTATTCGACTTTGTAACCAAAGATTTATTCACAGAGAGTGACGAGGAGTACTTACAAGAGATTGAAAATATTTCGAAATTATTCGAAGAGATGATCCCATCACAGGAAATTGCCGGACCCAGTAATGCTCAATATTCAAATTATCAGCGTGCGAACAAGGACAACGAGGTCTATTTGCTATCTGATCCTGTGACAAGCTACCTATTCACACAGAGCGATGAAGAGTGCTTCCAAGAAGTTAAAGATATTTCTAAATATTTCGAATATCAATGGATAAATTTACCTGAATATGCCGAAAAGAAAAAGAAGCATAATCCTCCATCGTTCTGTAACAGCCAAGTTGGTGAGACATCATATTATCAATGCCCGCTAGAGCTTTCATCTCTAACGTGCCACCAAGACGTAGCCGCTACAATTTTGAAGGAAAGCGTCATGGAATCATTACTTTGCGCTAACCAAGAACGAAATGTTAAATATGACAAAGGACCAAAGATAAGACGTGAAGCTCAAGAAGAGAATAATAACGGGAGTATTGAACCTGCGTTGGAAATTACTGACAAGTATGCTGTAAAGACCCTGGAGGAAATTCCCGTCATGGGAGAAGATTCTAGAGGTTTCCGGAGAGATGTTCTCGATATGAATGAATATCTTGGAAAGACCTTCATAGACATTCCCATCGTTGAACAAGATGCTGTAAAGAGCTTAGAAGATGCTCCCATTTTAGAAAAAGCAACTGAGAACCTGGAGGATGTAGCTGACATGAAAGAAGTCGCAATAAAAAGCATTAACGAGACGCAATATATTTCTAAAGAAAACCTGGAGGACGTAACCGAGACGAAAGAAAATTATGAGAAAGAAAACGTTAGAAAACACCCGGAGGATATTATCGAGTTGGAAGAAGACGCGAGAGAGTCCCTGGAGGCCCGTGATATAGAAGAAAACGCCAGAGAGATTATTGAGGCTCGTGAAATGGAAGAAGACACGAGAGAATCCCTGGAGGCCCGTGAAATGAGAGAAGGAGCTGACGAGATCCTGGGGGTCTGTGAAATGGAGGAAGATTCGAGAGAGTGCCTGGAGACAGGTGAAGAGAAGGAAGATATTAAAGAGTTCCTGGAGGCCCGTGAAATGGAAGAAGACGCGAGAGAGCTCCTGGAGGCCCATGAAATGGAAGAAAGCGCTGGAGAGATCCTGTAGGACGTAGTCGATAACGCGGAGGAGAGAGAAGAGACCGAAACAGCTAGCCGAGATGACCCAGAGAGCCTCTTTACGCGATTTCTTTTAATTTAGATTATCTAATAAAAATAATTTTGTTTTATTATGTATTCCCTAAAACCTTCCCATCACATATAGGGTATATAAACAAAACACGATTTAAAAAAAAACGTAAGGCGCGTTAAATTAACAAAATCTTAAAACAAGATAGTAAATGAAAATGGTAGAGACTTTTTCTCCGGGTAAAACAAATTTTAATAAAAACACTCAATGTGTTGATATAAAAATGAAATATTACGTAATTCAATGTTCATTTATATGAATACATGGGGGGTCGGTGGAAGGATGGTCTAAACCGTTGGTTTTCGACCACTACGACCCTGGTTCGATTCCCGCATTGAGCACTTTTTTATGATTTAAAAAAAAATGCTCCAATGGCTCCCGATTCTTGCAAAATTCCAACCCCAACAGCGAGTGAAAGTAACCAAACGGGACTCTGGCACATTTGTAAGTGCAAAGTCGAACTGCTTTTAACATGTGTAGACATGTGGTGCACTTACAGTAAAAGCAGTCGCCTAATTCTACCCACCGTGATTATCATGGCCTGTACCACGTGTACTAGGAATAAGCAAAAAAAAAAAATGAATACATTCTCTCCAGAGAAACAATTTAGTTATACATGATAGAGTGATGGTTGGGAATAGAAATGAAAATAAAGATTATTTTAAACGATAAATTAAGCTAAGCGTCAATTACATTCATGGACAAAACTTAAGTGGAAAGTCTTTAATGTTGCCGGTCATTCTTTTTTTTTTTTGAGACAGAGACAATATTGTTCACACTTGGTTATATCGTGTGTCTTCAATAAAGTTCACCATGGCTGATTAAACTGGCGAAACCATTGTAGAAGGATTAACCGTTAATACGCGTATCTCTCTCCTAATATATCATTTAAAAGATTTGCGCTAAAATATTTTAAATTATAACCCAAGTCTCTCTTCGGTACTGGTGTGAATATGGAAAAAACAAGAAGTATCTTTGTCCACAGATAATACAAGACTCGAGTAGAAACTGAATGTGGTAGATGGGGTAGGACGGACAGAATCAGATGGAGTCTTTCATCAGAATCGTGCCCCAGAGTCGACTTGATGATTGTTTGTTTCCCTAGGAGCAGAAACATTCGAGGTGGTCACCCACTTACATATAACCTAGGTGAATACTAATGTAACAACACGTGGCATCTCCAGATGGTGATAGAAGATACGATTGGTGATAAACCAGAATGGATCTCTCATCCACTACTTTAACTTCGGTTAGATTCGAAATTCGATGGTATTATCCAAGATTCTAGACTACCAGTTTCAATATAAAAATAGTATAAAAGTGAAATTGTACTGGGGGATCGTGCAACTGAGAGTTGCTTGTATCTTGCGCCATCTGTCGAAATTTATACCAACTAATAGTTACTTTCTAATTATTTAAAGGTATTGGCCAAATGGTTGATTTAATCAAGAAATGCTATTTGGCCAATATTCTCTCATATTCAAAAATTAACGCTTAATTGCTATTTATTCCGACAGATGACCCAATCAATTAGCCACTTCAGAGATACTTTTTTAAATAGATATTTCTCAAATCGTCAATTTCAATAACAAGATGATATGATTATTTGTTTTTTTCACATTCATATATTGATATTAAATTATATTTAAATAAAATATTTATTTTTATTGATTATTAATTAATAAATAACATATTTTACACATAATATAGAAAATTGGGATAATTGTTAAATACTATTTAAATTCTTAAAATCTCGGTAAAAACAAAATTATTTTAAAAGGTAACTGAAACAATTTCTAAAAATGAAGTAAATTTTCTCTAAATGCCGCGCACCCATTTTATAGGAGAAAGAATATCAATAAATGGGCAATTCATTTTACCCTTTGAGCAGGGAGATAAAATATTCAAAGAGGAGTTGGAAATAAATTTAAACATAGCACACAAAATAAGGAAATATACCTTGAGGTCCAAAACACAATATAAATTAAAAAGTCTAACAAAATATTGTTTCAAACATTGAAGTTTTGTAAAATATCGATTGCGCTGCCTAGTTGCGAACCTGTAGCTTTATCTACATACAATTTTTAAAATCTGAAAATATTTAATATACCTATTTTTCTATACCAATTTACTGAGAATATTTTAGATAAATTAATAATTACATTGAATATATAGAAGAGCTATTTACACATTTTGAGACGCTGCATGTCTCTAATATACTGATTGTTTGCGGCTATAAAACACGGCAAAAAGACTAGAATCAGTAAGATATCTTATAGAGGTATAAGTATACCGTCTACTTTACTAATTCTGCGGCAGAATTATAAAGTGACTGACTATATTGCTTACATCTCAAATGGGAAAGGTAAACATATGTTTGTCAGCATGACAATATGTTTAGCATTTATAAAAATTATTTACTACTAGCCGAATGACCCGGGCAACGCCCAGGATTTACCCGATTAAATGTTTTTATTCAAATACTATTCGTTACAATTATAAATTGGCGCCGTGGATGTCACTCTTGTGAAACGTCCCGCTCCAAACTTTGTGTCAGAGAAGCGATATTTTTATAAAGAGATGATCTGGCTTTGTGTCTTCTGCTCGAATCAAACATGATACAGCAATATTGTCATCATCATTTTCTGACTAAAAAAACAACTATTTTTGCCCTGAACCTGTCAATTTTATTTTTTATTGGCTAAAAATCCGATAAATATCTTTTCCAGATTTTTCTCTATGTCCTTTCAAAACACGTTTTACATGTACATTAGGTCAGCTGATATTACCTCCCATCTTCACCGCTAGAAGCGCTGCTTGCGAGCGAAAAGGCAAATTTGCAACGCAATTTTCAAATAACTCGAATAATATTCGCGATAGAGACCTGAAATTTTCACTATAAGTTTTTACAGATTCTACTCTATATACTGTTAAATTTCAGTCAGACTAGTTACGTATTGTGGACGTGTATAGCCGACATAGATACACATATACATACACTGACTTTTATATATATAGGGATAGAATGTGTTTTACACAATTTTCCCGTTTGATCATCATAGGAATTCACAATAGTTTACTAGAAAATAAACCATTACGTTATTGTATATTTTATATCAGCCAATTGTATGAGATTCGTCTTTCGCAGTGTACTTATCGATGTATGAGATCGTAAAAGTAATTCTCTAATTCATCTAAATTTTAACACTTTCGGACGATTTATTTTTTCTCACAGACACGAAATACAATTTTAGAAGGAAACCATCTCATATATTTTTCTAAAATCGTTCGCATCTCGTATTTTTTTGTGAAATGGGGAAATTTCCCGATATTCTGTGAATATTTTAAAAGTATTATAAAACTAAGCAACTCTGTGAATTGCTTGTTTTCACGATCTAATATATTGATAAACACATTACGAAAGTCGAATTTCACCATCTACAGATATAAAATATCAAATAGGCAATATTATCCTTAAATCAGAGAATTTAAACCAGACAAACTCGATCTTAAAGATCTTCAGAAATATAAAATTTAGATATTATAAATTGTGTTGTTTTATATGTGTTTATAGAGCTATATTTACAATAAGATACAATATTATTCTAGTCAATTAATTTTGTCCTTTTACTCTCTCTTTCTCTGTATTCAAGCCTTAAAATATTTGAACACGCATACATAATTTTTAAAACAATATATATAGGATATTTCATCAATATAATTTTTGGAAACACATTTTTCAATTTTAAAATATCGTCATTTATGATAAACTATAAAATATGTTAAGAAAGATTCCATATGTGAGTAATAGTTACCTAGAAATTATTCTAAAAAGAAAAAAAAACAATATTAAGGTAAAGGTTTATTTTAATTAAAAGAAACCCTTTACATTACTATTGTTTATTTTTTCTTTCTCGAAAGATTCCTTATGCTGGTAAGTAGAAATATTTTATCGATATTTTAGTAACGACACTAATGTATTTTTAAATATTTCGAAAATGACCATTTTGTAGGGTGGATTCTGTTCAAGTTGTCGAAAGGTCAATACAATACACCTTTTAAAAAAGGATGATGAGTCTGCAATTTGATTTGAATGAAGTTAGCTTAATTTTATAAATGATAATATTGAAATTTTATAGTTATGTTAATATGCTTTTGTTACTCAATCCTTGCTATCATCAGTATCGATATAAAAGCTAAGCAGCCCAATGCAATATTACAACCGTTTTTTTTTTTAGAATAAACTGGCGAAACCGCTGGGAGGAATCACCACTGATGAGCCAGCCCCTCCAATTAATTCCTCATTGTAATAAAGGCAGTAGAAAATTGTTCTAATTCAGAAAGAACCATACACGTCAAAATTTGTTCAAATTTCTTATAATCTTAAAGTTTGATTTTAAAAAATAATTAACCGATATAGCTTGATTTTAAAGAAAGATCAGATTAAAAGAAAACACCTGTAGAATATTATAAATAACTAAGGCTTCTCTCTTAATAACAGAGAGAGATAAATGTCATCTAAACGCCGAGGCGAAGTTTAACTTCGCGTTATTTATATCTGTATACAACTAGTCCAATGTAATAATATTAAATACATTTTTGTTGTTTTCATCGGGGCCGACTAGCTCTTTGGCAATCGACTTCACAGAGCCGTTTTAGAAAGAAATGTAAAAATAAATAAAAAATATAAAAATAATTTTTACAATAAAATATATAACTTCGCGACAGATGAAACCATTCAAATGAGAGAGAGATATTGATTACAAAATGCTTTATCTTGGCTCAAAATTATATTCTCTATTTAAAATATTCCAATATTTCGACGTAGATGTTGACCCGTCTTCTCTCAAGGAGTACTTTGCCAGGGGAGCACTCTGCTCATTGGAACTAGAGATAATATTGTTTATTTTCATATAGGCGCAGAGATAGAATATATATCCGTAGAACATTCGATATTCTTTAACTATGCATCGAGAAACGCATAACATTGTATTACAAAAAAATATATCATTAAATTCAATCTGTGCAAATACATAAAAAAGGTCTGCTTCTCTTGAGTTCCAATGGGTAGAGTGATCCTGTGAGTGTGACCCAGCCGCGTTAAAATATTTATTTTTCCATTCATCATTACTCTTCACAATTATCATTTCATACTTCATCCCTAAGGATAGGAATAATCATTATTTCTCCTTAAATAATCAAAATTACGATTTTTAGTTCTTTAAAAAGAAACATATGCGGTAAAACTTGTTAAACGTCGTTCTATAAATATTGAAAGAGTTTAATAAATAAAATATTTATATTCAGTTGCTTGAAAATTAATTAGTATAGTTATTTCTCTATTTTTAAATGTTTGAATTTTTATAAGTATTCTACAAGGAGAGAGAATTTCTTCATGCGTTATTTTCGAAGAGTTATTTCAAAGTTACAAAAATAGAAAATCGAGAACTTAGAGTAGTCATTCGGAAATCAACAAATAATTTGAATATTTCACATGATGTTCTTTTTATTGGAAAAAAATAATTTATATTTTGAAATGATCTATGTTAATTGTCATAAAAACGATTTAGACAATTGACAATTCGAAATATTATATTGGCAACTGATCAATGGTAACATAAATAAAAGAGAAAAATAAACATTGATAAGAGGAATTATATTATTTTCAATTAAATATTTCATATGGAATAAAATATTTATATGTTTAATCCTTTATATATTTAAACTGTATATAACAACTTAACAAAACAATCTATAAAATTCAATATTTTGGTAGAAACAAAATTCTCGCATCATCATGTTGTTTTATTACTTTCGCGACGTTTTAACGACTCTCGGTCACGTTTATTAAGGAAATTGTATATTTAGATTCTAACCTCAATGAATGTATACAAAAATATTTATTTCCCCTCATTAAACGTGAAAAGGTATCGAAACGTAGAAGCTAATAAAACAATGGATTCTTATATAGTTCATAAAATAATTTATTTTTTCCTCCAAATCTTTGCCTAAGAATTTTGTTTCACAAATATTATATTTTATGTAGGATTCCGATAAGCGTTAGAGGATTGCATTTCTGTTGTCCGCTATTTAAGGAGTATCTGGCATTACTAATATGTATAAAATATGTGTAAAATGTAAACTCTAATAAAGGAATTAAAACATTGTAATAATTGGCAATATTTGCAAATAATGTGTTCAGATTTAAATCAAATATATCCTCTTTAGTAATGTTTCGTAATAATTTTTAATGCACTTAAAGGCTACATTTCAATATTTTAGGCATTAAATTTTACATCTAAAAAACTCTGTTAGTGTATTATCTATATGGTTATGCTTTTTAAAAGACCTCATTCCAATATTTCCAATATAAACAATTTCTTCACTATGATTAAAATCAATTAGATCTTCCGTGTGGATAACAGCTACGAACCCTTCCAGCAACTTGATTGTAACGTTATTTGGTGTAGATTACCTTCCCCTTTCACACAAAAATGTATAATTCCTAGTAACTTCATAATACATATATATAATTGTGAAGAACCTATATAAAAATATTTGTTGCATTTTAATATAAAAATGCCATTAATATCATATAGGTGATACATAGCAATCGGAAATCGATTCAATATATAAAATTAACGCATTAGCTGTTTTTATTCTAAGCATTTTGTGAAATGCCAATTTCATCAGTCTATATACAGTGCGGGAGGTTATTCTCCAGTGTATTGTTCCATAGAGAATGCGCCCGGTGCGCCGGCTAGTGATTGGTCAATGGCCCAAAGAAGCGAGGCACCTGAAGCTGAAGGCGGCCCATAAACAAACTATGGACAGATTGATTGCTCGCGGCAAACGTTATGGTATTTTAGATTGCTTGTGCTCTCCTGCACAAACTTTTCGAATTGTAACTACATTATTTTTATGTTCGTTTTGTCAACAAAAACATTCCCCCATTAAATATCATAAATATATTTATATTAGATAATAAAAAGGCATATATTGGATGTCTTTTTATTATCTAATGATTTAAATATGGATTGCTCTATTTTCATAACAAATATATTTATATATATTGTAATATCATTTATAACTTGTCTGAATAGCACTTTAGTTTTAGGATCAACATCTAAAGAATATGAAATAAGAATATAAATAGTAACAAAGCGTTTTTTTATTCGTGCAAAGTGCAAGCTTTCGGATCTTTATAATCCTTTTAAAGGCAGGGCTATAAGTTGAAAAAATGAGGATATAAAGATAGCCATGCCTGTAGAAGGATTATAAAGATCCGAAAGCTTGCACTTTTCACAAATAAAGAAACGCATTGCTACTATTTATATCCTCATTTCACACATACTTTATATCAATTTTCTCTTCTAATGGAATCTAAAGAATATATATTTTTATTTTATATATCTTCATATTGCTCTTTTTTTCTGGGCAAATATTTTAGAAATGTGTATTTAGTTAATTACACGCTAAATTCTATGTTCACTCAGAGTCTAAGTTTACGAAACTTGGTAATATGAAATCATGACGCTCAATTTGAAAAATAAAACTTGAAGAGGAACGTTCATTATTTTGGAAAATGTCCTTTGAAAAGGTGTCTTTCAACTGACAACTATTTCCTTTATTTTTGTTCTGGTTAGAGTTAAAGGTTTATTCGGGTATCTATCGTTTTAAGAAGAATATTTTTCTTTATTTCATAGATATCAAATTTTGCTTTGTTTTTCTTTATTATTTGACTGATTTGGTTCTCAATAATAGCGCAAAGTGTTTTCTTTAATAATTTTATTAATTTTGGTAAACGAGTATTTCTCCTTGGAAAGTCTACAAACATAATATTTTATCAAATCACTTAAATACATAGGCATTTCGAATATTTAATAATATTTTTTTTCAATATTTTTCATTAATATAAATCAATGCTTGTTCTCTCGAATAAATAAAACATCGCTCGTATCGCTTCGATAGATACAACGTTGAAAAATCGTTCTTTTAAAAATGGAACACCACCTGTAGAATGTGCTAACAACAAAATATTCTATTCAAAAAGATTAAGGGAAGCATTTTGCAAATTTTAAAATATATTTCCATGCTAATCCTTCTCTATATTATAAATATATCGTTTATTGAAGCTCCGAAATATTGTTCCTGATTTTCATTCTATATCTCAAAGATTAGAATATCACTTTAATACTTTAACTAATTTTTAAGACATCACAGCTTAAAAATAGATTAAACCATTTAAAATTATATTAGCTTCATTTTTACCATAGTGTTTCAGAAAATAGAAAAATATATAGTGATTTTTTCCGTTTTCAATTAGAACCATTCAATTCTGTCCTTACTGCAATGAGAGAATATCGAGATAACCTGCCTTATTAGCAGTCAACTCCTTCTATAATTTCTACAGTTCAATCTTCGAGACCGCTCTAATATTGTTTTGATTTGTTCGGCTTATAGAACTTGCAGTTTTTACGGCATTATTTTAAAATATAATCACTAAAATTTGAAGATAGAAATTTAGGAAAATAGAAAAATATTCAAACTATCAAAGCTTCTAATGAGCAAGTTCCTCCCAATATTTTTCTTGTTGATGTAAGGACAATTTAAAAAATTGTTTAATCTAATAATTGAGAATATCGTAAATTGTTTCTATTTCTAATTAGAAGAGTAGTTTATAATGCGCCGTATATTAGCATCGCATTATTTCACGCGGTAAGACACATTAATAAATAAGAAAAAGTTTAATTATTTTAATCTACAGACTTAAACTTCTTTGCGCCATTTACCATTCTGAATTATCAAACAGGTGATCGAAATATTTCATTCCATCCAAATATACTAGAAAACAAAGAAACGAATTCCGATATTTTTACCCAAATCGAAATCGTGATATTACAATCAAAGGGAATTCCTTCACTGTTATTTCTTGACATAAAAAGAAGAAAGGTAAAGAAACAATAGCAATCTTTGCTTAGGAACGACCCCAAATAAATTGTCAACGTCCGAGCATTCTTCGCTCAATGACGTTTGTCGCCGTCGACGCTAATGAGGAATAAATTCACGTCCATCTCACGTCTTGGTGGCGGGGCTTATTGATATCTTTCTACAACATCTGGCACTTCTCTCTTCTAAATATTACTTTCAATTAATTTGAATCACAATTATAAAAGGTGAATATTATATAATTTTGATAAATTATTTTTTATGTTTTTGATTATTTAATGTTTATAACTGCAATAGGGCATCCTTGCAAGGATCCTATGTCGTCTGAATGATCCACTCGCAAACAGGCTTTTATTAAAATAGGATGGGGTCAAGTCACTGACGTTTTCTCAATAAAGGTTCATTTCTTTGTGACGTGGTGTTTGACTTTAACGATATTGCATGGCCACGCACTCGTCTTCCGCTTACTTATTGTGACGCATTTAAAATCAATATATGTGTAGATATAAGATATTTAAAACTTATTTTACTCAGATAATTTTAGTGGAATATAATAAATATTTATGCAAATGAGAGTTTACCGTTCCTATATATATATGGTAATTTAAGCCAACAACCCATATTGTATATAACTTATAACAAGATTTTCATGTTGTATAATAGAAACACATCTGTAAATGATTATACGCATGATTGACATGTGTCATTACATCATCATATGTATTGTACTTTGCACAAACTGAGGATAAATAAATAAAACTCTGTAATAGATTAAGAGTTTAGCTAAAGAGAATAGAAGTCAAAAACGTCTAAATTCGAGATAGATGGAAGTCACAAAACAACAAGGTCTAAATATGGAAACTGCCACGGCGCCAGTGTCCACTTTCGCCAGACGATCCGCGCCCCTGTCGCATATGCTGTAATGCAATACTTCTTTTCTCGGAGGAGATATATAAAGCCTCCCCCGTCTTAGCCAAAATTACAGTCGCTTTACAGTCACTTGACAGTTAGTTCACCATCAGCGGAAGCCCACGTCGGTTGTACCAAGGTCCTCCTCATCCACCATGTAGTCAGTAAGAACTCTATCTCTCCATCTTTCGCTCCTAGCTCAACTTTTATCTGTTCACGGAACTTTCTTAGTGCAAATGTGTAAAAATTTCCCTTCCTGACTGTCCCTCTCGGTCAACACAGTATAGCGAGAGTTGACAGGGACTCACACCATATTTGTATATATATAAAAGGACCACAAGCTTCATGGTTCAGTAAACCCATTCTAAGGTGTACAACTATATGAGTATAGGCATTAAGTATCAGATTCTTTCCTAAAAGTTATTTCTCTTTACTGCTGGACAGAATGCTTCGTTCATCCACTCAACAAACGAATGATCCATGCTTAGTATTGGACTTTGACAAAACCTTTAGCTTTCTCACTTTTGCACTTTGTATTTATTTATATCTCGAGGATTCTCATAATGATACAAGAGCAGTACTTACATTGCACTTGCACTAGCACTCAGTAATATTGTGATGCGTTCTTTCATGGACTTGTGACCGAACATTGTATTCACTTCAGCTGTAATGTAGGTCTTCTTCGGCATCTTTTTACAAAAAGGTCCTGTGTCATCACATTTAGAAACTTGTTGTGAGAGGTAACAGACTGGAAACATCGACCTTCTTTAACTCGGCAGTCTCGCGATGCCTCGTAAGATATGGATGTCACTTCTCCTCCTCTTGAAGTTTTCAAACCATATTTTCTCCGCTCTCTTACTTTGAAACTTTCTACATTTACTATTGATGTAAATGGCATTTTATCAACAAGGTTGGCATACAATCTCCTTTTACAATTACAGTATCACTTTCTAGTTGCTTCTAGTTTATTCACATGTTTTTAAAGGTATTTTTATACTTCTTCTAGATGACTTGGGAGTTTTTTTAGTAGTTTTGCGACTCCAACAGCTGCATCCAACTCCTTTATTATTTACTTTTTGCTTTAACATTATGCAAATCGTTAATGTAGTCTTCTTGTAAAATGTCGTTTTATTTGCTAACCATATGCTTGGACATGCTTTTCAATCATTTTCCTCTTAACCACCATTGTAATAATCTTATTCTTCCCACCCAATTTCAACATATTTCTTCACGGGGCCCATTTTACGGTAGTTATTGGATTTTTATTGAGAAATGTCAACAATTTATAATCTGAAAAATAAATGAGTTTAAAATAGCTCTTATTCCTTTATCATTAAATGATAAATTTTATTGTTAATTAAATATATTTACAAACCAATAAGTGATTAAATATATATTTTGAATACCATAAAATTGCTTTATTTATATATATGTATGTATAAACATGTTTGAGAATCATTAGATTATAAGTCTCAGCACTTACATTTCTCATAGCGCGTTCTATGAGATGTGATATATGCAACGGTGATAAGAGCTCTATGATATATTGAGAGTGAATTTTGTATGTGCTCAATTTAAAATGATTATTGATAAATTTTACATAAAACCGTTTTTAATATCTAGTTGATCATTCATTGGTATCTCAGCTAATAAATTGTATTATAGGGTTATTTTAATTACCCTATAGATTTTTCGAAGTATAAACCAATTGCTCTCTGCCGCTAGTGGATTGCACTTAGAGAAGAAATTCTGTTTCGAAAAATGGCCAAACAAATTGGTCAAATAGGTTTGTCTGAAATGAGAACTTCTTTGTTTTGGGAAATACCAATGGTTCTCCATGAATTAGAATTGGAGAGTAATACATGTGGTTTTAAGTGTGATTTAAGAGGAACCCTCAGAGTTTATTGAGTTGTCGACTACCTCTTCAAACCGAGCAATTAGACACGTTCTATTTATTAAGATTTACAACTTTAATTACAGCCGTGAGAGGAGTCTCAACTTAATGAAAAATGTCGCAAGGTTTCCTTGGAAATATATGGGAGTGTCTTTATAACATATTGAAGGGAGAAGCAACATAAAGTGTTATTGGTTTCGTGAAGATTCGTTACAAATTATTTAAATGTATTATTTCGACTTATATCAGAGAATAAACACACTGGTATTAATTATTTTTGTAATATTAATATAGCTTATTAATTCAACTTTTAATATACCTATTCCATTTTGAATGTAGATATTCCAGAAAATATAAAACGTGCGACATATATAATATTGATTCGTTGAATGCCTATATAACGTTTTTAGACGCACGTGCATTTTAATTCAAATTCAAATGCACTACAGCTATATCTACACGATATTATATCACCGTAGTCACGATTTATCAACTCATGTATTTCATACATTTTGAAAAATGTTTTATTTATATTATAGAATATACTTTTAATTTTTTTTTCTCTAGAAATGTAAAGAATTACAATATTTTAATATATATATATATATCGACAAGCACAGAGTCGACTTTGATTTCCTAACATCCTACGGGAGGATTTAAGATCTCAGCAGAATTTTCCAAAACAGATGTTTTAGCGTGTGAAGCATTAGAGCTGTTCTTAGGCCAGAGCATATTGCAATAGTACGTGGAAATATAATTCACGTGCAAATGGCTTCTATCCTTTTTGGTAATTACAATAGAGCAATGCATTCATCAAATACATCAAAACAATGCATTTCTTATAACATCATTACACATAGCGCACAGATTCAGAACGGTGTATGAGCCACAATACCAATTTTGACAATGTAGGTTGGCCTTTTGTTTTGATATACCCAAACTAGTGTTGTTGCTTATTGACAGACCTGAACCTATGCGTCCTTCATTGATATTATGAATAATGCATTGATTTTATATACTTTATAATCGGAGAGATGTTTATCACATGTATATTTATTTATTTATTATAATTTTGCGGGAAGAAGATATTCATGTCCAAATATAGAATGTTTCAAAATACTTTTTAAAATACATGTTCCTCCCGCTAAATTGTAACGTATCCTAGCATAATATCGCCTAACACTTCGCAAGATAAAACGTCATCTTGGAAAATTCGACAAATTTCATAACTACTTTTGCGGGATGTTGAATCTAAGCCGCCCCTATACTATCAGAGCCATAGCCCATAACCATGATATAAAGGTTGGCTTTTATCTGAATTTGCAAAGGTTGGTTCTGTGGCACATTATTTTACACCAACGGTATGTTCTGTACTGGGATGAAAGGCATTCACTGTTTTATGCAATTTTACACAAGAGAAGTATCCTATTATAACATATTGTCGCGTATATAAGCCTTCAAAACACCTACAACCTCCGTCAATAGATGGCGCTTTCACCTATTTCAGGTCTGGAAATAATGTGGGAATCGCCGACTGCTGTGGTCTTGTTTCCTGGGGCAAATGTTTGTAAATGCACGTTTATATTGGCCCGAGGAGGTAACGTAATGTAAATACCCGTTAATTGTTATTCTACAAGGGGGGATCAATAAATAAAGTGAATTATCTTATTTCTTAAAAATTAAAAAAGAAAATTTTTTTCAAACCACAGAATATTAAAATATAACATCGAGAGACTTTTTAAGGTGTTCTGTTCTTTTTTCCCACGCGTGGCGCGAGACTTATAAATAAACTAAAATGGAAGCTCCCTTGATGGATTGCACCACGCTTGAACATCGTGTAGTTATTCGTTTCTTGAATGCAGAAGGTATTCAAACATCTTAAATATGCCAAAGAATCAAAAATATCTATGGTGAGTCTTGTTGGTCTCAAAAAAACATTTATAAATGGGTTAACGAGTTCAAAAATGGACGAATTACATGTACCGATATTGAGCGACCTGGACGACCAAGTGTTACAGCGACGCCAAGAACGATAAATGCGGTTGAAAACTTAATTTTGGAGGATAAAAAAAATATCCATTTTTACCATAGCCGACAATTTGAATATAAGCTATGGAACTGTGCACACCATTATTAAAGAACAATTGCAATTTAGAAAAATATGCTGCAGATGGATCATGCTCCACATTTCCTTAATTTGGACCAAAAGCTTAACCGTATTCGGGTTTCAAAGGCTCTGTTAAAGCGGTATGAGGAGGAAGGTGATCATTTCCTTGACCAAATTGTAACTGGAGATGAAAGTTGGTGTTATCATTATGTTCCTTCGACAAAACGTGCATCTATGGAATGGAAACGAGGCGACTCTCCAAGACCAAAAAAAATCAGGTCTCAACGTTCGGCCGGTAAAGTTTTGTTAACAATTTTTTGGGATGTTGATGGACCAATCTGTCTTGATTTTTTATCCTCAAGGCAACGTATGAACAGCGACCTTTATTGTGACATTCTTGTAAATAAGCTAAAGCCCGGTATAAGAAACAAAAGAAGAGGGAAGCTTCGTAAAGGTGTTCTCTTCCTTCATGATAATGCAAGGCCGCATACATCATGTAAAACTGTATCTACAATCATTAAATTAGGTTTTGAAGTTTTAGAACATCCTGCATATAGTTCAGACCTAGCCTTCTCTGACTATTTCATTTTTGGACTACTAAAGAAGGAGTTAAAGGGAAAGCTATTTGACTCGGATGAAGATGTCCAGAAGGTGGTGCAAGATTTTTTTCACACGCTTCCTAATAGTGCCTATAAAGAGGGTATTTACAAGTTGCCAGAACGATGGAGACGATGTATAGAAAGCCAAAGTGATTATTTTGAATAAATCAAGTCCTAACTTTTAATATCGTTATTATTTTTTTCTAATAAATTATAATTCACCTTATTTATTGATCCCACCTTGTAGTTATATGTAATGTGTAGTAGAAATGACAATAAAAGAGGAGTGTTAGAAGTCTTGATGCCGGTTGCTGTTATCACTCTCTCGCCAACACCACAGTCACTACTCTTTCTGGTAAGTCTCTCGTGTCCCCCCACCAGTGGTAAGGCCGAGGGATACTGCCAGAGGAAAGGAGATCGCGAAGAAACGGAGGGGAAGCTCGCGACAATATGTATATTATGGAATATTGCTAACAGACAACCATGCATATATATTTAAGTAAAATATATATAAGATCCATTATATATGCCTTTCTAAATATATATAAGGTATTAAAAACAAGATTCAAATATTTGTTAAATATGTTCAAATAGTTTAAAGACATTTAATGCCCATTTAAAATGTTAATTAGAACATGTTTGTTTTTCTCTTAATTGAACCTATGAGTTGAAAATATCTCACCATCTCTTACAATAGTACTGTCAAGTATGGAAAGTATATGATATCATTTGAGAAATTATATTTTGAAATTCGTTTTTATCATATCAACCTGTCAACAACCACGTTACCTTTGTGAATCCCTGGCCATTTTTCTAATTTTGATTAGAAACCACACTACATTCAGGAATATAATAGAAAATAGCAATATAGAAAAACCAAAAGACTTACCCTTGAAGCCATAGAATCCATCAAGAACCCATCTTCACTCGATAGATACATAGAAATCCTCAATCAATATGGAACATTAATCAATCTTACATCATTCATAAAAGCAATTGTTTTAAATCAAAAATTGTCATATAGATATTTAAAAATATAATTTTACGATGTACTAGAGCGCCATCTATTATCAAATTATAAAACTATTTTAGAGGCGTAATATTCTTTTTAAAATAAAACAATTTCTACTGTCCTTACTGCGATGGAAAAATTAAAGGGATTATCCCTTTAATTTTTCCATCGCAGTAAGGACAGTAGAAATTGTTTTATTTTAAAAAGAATATTACGCCTCTAAAATAGTTTTATAATTTAAAAATATAATTAATATACAAATATTCAACACACAAACAAAACACAAAATTAAATATTTGCATATCTAACAATATATATATATCACCTAATGAATAGTTGGAATCACTATATATCTTGAAATATGGTAAATTAAGAAGATTCTCCTAAATCGCACCTTTCATAATTATAATGAAATAAAAGTATACGACGCAATTGAAATTTTTCTTTCAATCATTAATGAGAAGTGTGTCGTATATATATGTTGAATTATTTATGAATTTCCCCACAATAAATTCGTGTTTTCGTTCTACAAGTTTAAACAAAATCTTCAACCTAAGAGGGATAAATCACATTCTCCAAAAGAATACTAAATACTACTAGCTGGAAATTAATACAAGCCATAATTATGAATTGCCACTCCAGAATTAAATTTCTGAACATTCACATACTAATAAAATATCTATTTACAATATATATCGTCCATTTCTTTAAATGGTTTAATTAATGCTGCACATCATTATCAGTATCGTTACAAGAGGAAACCAGACTAATTAACTAACAGGCATCACAATCCAATAATTTGTCGATAAATACAGCTATATATCCAACAGAAAAAAAAAGAAATATAATGAGATATTGAAATATATATATATATATATATATATATATATATAGAACCCTATGAAATGGTAAAGCATATTAGAAAATAAATTATCGAATTCTATATGCCGCTAACGCGTCACGAAGTAGTAGCAGGCATTGAATCTGTTGTACATCAATTACGCATGAATAAAAAGGAAGAAATAAAACAAAAACTGTACACACAATATACAAAAAAAAAACAGTCAACAATTGAATGAATTTGAAAAGGATAGTAAAGCCAGTTCAATTTCTCTCTTACTACCTATGTAAATAACACAAGATGATTATTACCTTACCCAATTGGGAGAATCTGTATGGGGCAAGTCCCTAATAAAGGCTTTTGTGTTTGTGTGTGTATATATACAAAAAAAGGTGAATTACCAAATATCCGGAATACAAGCTCTAAATACCCAAGTAATAACTAAATTTCAATGAAGTTATACCAGTCATACTTAACAAAGCGGATTTCCTCAAAAGGTTTTTAAAATATTAGGTTATTTGTAAATTCATTTCTATTCCAGTGTTTTGTACATGATTAAATGAACCAAAACTTCAAAAATGTTTAGCCCGAAAACTTTACGTAACAAAATCAATTAATTCAAAATAAAATATATTCATCAAGCTTATATATATTTCCTACCAAATGTCCATAAATCAAGTATACCTCTCCGTATTATAAGGGGTTTTCATAATTCTGCTTTTCCACTTTCCTGATATTTAGCTACAGCATTGAAACTTCTGAGTGAAATTAATATATATACACAATTCCATGAATGTTAATAATATATTCAACAGCATTGAAATTGAAGGCAGTTATTTATTGATATCCTACGATGTGTGTTGAATCAATATATTTATCAACTTCGATAAGCAACACACACAATATATATATATATAAATTTTACCTAAAATAGAAAAAAATAGAACAAGATCCTAACCTCTATCCTGATTACGAATCGTTGATCAGTCGTTCTTTCTTATATTTGAAACCTGGGGTGCCTACGATTTCAATAGAAACATATTAAGGAATAAATCAGGAATATGGATATTATCCTACACTACACGTCACATTTCTTTACAACACGGTCAAGCAGGAAACGACAGGTTTCACCCCGTTTAAACTGGTCCATGGAGGTGAAGCCATTTTCCCAAATCCAAATGAGAATCTCAAAAAGGAATACAGTCAGAAGATTGCAGATAGATTTGAAAAGAGACCTAGTCCATGTGCTAAGGTTTCACCGTACCATTATCCGGCGGACCAAGTCTACCTGTTCAAGTAACTTGGTACAGCGAGATGGCTGTTCATCTAATAGAGGGGACAATGTCAGTGAATATTTAATTTTATAAATTATCACTGATCAAAAAAATTAATCTACCACTGAATTGAATTGGTCCCACTGCTGTTTCATGTTTCTGTTGGCAATTATTATTGTACATAATTTTAGCTTATCTGTGTAAGAAGTGTTATATTATTGATTAAAAAAAACATTTGTTTTTCTGAATTGAACGACTTCATGTCATTATTACTGTAAGAATATAATGAAAAAGCGCCTCCTGATCGTGTAGTTAAATTTTGCTGAAGTCCTACTGCCATCTATCGGAAAATATATCGACTATCTGTTTATTTTCTCCTAAGTGATTCTCTTCCACCTTGACATATCAAGAAAAACCAACCAACTAGGAGTTTAGGGCTGTTGGCCCATCGGTGTGATGCAGGTTGTACGTTGAAAGTTTTCCGTTCAAAAGTACCTTTATTAGGTCTGCAAAAATAAAGCAGAGTAGATAAACACATTTTCAAAAGTGATTATTTTCTGAACAAGTTCGTCACATTTATAAATATATATATTTAGTGTTTTTTTATATAAGGAAAACTTCAGTTTATCGCCATTCGTTGGTGTCGTGTCTTCCGTTTTCTTGTTTGGGATACTGCGGTATAGATTGGAACATTCTGGGTTGAGACTCGTACCTAGGGGTTGGTAATGGCATGGACGCTCTATTTTGAAGGGAATTTCTAAAATTTGGTGCAAGGGTTTCTCGATTTCCTGCTACACCATATGCTCGATTGCAACAATTTTTAGTTCTTCTCGAGGAGACGCTAATTTTTTCTGTAGCTCTTCGCGGACAATTTGCCTAACCATTGATGATAGATCTGCACTGTCATCCTGATCACTGAGGGAGGCCACATTAGGAAAGCCCTCGTACCTGGTTGGGATCACTCACTTACGATGTAGCGCTTCAACATGGCGACACACAGTGACAAATTATTCTGTGCTCTTTATGTCTGATATAACACATCTCTGCGATCCCTTTCATGAAGTGGGAAATATTATTCTCTTCACTCATTTGTGGATCAACCTCTTTGCATAGGCTAAGAACATCCTGAATGTAGAACTCGGTACTCTCACCTTTCAACTGTGCCTGTGTCTTGGGCTTTTCATCGGCTTGTAGCCTTAGATTTTTAATTTCTCCAAATACATTTTAGCTTGGCCGTTAACTTTACCCAGGTTTGGATGCTCTCCTTATTCTTCTCATACCATCGGAGAGCTGTTCCAGCGAGGTGGAAGTAAGCATTAGATAAGCGAAATGTTTCATCCCAATGATTATGTCTTGCTGCGCGTTCATACCTTTTTATATAGCTGTGAGGATCTTCACCAACCTCAACAGAAAACATGGAGGGGGTTCTTGACAGGTGTTGAACAAAAAAACAAAACTTAACTGCGTTGATGCCTCGGTTTTGATATTCACACATATTGTCGTTTTTTTCTTCAGTTACTTCTCCACCAGTTGTAGCATAGCAGTGAAAATGTGGCTAAACGGATATGTGATTTTAAGATTAACATATTTATCTATTTTACGTCAACACGACTAGTCGATTAAACTTAAACAAATGGAATTACATTAAAGAGGTGAAATATACAAAATGTATGATGATACACATTAAAGGATCTCTCTCTCTCGGCCGTGCGGCCACGCGGCGCGCGAGCTCCGCGTTTATCGGATTTGAGATGGAGTTGATGGAGATTAATAATCCATATGAGGTATTGGCTGATAGCCGGGAGAATGAGCTGCAAGCCCATATGGATCTCAATCACGACCCTCAAGTTCCCGCCGAAAATTCGGCAAAAGAATTGACTGCAAGTCATTCTAAAGACGATGGCAAACATGCTAATTTTGAGCCTGCGGCGGATGGCAAGAATGCAAATTCTTACCGTAATTGGGCTGATTTCCCGGAACTGAACGACCAGCTTCCCGATGGCGAAGATGGAATCTTCACCACAGTGGGAGGCTCAAAGAAAAGGCCACATGACCCTGACCATGTCAACTCGGGGGCCAAAAAGGGATGCGTCCAGGCACCGAGGATCGCTCCCAACAGCAGCAGGCCACGAGTCACGCCAAGGGCCAGCAGGGTGCACGAATGCCAGACCACCAGGCAGAAGCAGGCGACCTTCCGAGCCAGGTCGGCAGCGATGCAGGCGGACCAGTGTGTCTACCTGGAGTTCTGCTCAGACTTCACCGAGGACCAGTACTTCCTGGCGCTGGAAGCCAAGCTGGGCAAGGGCACCGTCTACCAGCTGACGAAGATGGAGGGGCAAATCCTGGTCGGCCTCTCCGGTGTCCAGCAAGCCGACAAGCTCGTGGAGGATGGGCTGGAGATCGAGGACGCCCTCCTGCGAGCTACACCACTAAAGAAGCGGGCTGAACGGATCATGATCGGGAACGTTCCGTTCTTCGTTGAAAACCTGGACCTCGTGGCAGCCCTGCGGCCCTTCGGACAGATAACATCCATCGTCCAGAAAATGAAGGAGCTGGGCGAGTCATACTGGGCTGACGCACGGCGTGAGGCCTTCATCACTCTCCGAGACGGTGTGAAGCTCTCACACATCCCAGCCCGTCTCGATATCAAATCCAAAGGAGTGACTAGCCACGTGTACGTCACGTATGGTATCAGGTGCTCCTTATGCTATAAGCACGGGCACAAGCGTGCCAACTGCCCCCGGAAGACTGGTGTCAAAAAAGCTAACCTGCTTCTACACCTGGATCCCCCCGCTGGTCCAAATAACGCCGGAGGAAGGCAGCCCTCCTCCTCGAACGTCATGCCTGCTCCAGTACCAACGCCAGCCGCAGGTCCATCATCGACAGCTGCTCCGATCCCAGATGTATCACCAGAACCACCCGCAGCACCACCAACTCCAGCTACATCACCAGCTCCACCTGCAGCTCCTGCACCTGCTCCAGAGACCCTACCTACGGCTTCTGTGGACCCAGTCCCTCCTACATCAAAGCAGCGCCGTGGTGGTGGCGCTCGGAAGGCGCATAAAAAGTCCAACGTGACCCGGACGCAGCTCAACGAACTCCTTGAGCGCATTCACAGCAACATCTTGGACAAGTCTGGGCTTGAAGGGCTTGAAAGAGAAGAAGTCTTGGACGCACTAGCCTCAGTCCCCGGTCTGAAGAGCCTGATAAACAAGATCGGGAGCGAGCAGTTAACCGCCCTCAACAATACTGCCCAGGAGCTGATCGACGCCCTGCCCGACTCCAACTGCGCTCTCTACAAGCGCCTATCGGACGTTCGTGCCCAGACGAGGAGCGCCCAATGAGCTTCCGTCTGGCTTCCATCAACGCCCGCGGGCTCGCCGCTCGCGAGAGGAGCATTGAGCTCTGTCACTTCCTGCGCCAACATCGCGTAGACGTCGCCTTTGTTCAGGAGACCAACACCTCGTCGCTGGATCCCATTCAACATCTGTGCCTGGTCTACAGCGCCGCCACCGTGCCCCCCGCAGCCCTCAGGGGTTCGGGCCTCGCCTGCTTCTTCGCGCCGGGGGTCGCTGTCCTGCGGCAGCGCGTCCTGTGGCCGGGAAACATCTCCATCGTCTTCATCGACGTCCGAGGCCAGGAAGTGCGTGTCATCAACTGTCACTTGTCACACATTCCTCGCGAGCGGCTTGAGCAGCTGGAGTCCATTACAGCAGCCGCGATCCAGGAGGACGCCTGGGTGGTGGGTGATCTCAACATCGACGAGCAGAGCCCGAGCGACATAACATCCGGCTCGGTGGAGGCCCTCACGGAGCTAATGGACCAGACAGCCCTCGTTGATGTAGCCACCCTCTTCGACGCCGAACACCTTCCAACCAGAGTGGCCAGCTGCAGGAGTCGGGTTGACGCAGCTCGCCTGGACAGAATTCTCTTGCCATCGAGACTCCTGGAGAGAGTGACACTGTACAAGACCATCTACTACAGGCTCTCTGACCATCGAGCTGTCCTCACCCAGATGGGCTCGCCTCATTCCCCTCGACAGCCCTGCGTGGCCGCCATGCTTCGTTCGGCTCTGGTGGATGAACATCTGCTGGCAACAATAGAAAGAACATCTGGATCTATTGCGGACATGTCCAGCGAAGCTCTTTGGATAAGATGGTCCAAGATCAAGGCCGAACTCCTGGCGAAGGTGAGATCCCTCCATGTCCCACGCGTCGCCGATGACGACCACATCTCGCGCGCCAGGCGGTATCTGCAGGCCAGACTGGAGGCAGCATCATCAGCCGCCGACTACCCATCGCTGCCCGACCTTGTGCGCTCGCTTCGCGTCCGAAGGCCCGCTGGCACGACCATCCGGGATGAAGATGGGAGCGTCATCGACGGCGGGGAGCTGCGACGACGGGCATACTCCGTCTACCAGCGCCGCTTTGCCTGTGAATCCGGCGACCCCATCGCCGCCGCTGAGTTCATCCGGGGGACGACCACCACCCTCACCCTGGAAGAGGATGATCCACTGACCCGCCCTGACATCACCGGCGCAGATATCGCGGCGGCCATCCGCCGACTACCGCTCGGGAAGGCTCCCGGGTGGGACGAATTGCCCTGCGAGTTTCTTATCACCTACGAAGACTTCTTCGTAGAGGCTCTCAGGCGCGTCTTCGAGGCCTCCAAACTCCGCGGGGCCCTGCCTTCATCGATCAGGCGCAGCACCATCTGCCTCGTCACCAAGTCCAACGGCGGCCCTGGGCTCAGCGGCTACAGGCCGATTTCGCTCCCCACAGCTGACTACCGCGTCCTGGGCAACATCCTCCTCCAGCGTCTGCGGCCCCATCTTCCCGCCTTGGTGCCTCGGTGCCAGACATACGCTGTTCCGGGAAGGTCTCCCAGTTGGAACGTGGCGCGAGTAGCCGACGAGATCGACATGGCTACGAGGAACGGGTCGGAGCTGGCTGTCATCTCAACGGACCTAGAGTCGGCCTTCGACACCCTGGACCGCTGCTTTCTGGTGTCCCTGATGGTCTCTCTGCGGCTGCCTCCTGCCTTCGTTGAGTGGTTCCTCCTCCTGTATGCCGGGGCGGATGCGGCGGTGCGGGCCGGAGGCCTCCACACAAAGCCCTTCCATCTGCTGAACGGGGTGAGGCAGGGCTGTGCCATCAGCGCCGCTTTGTTCAGCCTCGCCACTGGCCCTCTCCTGGTGCGCCTCGAGCGTGCGCTCGGCCCCGAAAACGTCCTCGCCTACGCCGACGACATCGTGCTGCTCATCAGGCGCGACGAGCTCTTCGACGTAGTGAGAATCATCTTCGAGGACTTCCGGCGCGCTTCGGGAATAGGCGTCAACTTTGCGAAGTGTAAAGGCCTATGGTGCGGCGCCTGGCGGGCCCGCACCGACGCGCAGCTTGGCATCTCCTGGACATCGGAGCAGAACCGGGTACTGGGCTGCAACTTAACACCTGCAGTGTCATCCTCCGCCCAGGAACAACATCTCCTTGCACTGCTCGAGAGTGCTGTGGCGAGGTGGGTCCCCTTCACCCGCGGCCTCTCCTTAGTCGGTCGAGCCAGAGCCGCCAACTCGCTGGTGTTGTCCGCCGTGGTGCACCATCTTCACGGCTACCTGCCCACAGACTCCACCATCGCCAAGCTGCAAGCCCGACTAGTGCGCTTTGTCTGGGGACCTCGGCGTACTACCTGGTTGCCGGGCGGCGTTCTTGCAAGGCCAGTCTCCGTGGGCGGCTTCGGACTTCTCGACATTAGGACGCAGCTTCGCCTGGCGTGCTTGAGGGGCGTGCAGACAGCGCTGCGCGGAGGCCTCAACGCCTACTCTTGGCTCGCTGTGAGTGGGACGTGGCTGACTCCTCCAACATCTGGGACATGGCATCCACCTCGGCGCCGCAGGCTCCTCAAGCTCTGGGAGGCCGTCTCGGAGATATTGGAGCTGAACCACCGGCTGCTGCCGCCACATCAGCTTCAGGAGCTCCATATCATCGGGGACTCCAGGTTCCTCCGGCCTCCAGATCTTTTGGTCGCATCGCGGTGGGCGGGAATGCGCGTTGGCGATCTCACCAGCTCTTCATCTCTCCCTCTGCGCACCACCCACGCCGCCCTCGCTGACATCGCGGCACTCACCACCTTCTGCAGCCGGATTGTGGAAGAAAACCGGAACCACACCCACCGGGTTGACAACATCAAGGACGGCATCGTGCTGCGCGGGACGGCCACTGCGTTCCAGCGCCTAACCACCCGCACTGCCCGCCGCATGCTAGAACGTCCACGCCTGGCTGCACTGCCCATCACCCAGTTGCTAGCCCGGTGGCTTCCCCACGTCAGCATCCCCATCTCCATCAGCTGGCCTTCTCTCCGGCGAGGTGCCTTCTCGGGGCACAATGCCGACGTTGCCGTGCGGCTGGCCCTTCACGCCCTTCCCCATCCGGCCTCAGCCCGGGAGTCCTGCATCGCCTGTGGGTCCGAAGACCTATCACTGGCCCACCGCTACTGGTCCTGTAGGCGGATCAGGCCTGTCATCCTGGAGGCCTTCACCATCATCCAGCGGCCCCCTGACCTGCAGGGATGGATCTTCGGGCTTGACCTGGAGGACGACGCCCTGGCCATCCTGGCGTCTGCCAAGACCCGTATCTACAGGCACTTCCTGGGCCTGGAGATACGGGGCGTTCAAGAAGACCCTCTCATCGTCTGGAGGAGGACTCTGGCAAGATGGTGGAGCCTTCCTCAATCATAATTTCACTGTATTATATCATTTTTTTCATCCATAATTGACTAGTAGTCAATAAAGAATGTTTAACCGTCTCTCTCTCTCTGTTAATGAATATAATTAAGAAAATAATGAAAATACAAAAACACAATTATTTCGTCACACTATTATATCTCTTTTTATTATTATTTATTTTATTAACCGTTAACTGATTGTCACACTCACAATAAACGTTTTTAATTTTGAAAATTGAGAATTGAAAAAAGAAAATTGTCAAGAAGGGTTATGTTTGTTGTAGAGAGAGGCTAATGTAGGAAAAAGATGGCGACCCTTCCATGTGATATTTGACAGTTTTAGGTTTTCCCAATTTGGCCTTTTATAAATTTGGCTTAAATTTAAACCTATATCCTACAATTATATTTCCAGTGCATATAGATAGCACGAAGCTTTATATGTCGATCTAGTGTTCTATGCAATATTTGTTTATATTTCTACTGTCCTCAATTTTTATGTCTATAATTTTGTCAACAATCGCCAGTGTGATAGTTCCCTATAATTGCTAACTAAATAACCACGCCACGAAGAGCGGTCTGTTAGTTAAATTGACGCGGCCGCTAAAAGAATTTACCGCCAATAAGTAAGGCCCTTTTATATTTTTCTCGTTGTGGTAGGGAGAGTTAGAAATTGTATTTATTTGAAAATGTTTTGATAGTATTAATATATTAAACAAAAACAAATATATTCATATAATATATAGTTTTTAGACGCACTTTAATATAACTAAATGCAATAAATACTTATAAACACAAATTAGACGCATGCATCTACAACTAATCATCTTTAGATTGATATTATCTAAGGGATACGTAAATATATTTCATATTGTCTCCTTTAGAATAGTGAGCTTACAGATTATTCGGTGTGACTATATTCAAAATTTATTCCTTGGATATTGCCAACAAAAAAGGTAAAATGTATTAGGTTTTATATAAGAGTGAATGTATATCTTACAAACACTTGATAAAACGGATTAGAAACTGATTCGAATAATTTTTGTTTAACTTCTATACATTATATATAGGGACATATACACTCATTGACAAAACTTAAGAAAGTGGTACCTTTTAGCATGTATATCACGGGTTCAAACAATATCTCTGAAAGATATTTGATACACACTGACCTTTATTAAAGAGACACGAGATAACCAAGTGTAAACCAAATTGCCTCATATTTCCTTGAGTTTTGTCCATGAGTGTTTTAAAAAAAAATTAAATGGATTTAAAGTGGGATTAAAAATCCTTAAAGCTCGCTTCAACGCGCGCGTTTGAGATTACTTTGATTATTTTATTAACGATAAACGCAAGCTGCGAGATTTCTCTGCGGAAAACAACTAAGGAAAGATTATTTTCTTGATAAATTTGATAAATACACTTCAATAACTCGCCATCATCAAAATGGAGAAACGCCCCGAAAAGAATCCTGTCAATGAAAGAGAAACGGGCGCTCGAAGGAAGACCCGACCTTTGGACGGAAGAAGTGGCCGTCGCCCAATAAAGATCAAAGAGGACGACAGAGAGCCCGACTTCACTACCAACGACGGAAGAGACAAAGCCACAAGATCTGCAATACCCGTCAACTACCGACACCATCCGAAGCCTGCCTATTCTGGAAGACCAGATTCAGCCGCTTCAAAAATCCGAGCCTCAACAAATATTCCCAAGAAGACTATCTCAGTGGAAAGTACAAGAGAATCAAAAACGATCGTGCGTCAAATAACCTTCATAAAGACGCCAGGAAAGGAAGTGAAACCGATGAAGAAACTTGAGAAGCCAGCCTCAACGCCGTTATCTTCTGAGGGAAGGTGCAGTCTGCCGAATCGGTTAATGGAATCCCCCCGGGATATTACCTCGAAATTACCCGTTCCTAACTCCCAGACAAATATGTCAAAAGAGATAAATGACGTCATTTTGATCCAGAAGTGTCCGGAGAAGAGGAGTTCAAAGCTACCTACCCTTGATGTCCTTGCTAAAACGAAATCAATCACTAATGACCGCAAACCTATTGCATCGTCTTTTACTTCGCCTGAGAATGTAAAAGCTTACAACAAGTCAAAGCTAAGACCTCTTCTTACACGCAACTCTAAAAAGGTTTCAGCAGCAAACAATGAGGATTATAAGGGTTATTCGCGACAAACACCAAATAATGAAGTCGGCCTGATACCTATTTATGGCCCCAGGGGTTTTATCAGCAAGAAGAGTCAAAGATATTCTCAAAGAATTGATCCAGAATATTTCCCAAATATAATCCCTTCAAAGGAAATCAGAGAATATAATTATACGCCCAGGCATACGAGCTATCAGCTACTGAAACAAGATGATGATGACGATTTCTCAGAAGATCTTATAACCGGAAGTTTATTCACCGATAGCGACGAAGAATATTTTAATGAAGTGGAAAGAATTTCTAAATATTTTGAAAATATGATTCCCTCTACCGATGGTGATGGAACAGACAGTGTCGATTATCCAAGAAATGCGCTTCAAGTACAAGAGGAGGAAGCCGACCGAGTATTCGACTTTGTAACCAAAGATTTATTCACAGAAAGTGACGAGGAGTACTTACAAGAGATTGTAAATATTTCGGAATTATTCGAAGAGATGATCCCATCACAGGATATTGCCGGACCTAGTAATGCTCAATATTCAAATTACCAGCGTCCAAACAAGGACAACGCGGTCTATTTTCTATCTGAGCCTGTGACAAGCTACTTTTTCACCCAGAGCGATGAAGAGTACTTACAAGAATTTGGAAATATTTCTAAATATTTCGAAGATGAAACTATAATTTCACCTGAATTTGTCAAAGAGAATAAAAGGCATAATCCTCCATCGTTCTGTAACAGCCAAGTTGGTGAGACATCATATTATCAATGCCCGCTAGAGCCTTCATCTCTAACGTGCCACCAAGACTTAGCTGCTACACCTTTGATGGGAAGCGTAATGGAATCACTACTTTGCGCTAACCAAGAACGAAATGTTAAATATGACAAAGGACCAAAGATGAGACGTGTAGCTCAAGAAATAAATAATGACGGTAATATTGAAACTGCGTCGGAATTTACTAACAAGTATGCTGTAAAGACCCTGGAGAAAATTCCCGTCATGGGAGAAGATTCTAGAGGAACACGGAGAGATGTTTTCGATATGAATGAATATTCTGGAAAGACCTTCATAGACATTCCCATCGTTAAAGAAGAAGCTGTAAAGACCTTAGAAGAGGCTCACATCATAGAAAAAGTTACTGAGACCCCGGAGGATGTTACAGAAACGAAAGAAAATGCTAGAAGGAAATTGACCATTTCCAAGAAAGAAAACGTTAGAAACACCTTGGAGGATGTTACCGAGTTTAAAGTAAACGCGCGTGTGTCCCTGGAGGCCCATGAAATGGAAGAAGATGCGGGAGAGTCCCTGGTGACCCGTGAATTGGAAGAAGATGCCAGCGATATTCTCGAGGCTCGTGAAATGGAAGAAGACGCGGGAGAGTTCCTGGTGACCCGTGGAGTAGAAGAAGATGCCAGCGACATTCTCGAGGCTCGTGAAATGGAAGAAGACGCGGGAGAGTCTCTGGTGACCCGTGGAGTAGAAGAAGATGCCAGAGACATTCTTGAGGCTCGTGAAATGGAAGAAGACGCGATTGAGTCCTTGAAAGCCCGTGAAATGGAAGAAGACGCAAGAGAGCTCCTGGAGGCCCGTGTCATGGAAGTGAGCGCTGGAGAGATCCTGGAGTACGTAGCCGATGACGCGGAGGAGAGAGAAGAGGCCGAAACAACTAGCCGCGATGATCCAGAGAGCCTTGGTGTGTTTACGTGATTTCTTTTAATTTAGATTATCAAATAAAAATAATTTTGTTTTATTATGTAATCCCTAAAACCTTGCCAACACATATATTGCGTAGATGGATGAAACACGTTTGGTTTAAAATATATAAGGCGCATTAAATATGAAAAATCTTTAAAACCATACAGTAAATGAAATTGGTTGAATTTCTCCAGATAAGACAATTTTTTATGAAAACACCCAATGTGTTGACATAAAAAAATGTATTTAAATGATAAGTAATTCAATGTTCGTATTTACAAATACATTCTCAAAAGAAACAATTTAGTAATACGATAGAGTGATGGTTGGAAATAGAAATGAAAATAAATGAGAATTGTAAACAATAAATTAATCTAAGTGTCAATTAGATACAAGGAACTAGCGCACCATCTGTACTTTATAATTAAAACTATATTTTAGCGCAAAATTTTCTTTTTAAAATAACACAAATTCGTTTCTACTGTTCTTATACTGCAGTGAAAATATTAGGTGGGCATGGTTCATCAGTGGTGAACCCGCCCAGCGGTTTCGCCAGTTTAATCTATTTCAAAATGATCATTATTTATACATTCGTGGTGGTGACCCACTTAGAAGCTGGGTGATGAGTAAGGTAACAAAGCGTGGCATCTCCAGATGATGATAAAAGATACGAATGGTAAGGTGTGGAACCTGAATGACCCTTTCATCCACCAATCCAACTTCGGTTAGATTCGAAAATCGATGGTATTACCAAAGATTCTATACTACCAGTCTCCATCAGAATGTAGAAATAATACTACCTGAAGAACGGGAACAGTTGGTTTAGTTTCGAGTAGTTCCCAAATGAAAGCTTATCTCTTCAAAGCTAGGAGGTCAGGAAGCTACGATGTTCTTTTTGGCTCGAAGTCTCAGAATTGCTACCCGTAGCAGAAGACACTTGGTCAAGATTGAAGGGTCTATGGTCGGTCGTCTTCAAAATGTGAATATTTATTTGATTCTGAATGAATTCCAGCTCCATGAAGGGGGCTGCAGCAGCCAGATATATTCATCGAGCCAAGAATGAGTGTTTGAGCATCCACACAGCCAAGACTGAAACATGTTGAAGCTCCATGCCTACTTCGAGAAGAAAAAGGATTCCTAAGGCGATCGATAGTTTCATGAGGTTAGAGACGAACTGCCTCAGCCGTGACTGAAATCTAAATAAGATTGTCTCAATGAGCAGGAGGGCTGCATATTGTAAAGCGCAGATGAAAACCATAAAGTCGTTAGCAAATTCATCCTTCATAATGGTTAAAAGGCGCTGACAAAGGAAAAGACTGCGATTACTATTCTCTGTTTTTCTTCATTATCTGGTCGAACCAGGTTTTGTCGAAACATCTACTCGATGTTTTCCGTGAAAACAAAAACCTTATTCTCTTTCCAGTTTATTAGGATGTTTTATATATCCTTCTGCGGATTTATACCTATGTAGAGTTTGTCATTGAAGTATAATCTATTTGAAGTCTTTGAAAAAACGTCAAACACCGTTCTTTGCAGCTAGTTGGCTGCCATAATGGGTCAAGAATCAACAGCCGTCTTGCTTATTTAACGGATGTTCATCAAGATACGTCATGTGTCACCTTTCTTATTCATTCAGGAAGTCGTGATGAACATGCCTGAGTTTACTATCTTTAGACATACTTCTTTCTAGAGAGACATGCCGCTTAATACAAGAAATAAGAAATATTCCCGAATAGTCCTGTGGTTTCACTTCATAATCAAACGGATGGGAACTACATAACGTCCATCAGCCATGCGTCGAACTTCATTTTGATAGATAGTTTCGCGAAACTTTCTTCTTTTGACAGTTCGTTTCTTAACGGCACATCTCAAATCTCCAAAAAATGCCTCAATATCTAATCGGTGCTCTGGTTTCAATGAATAGAGGTGGTGAACGCCTGAGTCGGACCCGTCGTATCCTCTTCACCAGTTCTTCCCGATATTATCCAGCCCAACCTGATCCTTTGAGTTTAGATCTTAGTATTCTCGATTCTCCGGACCTCTGGAAAAAACAAGGAATCATAAACGTCAGCTCCTAGGGTTAGGTCTACCCTTCCACTCTTGTCGAAATAGGGATCTGCTAGTTCGATATTCTTGAACGTTCTTGGTAGAGGAACAGAAATGTCCCTCCCTGCTTGGCAACAAAGGCGTCATCCTTTTGACCACTAACTCCTGTATTGGCCGCCTCCAGCTTGGATCTATCAAGAACTCAATTTCAAAGTGGGCAAATTATCTGACATCTTCACCCCTTGTAGGCTTTTTTCCGCATATCTAGACCTTCATTTTGGAGATGGGAATCTTTATCTCATACAATACGTCCCAACTAATGAAAAAGGATTGGGAGCCTTGATCTAGCAGATCTCTAACCCCATCCTAGCATTTTCCTTCCTCCTCCCCGAGGTGCAACAAGGTGTTATGATTCTGTTTACAAATCCTAGATTTGATGTTTCTGGAACAGCAACAATATTTCACATACCTACTCGCAGACATCAGAAACATGCCTTATATCGTGCCATTTCTTCCCTTTTGTTTCATATGGACAGTGGTATCCAAATAAGACAATGTTGTACCCAATGGGATTCTTCGCACAAGATGCTTCTTTGATTGCCAGGCTTAGTTCCATTTTATTTTCCTGGAGTAGCCTCTTCTTCCAATAGGAAATACAAATTTTACCATCTACTACTCTGATATCACTTATAAAGCCCCTTTAAGGATCTTATGTTTTCTTTTCTTAATCCCTTTGAAATATTTTCTTGTTTGAACTCAGCTTCAATCTTTCTACATGCTTTGGTGATTGAAGTCCTTAAAACTAATCCTTTCTTAACAGCTCGCTTCATTTTTAAAATATGCAAACAATCTATGCCAAACATTTTCTAGTTTTTTAATTAATTTACATTTTAAGATCTTAAAAATAGTAATTTGGACTTCTCACACCGAAAAACTTTCAAACCTTCAGCTTTATTATCTTAATTATAAATATCTGCCTTACCTTTAGGATTATCTCTCATACAATACTAAAAAATATAAATTCACGTACCTTTTTCTTTTAGATGATCCAATAGAATGTTGACTGTATCCTAAATCCGGCTCGAGGGGCCAAAAATTGTTTAGATTTTTTTAGGGTACGACAACAACAATCAAAGCCAACATTTTATTGTCGCGGTAGACAAGTACGCCTAACTTTAATAAAGTTATATTTAACAGGGGTGCCGAATCTTTTAGGCGCGCTAGCTAAAATTATACACAGAAATGTAAAATTACATTTGATTATAAAACACTCTATATATAACGAAGAAAAAGTTCATATAAATAATTTAAACACATGATATTATAACAGATATGATTATTCATACATATAAAAAAATAATATTTCCAATTCTAAACAGCTATTAATACGATAACAAATGTATACAACCAAAGAGCTCGTTCAACGAACGGGTCAAGAAAGAACCTATATACGAGTAGCAAGCCACATGTCTTCCTTCTCATGTTGATGGTATTTAACATTTCATTCAAACCTTTACAGAATCCCGTTGGATTTCTGTAGTTTATAGGTGACAATTTCATGAAACTGTCCGGCGCCCATACGTGAAATTTGAACAAAAACTGCCCATTCGTATAGTGGCTTTAACCGAAAATTTGGAATGGTCTTATCCAACGTTATATAGAAATTTGTAAAGGGTGAATGTTCTTATCTAATATTATCTTTTAGGCATGTTTTTCCTACAGTGTATCCCGGATCTTTAGTTTCCCCATAATTTTTTATTGAATATTTTCATTTAACTTTGTTTTTCTTGTCTCTCCTGCATTAAAGAATCAAAATATTAATCTAGTCATTACCCCCCTTTTTCCCCCTGCTACTCTGCAATTAAAATATTAATTAAGTCTGTAAAAAGACAACATCGACTTAATTTTAATCCCTGTTCGGCGTCTTTATTGGAAATATGAGTCATAATATGATAATCACCTTATGTAAACATTCTAACGGTAGCAGCGCCATCGGGGTGATCCGGAGAGCTCCCGTTACCATATGAGTCAGAATAAGGAATTTTTTCGGCCATACTCCGGACATGAACCGATCCCCTTTTAGGATCAAATTGATATTAGCGCTTATATATGTCCAGGCATCTATGATAAATACACAGCTTGAGTTTATCCCAAGCTTATATGTATATATATACAATTTATACTTTTACTGCTTATATAGCACTAGGGCCTAACTCTACAAAGAGTTTAATCAAGGTATACAGACACTTAATTTC
>CP092886.1:128076924-128131770 GCA_030710605.1 Cordylochernes scorpioides | reverse complement strand
AAAACACCTACAACCTCCGCCAATAGATGGCGCTTTCGCCTATTTCAGGTCTGGAAATAATGGGGGAATCGCCGACTGCTGTGGTCGTGTTTCCTGGGGCAAATGTTTGTAAATGCACGTTTATATTGGCCCGAGGAGGTAACGTAATGTAAATACCCGTTAATTGTTATTCTACAACGGGGGATCAATAAATAAGGTGAATTATCTTATTTCTTAAAAATTAAAAAAAAAAACAAATTTTTTTCAAACCACAGAATATTAAAATATAACATCGAGAGACTATTTAAGGTGTTCTGTTCTTTTTTCCCACGCGTGGCGCGAGACTTATAAATAAACTAAAATGGAAGCTCCCTTGAAGGATTGCACCACGCTTGAACATCGTGTAGTTATTCGTTTCTTGAATGCAGAAGGTATTCAAACATCTTAAATATGCCAAAGAATGAAAAATATCTATGGTGAGTTTTGTTGGTCTCAAAAAAACATTTATAAATGGGTTAACGAGTTCAAAAATAAACGAATTACATGTACCGATATTGAGCGACCTGGACGACCAAGTGTTACAGCGACGCCAAGAACGATAAATGCGGTTGAAAACTTAATTTTGGAGGATAAAAAAATATCCATTTTTACCATAGCCGACAATTTGAATATAAGCTATGGAACTGTGCACACCATTATTAAAGAACAATTGCAATTTAGAAAAATATGCTGCAGATGGATCATGCTCCACATTTCCTTAATTTGGACCAAAAGCTTAACCGTATTCGGGTTTCAAAGGCTCTGTTAAAGCGGTATGAGGAGGAAGGTGATCATTTCCTTGACCAAATTGTAACTGGAGATGAAAGTTGGTGTTATCATTATGTTCCTTCGACAAAACGTGCATCTATGGAATGGAAACGAGGCGACTCTCCAAGACCAAAAAAAATCAGGTCTCAACGTTCGGCCGGTAAAGTTTTGTTAACAATTTTTTGGGATGTTGATGGAACAATCTGTCTTGATTTTTTATCCTCAAGGCAACGTATGAACAGCGACCTTTATTGTGACATTCTTGTAAATAAGCTAAAGCCCGGTATAAGAAACAAAAGAAGAGGGAAGCTTCGTAAAGGTGTTCTCTTCCTTCATGATAATGCAAGGCCGCATACATCATGTAAAACTGTATCTACAATCATTAAATTAGGTTTTGAAGTTTTAGAACATCCTGCATATAGTTCAGACCTAGCCTTCTCTGACTATTTCATTTTTGGACTACTAAAGAAGGAGTTAAAGGGAAAGCTATTTGACTCGGATGAAGATGTCCAGAAAGTGGTGCAAGATTTTTTTCACACGCTTCCTAAGAGTGCCTATAAAGAGGGTATTTACAAGTTGCCAGAACGATGGAGACGATGTATAGAAAGCCAAAGTGATTATTTTGAATAAATCAAGTCCTAACTTTTAATATCGTTATTATTTTTTCTAATAAATTATAATTCACCTTATTTATTGATCCCACCTTGTAGTTATATGTAATGTGTAGTAGAAATGACAATAAAAGAGGAGTGTTAGAAGTTAGAAGTTGCTGTTATGACTCTCTCGCCAACACCACAGTCACTACTCTTTCTGGTAAGTCTCTCGTGTCCCCCCACCAGTGGTAAGGCCGAGGGATACTGCCAGAGGAAAGGAGATCGCGAAGAACCGGAGGGGAAGCTCGCAACAATATGTATATTATGGAATATTGCTAACAGACAACGTGTTAATATTTTTACAACCCTACTTAATAAAGATAGACCTTCTCATACTACCATGCATATATATTTAAGTAAAATATATATAAGATCCATTATATATGCCTTTCTAAATATATATAAGGTATTAAAAACAAGATTCAAATATTTGTTAAATATGTTCAAATAGTTTAAAGACATTTAATGCCCATTTAAAATGTTAATTAGAACATGTTTGTTTTTCTCTTAATTGAACCTATTATTTGAAAATATCTCACTATCTCTTACAATAGTACTGTCAAGTATGGAAAGTATATGATATCATTTGAGAAATTATATTTTGAAATTCGTTTTTATCATATCAACCTGTCAACAACCACGTTACCTTTGTGAATCCCTGGCCATTTTTCTAATTTTGATTAGAAACCACACTACATTCAGGAATATAATAGAAAATAGCAATATAGAAAAACCAAAAGACTTACCCTTGAAGCCATAGAATCCATCAAGAACCCATCTTCACTCAATAGATACATAGAAATCCTCAATCAATATGGAACATTAATCAATCTTACATCATTCATAAAAGCAATTGTTTTAAATCAAAAATTGTCATATAGATATTTAAAAATATAATTTTACGATGTACTAGAGCGCCATCTATTATCAAATTATAAAACTATTTTAGAGGCGTAATATTCTTTTTAAAATAAAACAATTTCTACTGTCCTTACTGCGATGGAAAAATTAAAGGGATTATCCCTTTAATTTTTCCATCGCAGTAAGGACAGTAGAAATTGTTTTATTTTAAAAAGAATATTACGCCTCTAAAATAGTTTTATAATTTAAAAATATAATTAATATACAAATATTCAACACACAAACAAAACACAAAATTAAATATTTGCATATCTAACAATATATATATCACCTAATGAATAGTTGGAATCACTATATATCTTGAAATATGGTAAATTAAGAAGATTCTCCTAAATCGCACCTTTCATAATTATAATGAAATAAAAGTATACAACGCAATTGAAAATTTGCTTTCAATCATTAATGAGAAGTATGTCGTATATATATGTTGAAATATTTATGAATTTCGCCCCAATAAATTCGTGTTTTCGTTCTACAAATTTAAACAAAATCTTCAACCTAAGAGGGATAAATCACATTCTCCAAAAGAATACTAAATACTACTAGCTGGAAATTAATACAAGCCATAATTATGAATTGCCACTCCAGAATTATATTTCTGAACATTCACATACTAATCAAACATCTCTTTACAATATATATCGTCCATTTATTTAAATGGTTTAATTAATGCTGCACATATATCAATATCGTTACAAGAGGAAACCAGACTAATTAACAATTAACTAACAGGCATCACAATCCAATAATGTCTCGATAAATACATCTCTTAATCCAACAGAAAAAAAAAGAAATATATTGAAATATTCAAATTTATATATATATATATATATAGAACCCTATCAAATGGTAAAGCATATTAGAAAATAAATTATCGAATTCTATATGCCGATAACGCGTCACGAAGTAGTAGCAAGCATCGAATATGTTGTACATCAATTACGCATTAATAAAAAGGAAGAAATCAAACAAAAACAGTACACACAATATACAAAAAAAAACAGTCAACAATTGAATGACTTTGAGACGGAGAGTAAAGCCAGTTCAATTTCTATCTTACTACCTATGTAAATAACACAAGATGATTATTACCTTACCTAATTGGGAGAATCTGTATGGGGCAAGTCCCTAATAAAGGCTTTTGTGTGTGTATATATATACAAAAAAGTGAATTACCAAATATCCGGAATACAAGCTCGAAATACCCAAGTAATAACTAAATCTCATTGAAGTTACCAGTCATACTTAACAAAGAGGATTTCCTCAAAATGTTTTTAAAATATTAAGTTATTTGTAAATTCATTTTTATTCCTGTGTTATGGTACATGATTAAATGAATCAAAACTTCAAAGATGTTTAGCCCGAAAACTTTACGTAACAATCAATTAATTCAAAATAAAATATATTCATCAAGCTTATATATATTTCCTACTCAATAGAGCAAAAAAGACGTCGTGGAAAATATTTATTGAAGAAAATGAGTCTACGAATGCTTTCGGGAATGCATACAGGATTTTTAAACGGTTAAGATCGGCCGATATTCAAGTGGGCATACCATTACTGAATAAAACTGCAGAATGCATGAGAGAGCAAAAGATGAAGGAAATGCTAACAGCATTTTTTCCTGATGATGATGTGCGGTTGGACAATGAAGAACACACTTTAATTAGAAATCACATCCCAAGTTTTACCAACAGGGAAATCATTTTTATTACTGAAAAGGAAATAAAGGATTTGTGCTCGGGTCTTAATATCAGAAAGGCTCCTGGTCCAGATAACGTGAGTAATTATATGATTAAGCACTCATTATTATCAATCCTACCCAGTTTAGTCAAACTCTTTAATGAGTGTCTGTTGCTGGGTTACTATCCTGAAAGCTGGAAACATTCGGTATTAAAAATTATTACGAAACCGCAAAAAGCTGACTACGAAGCAATTAATAGCTATCGCCCAATTTCACTAACATCAAATTTCTCAAAAATATTTGAAACGATCATTAAAAATAAAATACTCGATTATTATAATCATAATAACTTACTGAGCCATAGACAACATGGATTTACGAAAAGAAAATCTACAATAACGGCATTGGACAAAATAACCGAGACCATACTGAAACACAAACAAAACGAATTGGTTGCATTGATTGCCATTGATATAAGTGGTGCATTTGATAATGCGTGGTGGCCTGCCTTAATAAAAAGAATGGACGAAGACCACGTCCCAGCAGTTCTTATAAAAATTATCCAATCATTTTTAAATCGGAGAAGAAAAACAAGTCTCACCTTCTCGAATACAACAATTTCGAAATATTTATCAAAGGGATGTCCTCAAGGCGGACCGTTATCACCTTTATTGTGGAATATAGTCCTGAATGATTTGTTGATCAACTTCGCATCCCCAAATTCTGAAATAATCTGTTATGCGGATGATGTTTCGATTGTTTGCTGGCACAAGACCATAGAAGGGTTAAAAAATGAAACAGAAAGAACTTTAAATTATGTAATACAATGGTGTACAAGAAATAAGCTAAAGCTAAGCCCGGAAAAAACCGGCTTAATACATATGCACGGCAAACAAAATATTCCAATGGGAACTCCAAATTTCATAATAAAACCAGTGGAAGAGGTAAAAATTTTAGGTATAAAATTTTCTAATCACAGAATTAAGTCAAAAATTAACTTCACACCCCACATTAATGATATTCTTTGTAAAATCAACCGTATGAAAAATCTTTTGTTTTCGCTCTGTGGGAAGATGTGGGGATTGGATGCTAAAAAAAAGATTAATTTTATATAAAACTCTTTTCAGGCCAATACTAACCTATGGATCTGAAATATGGTATAAATTTATTAATAAAAGAAGTAAGCAAAGATTAAACTCTCAGCAATATCAGATTCTTCTTTGGGTAGTGAGAGCCTATAAAACGACCTCATCAAATTGTATTCATAGTTTGGCAAAAATACCTATTCTCACAGATCAAATAGAATCGTTGATAATAAAATACGATTTGGCCAATTTATCAAAAGAAGAAATTAATGTATTCAGACCGCATGCCCCGACTATAATTCATAACTACATAGAATCAAGAATGGCTGAAACAATAGCTAACACTAATGAAACATTCAGAAAAATTTTCCCATTTGGAATTCCTTTTTATTTTCGTCCGAATTTTTATAACTCACAGTTCGTCACGGGTCATGGTAATTTTGGAGAATTTCTGTCGAAAATCGGGGCAACGGATGATCCTAGCTGTTTCTGTGGAAAAGAAAACCAAGACTCAATGCATTTATTGATGGAATGTCCGATATTCCACAGCTACAGAAGTAATCATTTTTATCCCATCGAAGAGGTTTGCGAATTTGTATATAACAAAGACACTTATGTAAAATTCAATAATTTTTGTAAGTGCATTTTGGATTTTCTCTTCTGTTTAAGAAAACCATAGTTTCAGTTTTAATTGTGTTTTTAACCGGTTATTGTGTTGTATATACTGAATTGTATATAGGTTGCTAAAATAATTTATTTTGGATTTTCTCTTCTGTTTGAGAAAACCATCGTTTCAGTTTTAATTGTGTTTTTAGTCGGTTATTGAGTTGTATATAGGTTGATAAAATAATCCATTTTGGATTTTCTCTTCTGTTTTAGAGTGCCATCGTTTAAGTTTTAATTATGTTTTTAGTCCGGTTATTAAATTGTATAAAATGAATTGTATATAATCTACTAAAATGTATTTAGGCGCAAGTATCCCGAGCTGGGATATCGCGTCCGATATGTCAAATAAAATAAAATGTCCATAAATCAAGTATACCTCTCCGTTTTATAAGGGGTTTTCATAATTCTGCTTTTCCACTTCCCTAATATTTAGCTACAGCATTGAAACCTCTGAGTGAAATGTATATATATACACAATTCCATGAACGTTAATAATATATTCAACAGCATTGAAATTGAAGCCAGTTATTTATTGATATCCTACGATGTGTGTTGAATCAATATATTTATCAACTTCGATAAGCAACACACACACACTATATATATATAAATTTTACCTAAAATAGAAAAAAATAGAACAAGATCCTGACCTCTATCCTGATTACGAATCGTTGATCAGTAGTTCTTTCTTATATTTGAAACATGGGGTGCCTACGATTTCAATAGAAACATATTAAGAAATAAATCAGGAATATGGATATTATCCTACACTACACATCACATTTCCTTACAACACGGACAAGCAGGAAACGACAGGTTTCACCCCGTTTAAACTGGTCCATGGAGATGAAGTCATTTTCCCAAATCCAAAGGAGAATCTCAAAAAGGAATACAGTCAGAAGATTGCAGATAGATTTGAAAAGAGACCTAGTCCATGTGCTAAGGTTTCACCGTAGCATTATCCGGCGGACCAAGTCTACCTGTTCAAGTAACTTGGTACAGCGAGATGGCTGTTCATCTAATAGAGGGGACAATGTCAGTGAATATTTAATTTTCTAAATTATCACTGATCAAAAAAATTAATCTACCACTGAATTGAATTGGTCCCACTGCTGTTTCATGTTTCTGTTGGCAATTATTATTGTACATAATTTTAGCTTATCTGTGTAAGAAGTGTTATATTATTGATCGGAAAAAACATTTGTTTTTCTGAATTGAACGACTTCATGTCATTATTACTGTAAGAATATAATGAAAAAGCGCCTCCTGATCGTGTAGCTAAATTTTGCTGAAGTCTTACTGCCATCTATCAGGAAAATATATCGACTATCTGTTTATTTTCTCCTAAGTGATTCTCTACCACCTTGACATATCAAGAAAAACCAACCAACTAGGAGTTTAGGGCTGTTGGCCCATCGGTGTGATGCAGGTTGTACGTTGAAAGTTTTCTGTTCAAAAGTACCTTTATTAGGTCTGCAAAAATAAAGCAGAGTAGATAAACACATTTTCAAAAGTGATTATTTTCTGAACAAGTTCGTCACATTTCTAAATATATATATTTAGTGTTTTTTATATAAGGAAAACTTCAGTTTATCGCCATTCGTTGGTGTCGCGTCTTCCGTTTTCTTGTTTGGGATACTGCGGTCTAGGTTGGAACATTCTGGGTTGAGACTCGTACCTAGGGGTTGGTAATGGCATGGATGCTCTATTTTGAGGTAAATTTCTAAAAATTAGTGCAAGGGTTTCTCGATTTCCTGCTACACCATATGCTCGATTGCAACAATTTTTAGTTCTTCTCGAGGAGAGGCTAATTTTCGCTGTAGCTCCTCGCGGACAATTTGCCTAACCATTGATGATAGATCTGCACTGCCATCTTGATCACTGAGGGAGGCCACATTAGGAAAGCCCTTGTACCTGGTTGGGATCACTCACTTACGATGTAGCGCTTCAACATGGCGACACTCAGTGACAAATTATTCTGTGTTCTTTATGTCTGATATAACACATCTCTGCGATCGCTTTTATGAAGTGAGAAATATTATTCTCTTCACTCATTTGTGGATCAACCTCTTTGCATAGGCTTAGCACATCTTGAATGTAGAACTCGGTGCTCTCACCTTTCAACTGTGCCCGTGTCTTGAGCTTTTCATCGGCTTGTAGCCTTAGATTTTCATTTTCTCCAAATACATTTTAGCTTGGCCGTTAACTTGTCCCAGGTTTGGATGCTCTCCTTATTCTTCTCATACCATCGGAGAACTGTTCAAGCGAGGTGGAAGTAAGCATTAGATAAGCGAAATGTTTCATCCCAATGATTATGTCTTCTACGCGTTCATACCTTTAATATAGCTGTGGGGATCTTCACCAACCTCAACAGAAAACATGGAGGGGGTTCTTGATAGATGTTGAACAAAAATAAAAACTTACCTGAGTTGATGCCTCGGTTTTGATATTCACACATATTGTCGTTTTTTCTTCAGTTACTTCTCCACCAGTTGTAGCATAGCAGTGAAAATGTGGCTGTTTTTTAAGAGATAAACATATTTATTTATTTTACTTCAACACGACTAGTCGACTAAATTTAAACAGATGGATTCACATTAAAGAGGTGAAATACAAAATGTATGATGATACACATTAAAGGATCTTTCTCTGTTAATAAAAATAATAAAGAGAATAATGAAAATACAAAAACACAAGTATTTCGTCACACTATTATATCTCTTTTTATTATTATTTATTTTATTAACCGTTAACTGATTGTCACACTCACAATAAACGTTTTTAATTTTGAAAATTGAGAATTGAAAAAAGAAAATTGTCAAGAAGGGTTATGTTTGTTGTAGAGAGAGGCTAATGTAGGAAAAAGATGGCGACCCTTCCAGGTGATATTTGACAGTTTTAGGTTTTCCCAATTTGGGCTTTTATATATAAAGTTGGCTTAAATTTAAACCTATATCCTACAATTATATTTCCAGTGCATATAGATAGCACGAAGCTTTATATGTCGATCTAGTGTTCTACGCAATATTTGTTTATATTTCTACTGTCCTCAATTTTTATGTATATAATTTTGTCAACAATCGCCAGTGATAGTTCCCTATAATTGCTAACTAAATAACCACGCCACGTAGAGCGGTCTGTTAGTTAAATTGACGCGGCCGTTAGAAGAATTTACCGCCAATAAGTAAGGCCCTTTTATATTTTTCTCGTTGTGGTAGGGAGAGTAAGAAATTGTATTTATTTGAAAATGTTTTGATAGTATTAATATATTAAACAAAAACAAATATCTTCATATAATATATAGTTTTTAGACGCACTTTAATATAACTAAATGCAATAAATACTTATAAACACAAATTAGACGCATGCATCTACAACTAATCATCTTTAGATTGATATTATCTAAGGGATACGTAAATATATTTCATATTGTCTCCTTTAGGATAGTGAGCTTACAGATTATTCGGTGTGACTATATTCAAAATTTATTCTTTGGATATTGCCAACAAAAAAGGTAAAATGTATTAGGTTTTATATAAGAGTGAATGTATATCTTTCAAGCACTTGATAAAACGGATTAGACACTGATTCGAATAATTTTTGTTTAACTTCTATACATTATATATAGGGACATATACACTCATTGACAAAACTTAAGAAAGTGAAACCTTTTAGCATGTATATCACGGGTTCAAACAATATCTCTGAAAGATATTTGATACACACTGACCTTTATTAAAGAGACACGAGATAACCAAGTGTAAACCAAATTGCCTCATATTTCCTTGAGTTTTGTCCATGAGTGTTTTAAAAAAAAATTAAATGGATTTAAAGTGGGATTAAAAATCCTTAAAGCTCGCTTCAACGCGCGCGTTTGAGATTACTTTGATTATTTTATTAACGATAAACGCAAGCTGCGAGATTTCTCTGCGGAAAACAACTAAGGAAAGATTATTTTCTTGATAATTCTGATAAATACACTTCAATAACTCGCCATCATCAAAATGGAGAAACGCCCCGAAAAGAATCCTGTCAATGAAAGAGAAACGGGCGCTCGAAGGAAGACCCGACCTTTGGACGGAAGAAGTGGCCGTCGCCCAATAAAGATCAAAGAGGACGACAGAGAGCCCGACTTCACTACCAACGACGGAAGAGACAAAGCCACAAGATCTGCAATACCCGTCAACTACCGACACCATCCGAAGCCTGCCTATTCTGGAAGACCAGATTCAGCCGCTTCAAAAATCCGAGCCTCAACAAATATTCCCAAGAAGACTATCTCAGTGGAAAGTACAAAAGAATCAAAAACGATCGTGCGTCAAATAACCTTCATAAAGACGCCAGGAAAGGAGGTGAAACCGATGAAGAAACTTGAGAAGCCAGCCTCAACGCCGTTATCTTCTGAGGGAAGGTGCAGTCTGCCGAATCGGTTAATGGAATCCCCCCGGGATATTACCTCGAAATTACCCGTTCCTAACTCCCAGACAAATATGTCAAAAGAGATAAATGAAGTCATTTTGATCCAGAAGTGTCCGGAGAAGAGGAGTTCAAAGCTACCTACCCTTGATGTCCTTGCTAAAACGAAATCAATCACTAATGACCGCAAACCTATTGCATCGTCTTTTACTTCGCCTGAGAATGTAAAAGCTTACAACAAGTCAAAGCTAAGACCTCTTCTTACACGCAACTCTAAAAAGGTTTCAGCAGCAAACAATGAGGATTATAAGGGTTATTCGCGACAAACACCAAATAATGAAGTCGGCCTGATACCTATTTATGGCCCCAGGGGTTTTATCAGCAAGAAGAGTCAAAGATATTCTCAAAGAATTGATCCAGAATATTTCCCAAATATAATCCCTTCAAAGGAAATCAGAGAATATAATTATACGCCCAGGCATACGAGCTACCAGCTACTGAAACAAGATGATGATGACGATTTCTCAGAAGATCTTATAACCGGAAGTTTATTCACCGATAGCGACGAAGAATATTTGCATGAAGTGGAAAGAATTTCTAAATATTTTGAAAATATGATTCCCTCTACCGATGATGATGGAACAGACAGTGTCGATTATCCAAGAAATGCGCGTCAAGTACAAGAGGAGGAAGCCGACCGAGTATTCGACTTTGTAACCAAAGATTTATTCACAGAAAGTGACGAGGAGTACTTACAAGAGATTGTAAATATTTCGGAATTATTCGAAGAGATGATCCCATCACAGGATATTGCCGGACCTAGTAATGCTCAATATTCAAATTATCAGCGTCCAAACAAGGACAACGCGGTCTATTTTCTATCTGAGCCTGTGACAAGCTACTTTTTCACCCAGAGCGATGAAGAGTACTTACAAGAAGTTGGAAATATTTCTAAATATTTCGAAGATGAAACTATAATTTCACCTGAATTTGTCAAAGAGAATAAAAGGCATAATCCTCCATCGTTCTGTTACAGCCAAGTTGGTGAGACATCATATTATCAATGCCCGCTAGAGCGTTCATCTCTAACGTGCCACCAAGACTTAGCTGCTACACCTTTGATGGAAAGCGTAATGGAATCACTACTTTGCGCTAACCAAGAACGAAATAATAAATATGACAAAGGACCAAAGATGAGACGTGTAGCTCAAGAAATAAATAATGACCGTAATATCGAAACTGCGTCGGAATTTACTGACAAGTATGCTGTAAAGACCCTGGAGGAAATACTCATCATGGGAGAAGATTCTAGAGGAACACGGAGAGATGTTCTCGATATGAATGAATATTCTGGAAAGACCTTCATAGACATTCCCATCGTTAAAGAAGAAGCTGTAAAGACCTTAGAAGAGGCTCACATCATAGAAAAAGTTACTGAGACCCCGGAGGATGTTACAGAAACGAAAGAAAATGCTAGAAGGAAATTGACCATTTCCAAGAAAGAAAACGTTAGAAACACCTTGGAGGATGTTACCAAGTTTAAAGAAAACGCGAGTGTGTCCCTGGAGGCCCATGAAATGGAAGAAGACGCGGGAGAGTCCCTGGTGACCCGTGAATTGGAAGAAGATGCCAGCGATATTCTCGAGGCTCGTGAAATGGAAGAAGACGCGGGAGAGTTCCTGGTGACCCGTGGAGTAGAAGAAGATGCCAGCGACATTCTCGAGGCTCGTGAAATGGAAGAAGACGCGGGAGAGTCCCTGGTGACCCGTGAAGTAGAAGAAGATGCCAGCAACATTCTCGAGGCTCGTGAAATGGAAAAAGACGCGGGAGAGTCCCTGGTGACCCGTGGAGTAGAAGAAGATGCCAGCGACATTCTCGAGGCTCGTGAAATGGAAGAAGACGCGATTGAGTCCTTGAAAGCCCGTGAAATGGAAGAAGACGCAAGAGAGCTCCTGGAGGCCCGTGTCATGGAAGAGAGCGCTGGAGAGATCCTGGAGAACGTAGCCAATGACGCGGAGGAGAGAGAAGAGGCCGAAACAGATAGTCACGATGACCCCGAGAGCCTTGGTGCGTCCTGCGATTTTTTCTAATTTAGATTATCTAATAAAATAATTTTGTTTTATTATGTATTCCCTAAACCCTTGCCAACACATTTATTGCGTAGATGGATAAAACACGTTTGGTTTGAAATATATAAGGCGCATTAAATATGAATAAAATCTTTAAAACCATACAGTAAATGAAATTGGTTGAATTTCTCCAGATAAGACAATTTTTTATGAAAACACCCAATGTGTTGACATAAAAAAATGTATTTAAATGATAAGTAATTCAATGTTCGCATTTGCAAATACATTCTCAAAAGAAACAATTTAGTAATACGATAGAGTGATGGTTGGAAATAGAAATGAAAATAAATGAAAATTGTAAACAATAAATTAATCTAAGTGTCAATTAGATACAAGGAACTAGCGCACCATCTGTACTCTATAATTGAAACTATATTTTAGCACAAAATTTTCGTTTTAAAATAACACAAATTCGTTTCTACTGTTCTTATACTGCAGTGAAAAATATTAGGTGGGCATGGTTCATCAGTGGTGAACCCGCCCAGCGGTTTCGCCAGTTTAATCTATTTCAAAATGATCATTATTTATACACTCGTGGTGGTCACCCACATAGAAGTTGGGTGATGAGTAAGGTAACAAAGCGTGGCTTCTCCGGATGGTGATAAAAGATACGAATGGTAAGGTGTGGAACCTGAATGACCCTTTCATCCACCAATCCAACTTCGGTTAGATTCGAAAATCGATGGTATTACCAAAGATTCTATACTACCAGTCTCCATCATAATGTAGAAATAATACTGCTTGAAGAACGGGAACAGCTGGTTTAGTTTCGAGTAGTTCCCAAATGAAAGCTTATCTCTTCAAAGCTAGGAGGTCAGGAAGCTACGATGTTCTTTTTGGCTCGAAGTCTCAGAATTGCTACCCGTAGCAGAAGACACTTGGTCAAGATTGAAGGGTCTATGGTCGGTCGTCTTCAAAATGTGAATATTTATTTGATTCTAAATGAATTCCAGCTCCATGAAGGGGGCTGCAGCAGCCAGATATATTCATCGAGCCAAGAATGAGTGTTTGAGCATCCACACAGCCAAGACTGAAACATGTTGAAGCTCCATGCCTACTTCGAGAAGAAAAAGGATTCCTAAGGCGATCGATAGTTTCATGAGGTTAGAGACGAACTGCCTCAGCCGTGACTGAAATCTAAATAAGATTGTCTCAATGAGCAGGAGGGCTGCATATTGTAAAGCGCAGATGAAAACCATAAAGTCGTTAGCAAATTCATCCTTCATAATGGTTAAAAGGCGCTGACAAAGGAAAAGACTGCGATTACTATTCTCTGTTTTTCTTCATTATCTGGTCGAACCAGGTTTTGTCGAAACATCTACTCGATGTTTTCCGTGAAAACAAAAACCTTATTCTGTTTCCAGTTAATTAGGATGTTTAATATATCCTTCTGCGGATTTATACCTATGTAGAGTTTGTCATTGAAGTATAATCTATTTGAAGTCTTTGAAAAACGTCAAACACTGTTCTTTGCAGCTAGTTGGCTGCCTGAATGGGTCAAGAATCAACAGTCGTCTTGCTTATTTAACGGATGTTCATCAGGATACGTCATGTGTCACCTTTCTTATTCATTCATGAAGTCGTAATGAACATGCCTGAGTTTTCTATCTTTAGACATACTTCTTTCTAGAGAGACCTGCCGCTTAATACAAGAAATAAGAAATATTCCCGAATAGTTCTGTGGTTTCACTTCATAATCAAACGGATGGGAACTACATAACGTCCATCAACCATGCGTCGAACTTCATTTTGATAGATAGTTTCGCGGAACTTTCTTCTTTTGACAGTTCGTTTCTTAACGGCACATCTTAAATCTCAGAAAAAAATGCCTCAATATCTAATCGGTGCTCTGGTTTCAAAGAATAGAGGTGGTGAACGCCTGAGTCGGACCCGTCGTATCCTCTTCACCAATTCTTCCCGATATTATCCAGCCCAACCTGATCCTTTGAGTTTAGATCTTAGTATTCTCGATTCTCCGGACCTCTGGAAAAAACAAGGAATCATAAACGTCAGCTCCTAGGGTTAGGTCTACCCTTCCCCTCTTGTCGAAATAGGGATCTGCTAGTTCGATAATTTTGAACGTTCTTGGTAGAGGAACAGAAATGTCCCTCCCTGCTTGGCAACAATCCCGTCATCCTTTTGACCACTAACTCCTGTATTGGCCGCCTCCAGCTTGGATCTATCAAGAACTCAATTTCAAAGTGGGCCAATTATCTGACATCTTCACCCCTTGTAGGCTTTTTTCCGCATATCTAGACCTTCATTTTGGAGATGGGAATCTTTATCTCATACAATACGTCCCAACTAATGAAAAAGGATTGGGAGCCTTGATCTAGCAGATCTCTAACCCCATCCTAGCATTTTCCTTCCTCCTCCTTGAGGTGCAACAAGGTGTTATGATTCTGTTTACAAATCCTAAATTTGATGTTTCTGGAACAGCAACAATATTTCACATACCTACTCGCAGACATCAGAAACATGCCTTATATCGTGTCATTTCTTCCCTTTTGTTTCATATGGACAGTGGTATCCAAATAAGACAATGTTGTACCCAATGGGATTCTTCGCACAAGATGCTTCTTTGATTGCCAGGCTTAGTTCCATTTTATTTTCCTGGAGTAGCCTCTTCTTCCAATAGGAAATACAAATTTTACCATCTACTACTCTGATATCACTTATAAAGCCCCTTTAAGGATCTTATGTTTTCTTTTCTTAATCCCTTTGAAATATTTTCTTGTTTGAACTCAGCTTCAATCTTTCTACATGCTTTGGTGATTGAAGTCCTTAAAACTAATCCTTAACAGCTCGCTTCATTTTTAAAATATGCAAAACAATAGAAACCAAATATATTTCTAATTTGTGTAAATTAATTAAAACTTTAAGATCTTAAAATAGTAATTTGTGGACTTCTCACACCGAAAAACTTTCAAACCTTCAGCTTTATTATCTTAAAGCTTTACTCTTAGGATTCGTCTTATACAATACTAAAATATATATCCATTTTTTTAAAACTATTTTAGAGGCGTAATATTCTTTTTTTAAAATAAAACAATTTCTACTGTTCTTACTGCGATGGAAAATTAAAGGGAGGGCCTGGCTCATCAGTGGTGAACCCTCCCAGCGGTTTCGCCAGTTTAATCTACCATACCGCTGTTATATTGCATTTTTGGAACTTCATGCAATCTTTTATTAGAACAATAATAAAAGACACAATTTGATATTTGCGGAAGAGCGATTGCTCGAAGCATATTATATATTTATAATTATATTTAATTCTGCTGTCCTAAAAGCTTATGTCCATAGTTCTTCTAAAATACCCATTCCAAGAGTTTAACAACAGTCACCTATAAAAGGAAGTTCCAAAAATGCAATATAGTAGAAGGCGGAATAAATTGTTACCAAAAATGCAATATAACAGCGGTATGGTAGATTAAACTGGCGAAACCGCTGGGAGGGTTCACCACTGATGAGCCAGGCTCTCCCTTTAATTTTCCATCGCAGTAAGGACAGTAGAAATTGTTTTATTTTAAAAAAAGAATATTACGCCTCTAAAATAGTTTTAAAATTTGATAACAGATGGCGCTCTAGTACATCGTAATATATCCATTTACGTACCTTTTCCTTTTAGATTATCCAACACAATGTTGACTGTATCCTTTTGCTAAATCCGGTTGAGAGACCAAAAAATATTTAGATTTTTTATGAGGTACTAAAACAACTATCAAAGCCAACATTTTATTGTCGCGGTAGACAAGTAAGCCTAACTTTAATAAAGCTATATTTTACAGGGATGCCGAATATTTTAGGCGCGTTAGGTAAAATCATACTGAAATATAAAAATACATTTGATTATAAAACACTCTATATATAACGAAGAAAAAAGTTCATATAAATAATTTAAACACACGATATTATAACAGATATGATTATTCATACATATAGAAAAAGAATATTTCCAATTCTAAACAGCTATTGATACGATAACAAATGTATACAACCAAAGAGCTTGTTCAACGAACGGGTCTAGAACGAACCTATATACGAGTAGCACGCCACATGTCTTCCTTCCCATGTTGATGGTATTTGACATTTCATTCAAACCTTTACAGAATCCCGTTGGATTGCTGTAGTTTATAGGTGACAATTTCATGAAACTGTCCGGCGCCATACGTGAAATTTGAACAAAAACTGCCCATTCGTATAGTGACTTTAATCGAAAATTTGGAATGGTCTTATCCAACGTTATATAGAAATTTGTAAAGGCTGAATGTTCTTATCTAATATTTTCTTTTGCGCATGTTTTTCCTACAGTGTATCCCGGATCTTTAGGGACCCCATAATTTTTTATTGAATATTTTCATTTAACTTTGTTTTTCTTGTCTCTCCTCCATTAAAGAATCAAAATATTAATCTAGTCATTACCCCCTTTTTCCCCCTGCTACTCTGCAATTAAAATATTAATTAAGTCTGTAAAAAGACAACATCGACTTAATTTTAATCCCTGTTCGGCGTCTTTATTGGAAATATGAGTCATAATATGATAATCACCTTATGTAAACATTCTAACGGTAGCAGCGCCATCGGGGTGATCCGGAGAGCTCCCGTTACCATATGAGTCAGAATAAGGATTTTTTTCGGCCATACTCCGGACATGAACCGATCCCCTTTTAGGATCAAATTGATATTAGCGTTTATATATGTCCAGGCATCTATGATAAATGAGTTTATCCCAAGCTTATATGTACAAGGTATGTCCCATAAGTTCCCGGACTGGGTCCATAAAAAAAATAAATAAATGAAAAATGTAAATGAATTTGACTGTTTATTATAGAAATAATATCTGGCTACACGGTGGTACCAATATCGAGGCGGTACGTGCACGCGCCCCAAAGTTATTCTAATTTATTTAAAGGTTACACATAGCGCTGCGGCGATTTTACGATGGAACGAAAATTAAAGCAGAGGATTTGCATAGAATTTTGTGTGAAACTTCAAATATAAGCAACCGAAACTTTTTAAATGCTTAATAAAGCATTCCCCAAAGAGAACAATTGTTTTTGAATGGCATTCTAGATTTAAAGCTGGCAGAATTTCCATTGAAGATGATCTTCGTCAAGGACGCCCAAAATTTCAAAGGACTGATGAAAATGTGCAAAAAATCACCGATTTGATGAAAGAAAATCCTCGAACCACTTTGCTGGAGCTAGAGTAAGACACAGGCATCTCTAAAACAACGATTGGAAGGATCGTAACCAAATCAAAAAGACTCCTGCAAAATTCATCCCAAGATTCCTCACTAATGAGCAAAAACTGTGTCGGCTTGCAACCTGTGAGGACATGTTGGAAATGACAAGAACGGATCCGGAATGGATAGACAAGATAATCACAGGCTACGAGACATGGGTCTATGGCTATGATCCTGAAACCAAGCATCAATCTGCCGAGTGGAGATGTCAGGGTGAGCTTAGACCCAAAAAATCCAGATTATTGAAATCCAGAAACAAGGTGTTGCTGGTCGCTTTTTTGGATAAAAAGGGCATTTTTCATCACGAGTATCTTCCTGCAGGCCAAACAGTTATCAAGGATATGTATTTGGGCATTCTTCGCCGTCTAAGGGAAGCGAATCGAAAAAAATAAGGCCAGAAAAATGGACTAATGGTGGCTGGATCCTACACCATGACAATGCTCGCCCTCACACAGCGCACTTGATGACTAGCTTTTTGGCGAAAAACGGGACACAAATCCTACTTCAACCACCCTATTTCCCAGACATCGCACCAAATGACTTTTTCCTGTTCCCCAAACTTAAAGCAGTTCTAAAAGGAAGACATTTTGACACCAGGGATGACATAATAGAAAAATCGCCGTTAGCATTGAAGAGCATTCCAAAAGAGGCTTATAAAAACTGTTTCGACAATTGGGAGAAACGATGGCGCTGGTGCGTTGAAGCAAGGGGGGATTACTTTGAAAAGTTTTAATAAAAAAATTTAGAAAAAATCTTACCTTTTTTTATGGACCCAGTCCGGGAACTTATGGGACATACCTTGTATATATATACAATTTATACTTTTACTGCTTATATAGCACTAGGGCCTAACTCTACAAAGAGTTTAATCAAGGTATACAGACACTTAATTTCACAAATATTAAGATAAATAAATACGCAACCGCTTATAAAATAAATAGTATTTGTAGATATCGTTAGGATTTGCACCATACAACTTGCATGAAAGGCTAGACGGATGAGCGTTTTCTTAAGCCTCACAGAAACTGTATGGATACTAAAATCAAGAGTTAAAATTTACATATACGTATATAATATAATCCAAGTACGTTTTTCATGATTTTTTCTAATGTATCAAAATCGCATGAAAGTTCGTTTTTTGGAGATGTTCAATAAATAAACTATCACATACCTTCATGATATCATAATCTACAAATGTTACTCTTCGAAAAATAAAACTCCTTACTACATTGCTAATACTTGGGTTATATAATCGCCTGGAGCAAATTTATAAAAAGATCAAAATCATAAGGCGAAAGGTTTCTTTTAAAGTTTTTATTATTTTGCCGAGCTTTCGAACTGCCCATTCGTATAGTGACTTTAATCGAAAATTTGGAATGGTCTTATCCAACGTTATATAGAAATTTGTAAAGGCTGAATGTTCTTATCTAATATTTTCTTTTGCGCATGTTTTTCCTACAGTGTATCCCGGATCTTTAGGGACCCCATAATTTTTTATTGAATATTTTCATTTAACTTTGTTTTTCTTGTCTCTCCTCCATTAAAGAATCAAAATATTAATCTAGTCATTACCCCCTTTTTCCCCCTGCTACTCTGCAATTAAAATATTAATTAAGTCTGTAAAAAGACAACATCGACTTAATTTTAATCCCTGTTCGGCGTCTTTATTGGAAATATGAGTCATAATATGATAATCACCTTATGTAAACATTCTAACGGTAGCAGCGCCATCGGGGTGATCCGGAGAGCTCCCGTTACCATATGAGTCAGAATAAGGATTTTTTTCGGCCATACTCCGGACATGAACCGATCCCCTTTTAGGATCAAATTGATATTAGCGTTTATATATGTCCAGGCATCTATGATAAATGAGTTTATCCCAAGCTTATATGTACAAGGTATGTCCCATAAGTTCCCGGACTGGGTCCATAAAAAAAATAAATAAATGAAAAATGTAAATGAATTTGACTGTTTATTATAGAAATAATATCTGGCTACACGGTGGTACCAATATCGAGGCGGTACGTGCACGCGCCCCAAAGTTATTCTAATTTATTTAAAGGTTACACATAGCGCTGCGGCGATTTTACGATGGAACGAAAATTAAAGCAGAGGATTTGCATAGAATTTTGTGTGAAACTTCAAATATAAGCAACCGAAACTTTTTAAATGCTTAATAAAGCATTCCCCAAAGAGAACAATTGTTTTTGAATGGCATTCTAGATTTAAAGCTGGCAGAATTTCCATTGAAGATGATCTTCGTCAAGGACGCCCAAAATTTCAAAGGACTGATGAAAATGTGCAAAAAATCACCGATTTGATGAAAGAAAATCCTCGAACCACTTTGCTGGAGCTAGAGTAAGACACAGGCATCTCTAAAACAACGATTGGAAGGATCGTAACCAAATCAAAAAGACTCCTGCAAAATTCATCCCAAGATTCCTCACTAATGAGCAAAAACTGTGTCGGCTTGCAACCTGTGAGGACATGTTGGAAATGACAAGAACGGATCCGGAATGGATAGACAAGATAATCACAGGCTACGAGACATGGGTCTATGGCTATGATCCTGAAACCAAGCATCAATCTGCCGAGTGGAGATGTCAGGGTGAGCTTAGACCCAAAAAATCCAGATTATTGAAATCCAGAAACAAGGTGTTGCTGGTCGCTTTTTTGGATAAAAAGGGCATTTTTCATCACGAGTATCTTCCTGCAGGCCAAACAGTTATCAAGGATATGTATTTGGGCATTCTTCGCCGTCTAAGGGAAGCGAATCGAAAAAAATAAGGCCAGAAAAATGGACTAATGGTGGCTGGATCCTACACCATGACAATGCTCGCCCTCACACAGCGCACTTGATGACTAGCTTTTTGGCGAAAAACGGGACACAAATCCTACTTCAACCACCCTATTTCCCAGACATCGCACCAAATGACTTTTTCCTGTTCCCCAAACTTAAAGCAGTTCTAAAAGGAAGACATTTTGACACCAGGGATGACATAATAGAAAAATCGCCGTTAGCATTGAAGAGCATTCCAAAAGAGGCTTATAAAAACTGTTTCGACAATTGGGAGAAACGATGGCGCTGGTGCGTTGAAGCAAGGGGGGATTACTTTGAAAAGTTTTAATAAAAAAAATTAGAAAAAATCTTACCTTTTTTTATGGACCCAGTCCGGGAACTTATGGGACATACCTTGTATATATATACAATTTATACTTTTACTGCTTATATAGCACTAGGGCCTAACTCTACAAAGAGTTTAATCAAGGTATACAGACACTTAATTTCACAAATATTAAGATAAATAAATACGCAACCGCTTATAAAATAAATAGTATTTGTAGATATCGTTAGGATTTGCACCATACAACTTGCATGAAAGGCTAGACGGATGAGCGTTTTCTTAAGCCTCACAGAAACTGTATGGATACTAAAATCAAGAGTTAAAATTTACATATACGTATATAATATAATCCAAGTACGTTTTTCATGATTTTTTCTAATGTATCAAAATCGCATGAAAGTTCGTTTTTTGGAGATGTTCAATAAATAAACTATCACATACCTTCATGATATCATAATCTACAAATGTTACTCTTCGAAAAATAAAACTCCTTACTACATTGCTAATACTTGGGTTATATAATCGCCTGGAGCAAATTTATAAAAAGATCAAAATCATAAGGCGAAAGGTTTCTTTTAAAGTTTTTATTATTTTGCCGAGCTTTCGAGAATTTCTGTCCTTCCACAGGAGAAATATTGAAAACTTATAAGAAGATGAATTATGTATATACATATATATATTACAAGAGAAGGAATCGCCAGTCATCATTTCGAAAAAGGAATCAAAGCTAACGGCGATGAGTTTATTTATTTATGCGATATAATCGGCAAGCGTTCGGACTATGACGTCCTTCAACAGGCTACAATATATATATATATATATTATATAATCTAAAAATATTATATAATCTAAAAACTCTAAATATTTCTATATTTTAAAAATATATATTTTATTTTATTCATTGATAATTTTATTTTTGTTATCATCGTTTTTAGAAAGACTTTTAGTTTAGTTGTTTAGTTTCGTTGTATAATTTTGTTGTAAATATGCGTAGTTAACCAATCAATCCTTTTTAAATCACTAATATAGGATTAAATTATAAATTCTATATAATGTGAAAACTAACAAATGTGTAATCTTTCCTCAAGTAATTGAAAATAAAAGCTACTTGACGGTAAATATTTATTTTTTTTATCACGACTGCACCTCAACCCTTTATCAACAACAACAAATTTATTCATAACAATAAGTCGACAGGATTACCTGAAATTTCAACCTAATTGCTCTATAAATTATTCAAATTTTATAAAACTATTTTTACAAAATGTCTCGCAAACAAAGGAATGTAGAACATGCCATGACGCCTAATCCAAATACTATAGAAATACCGAAATTTAATGGTCAAAATTTAGACATAATATCTTGGCTCAAATTCTTTAACAAAAAATGTTTACAGAAACACCTTGATGAAGATTTTAAACTAAATAATATTTCAAATTATCTCGAGGGAGAAGCATTTAGTTATTACATAGAAGAACTACAAGATATATATAATTGGGGGGAAATTGAACAAAAATTAACATCATATTTCACAATTAAAGATTCAAATTTATTCAGTAGGTTTCTAAATTTAAAATATATTGTTAAAGATGATCTGGAACAATATTTTAAGGAAAAATCTGCTTTAGCCAAAAAACTAAACCTAGATAAAACACTTTTATTAGAAGCACTTACAGATGGAATGCCAGATCACCTAAAAAAATATCTAATAGCTGCAAGAGTACAAGAACCTTCAGAATGGTATAAAATCACAACCCAATTAAAATTATCAACAAATAAAGAAGAAGAACCCCAACAACCCTCTACCAGTACAAGCACTCCAGTAAAAAATTTTAACTCCAACTCCTCCAAAGCTCATCAATACCAGCCTTTTCCCAGGACAGCAGCAGCAACTCATCACCAACAAGAACCCCACAAATCCATAAACCAGCCTCCATACCCCTGCAAGATATGTGCATCTCACCAGCTACCCAACCAGATCCATTTCCATAGAGACTGCCCACTTAAGAACAATAATCATCAGAAGCGCATCAATCCAGGTAGAACATTATTACTTTTTTCTGTATTTATAAACCAAATATCTTTACCCTGTGTACTTGACACTGCATCATCCATATCTATTATCCCTTTAAAATACTTAAATCATATTTATTATAAAATATTAGATAATTCCCCAAAAGAAAGAATAGGTCAGGTAGAAGGATTTAGTTACCCATTATACAAAATATTGGTTAGGCTTAGCTTAGGTAAAATTACAAAGTATCAAGAAATGTTTGTTTGTGATAGTCCAATAGAATATCTTATTTTAGGTTTACCAACATTTTATATATTTAAGTTGCAAATAGATTTTTCAAAAAACCTTCTTTTCCAAAATTATAAATTTTTGTATTCTTTTAATCCAAAAACTGATAATCAGAAGTCATATGCCACTACCCTATGTATTCCAGACCCATACTATGTTAAAAATTCATCTCTTTTAAATATTAACCCATTGTGTAATTTCAATTCTTTTGATATACCAAATACAAATGTTAAACTTATAGACCCTACTTCAAATCCCACTATTGATTATAACTCATATCACAGTATGCGACAACCGGACTCTATAACAAATTATAATTCATATTTAGACTTTAGCAAAGTAGATATTAATCCAAATTTCTCAAATCAAACAATTTCAGATATTTTGCATAAATATAAGAATGTTTTCTCTAAACACAATTTTGATATAGGACACATAAAGACTAACCCAATTTGCATATCTCTTTTAGATAATATTCCCATAGCACAAAAGCCATATAGGACATCTTTTTACAATAATGCTGAAATACAAAAACAAATAACTGAATTATTAAAATATGATATTATTAGACCCTCATCTAGCCCCTATAGTTCTCCTGCATTATTAGTGAATAAGAAATCTGATGCCCCAAATCACCCCACAAGACTCTGTATAGATTATAGGAAACTTAATCAAAAAACAGTTCCAGAACATACCCCAATTCCACTTATAGAACAAATTATAGATAGGTTATCACAGTCAAAAATATATACTATTCTAGATGTTAAAAATGCATACTGGCATATACCCATAGATGAAAAAGATAGACATAAAACCTCCTTTGTAACACAATTAGGATGTTATGAATGGAACAGACTTCCATATGGTCTAAAAAATGCACCTTCACAATTTGAAAGGATTATGAAGTCAGTTTTCACTAAGCATAATATACACTATGCCTTAAATTATTTTGATGATATTATTATACACTCTAAAACTTATGAAGAACACATTAAACGTTTAGATGACATATTAGGTATATTCGAACAAGAGGATATAAAGCTGAATCTCAATAAATGCAAATTTTTACAAAAAGAAATACAATTCTTAGGATACACTATTAACTCAGGAAAATATACACCCAATAACACAAATATTGAAGCAATTTTAAAATTAAATAGACCATATAATATTAAAACCTTACAGAGATTTTTAGGCACCATAAATATTTATAATAAATTTATTCCCCATTATGCGCAAATTAGGGCACCTTTGAATGAACTTTTGTTAAAAAAAGCTCCTTGGCTATGGAGTGCGAAACATGAACAAGCCTTCCAAACACTTAAAAATTCACTCATATCACAACCTGTACTATATATTTATGACCCATCAAAACCATGTCATTTATTCACAGACGCGTCAAGTCTAGGAGTAGCAGGAGTTCTTAAACAACCAGATGAGCAAGGCATTTTACACCCCATAGGTTATTTTTCAAGAAAACTTCATCCATATGAACAGAATTATACTGCCTCAGAAATTGAAACATTAGCTATCATTAATTCAGTACAAAGGTTTCACACATATCTACACAACATACATTTTACCTTGCACACAGACCACTTACCTTTAAAATGGATCAAAAATGTAAAAAACCCACAAGGTAGATTATTTAGATGGTCTTTAATCCTATCTCAATATAGCTTTGACATTAAACATATTAAAGGATTAAATAATATAGAAGCAGACATGCTATCAAGAGCACCTGTCTCTTTTTACCTAACATATAATGAGTTAAAAGAACACCAATCCACAGAACAAATTAGTAGTGCTAAAATTAAAATACAAAATGGCCTCTACATTATTAATAGAAGAGGTTTTAAAAGAGCTTATGTACCACAAACACTAAGACACAAATTATTAAGCAAAGTACACACAAAGCATGGACATATTGGAACAACTCAAATGACTAAAATAATTTCTCCACACTATTATTGGCCACATATGTCTAGAGATATTGCTAATTACACCAAACATTGTGAAACTTGCCAGTTTAACAAGTCTAGGGATAACAGAATTGTTTATGGACCACTACAACAGATGCCAATAGCTACACACCCAAATCACATTTTTTCTCTAGATACATTGGGCGGGTTACATAATTATGGGACAACAAGACACAGTATCCATATGATAGTAGATCACCATAGTAGATTCCTTTGGGCTTTTCCAACAAAATCTGTATCAACTGATTCTTATATAACTTGTCTAAGAAATTTATTCCAAATTAATAAGCCTGAATTATTAATAACTGACAGAAATGCAGCTTTTCTTAGCAGAAAATTTAAACACTTTTTAGATAGAAATAATGTTAAGCATCTACTCACCAGTTCCCATCACCCAGAAACAAATGCAAAAGTAGAAAGACTAAATTCCACTATCATTAATAGGTTAAGATGTGAATATAATTATAATTTAAAGATTCCTTGGACAAAATATATTCCTAAAATTACTGAAAGCTATAATGAAACAGTACATACCACAACAGGCTTTACACCTAAATTCTTATACTATGGAATACAACCACAGTATATAGAACATGACACAGTAACACATACACCAATTGAAAAGGCAAGAAAATTAGCCATTGAAAGAACCATAAAATCCCATGAACACAGCAAACAACTTTATGACATTAAACACCCAGAACCCATTTTTAAAGAAGGAGATCAGGTATTAGTAAAACCCTTTATTTATCCAAACACTGGTAAATTAACACAAAGATATATAGGCCCATTTACAATTTTAAAACAACTTTCTCCAGTCACATATGAAATAGATAAGCCTAATATACCCCAAAGAAAACAAACAGAAATTATACACTCAAATAAGCTTAAATTATTTTACCCAGAAACAGATTTTTTACTTCACTATAGCACTAACATAGAAAATGACTTTATAGTAAACCAAAATTCTAACACAAAGTTAATAGATATTGATGATAAACCATGTTTTTTACAGGAAGGCCATATTTTGGACATGCACAATGAAGAACAAATTTCAGCACCAATTCTTAAGCCTTCACAAATAACTTAATGTCACTTCATACATCTATTAGCGTTTCATTATTCAACCATGTAAAAAATAACATTTTCTACTGCTTTTGATATTTTGAAGTGTAACTAGCATAATGTCATTTTTAATCAATTTTAAATAACTTTTTTGCTTCATATCCATATTTCATTTGACTTGACCATTAATACTTCTTATATAAACTTTTATTATAATTTCATAATTGTATAAATTATTTGTAAACAAACTTTCTTTTGTTTATTATGAAAAAATGTGCGTATTGATTTTTATTGTTTCATTTTTAATTATTTCTAAAGATTTATTGATTTCGTTTAATTAATTATTTTTAATTACCAATTTTATTTTAAAATTTTATTTTTTTTTTAGAATCTTTTCACAGGGGGGAAATATTATATAATCTAAAAATATTATATAATCTAAAAACTCTAAATATTTCTATATTTTAAAAATATATATTTTATTTTATTCATTGATAATTTTATTTTTGTTATCATCGTTTTTAGAAAGACTTTTAGTTTAGTTGTTTAGTTTCGTTGTATAATTTTGTTGTAAATATGCGTAGTTAACCAATCAATCCTTTTAAATCACTAATATAGGATTAAATTATAAATTCTATATAATGTGAAAACTAACAAATGTGTAATCTTTCCTCAAGTAATTGAAAATAAAAGCTACTTGACGGTAAATATTTATTTTTTTTATCACGACTGCACCTCAACCCTTTATCTTATCGATCCTTTGTCTTATCAAGCCTAATCTAACAACAACACAAAATATTCATAACATATATATATATATATGGCCGTGCGGCCGCGCGTCGCGCGAGCTCCTGAGTCTTTCGCTTTTTCGCCAGCTTAAAGTCTGTTTTGCTATTTCAAAATTGTATCATTCTTCTCATCTCTACTCAGGCTTCATTTAGAGCCATCACTCATCGAATTTCATCAAGTTTAAAATATTTCTTATTTCATAATTTTCATAAATCCGCAAAGCTACAAGTTGTAGCTTTGCCTCATTACCATGGCAACGGCCAAGTTGGTCGTTGCGTCATCAAACACGTCATCTGCTGCTGAGGTCTCATTGGTCGCTCACCCTCATGAAGAAAAATCATTTACATCTAAACCATTAATCGCTGAATTACCATCTTTAGAGAAAAACAAACAGCAAGGCAATTTGCATACCCAAAGAAAACAATTTACGCCTCAAGAATGGAAGAAATTTGAAGAATCACGGAAAGAAACATACGAAAAAAGAAGTAAAAACATTAACTCCACCATCCAATTCACCCCCCTCTCGGATTGCAGTGCTGAGGAGCACCTATCCTCTATAGCCAAAATCATTGGACACGAAAACATCCACTCGGTTGGAAAGATGAATGGTCAGGCCGTTGTGTCGGTTGCCGATGGTGAACAGGCCCTACTACTCATTAATAACGGCTTTGCTGTAAGAGGCAACACCATCTACCCAACGCCCCTATTCGACCCCCCAAAGAAATATATTCTCTCAGGAATACTTGCCTTCATCCCAGATGAAGAGGTCACCAAAGCCCTAGCGCCCTTTGGAGAGATCCTTAGCGTCAGACCCCTGCCTTTCCCCACCGAGAACCCCCTTTTCAAACACCTTTCATCTCTTAGAAGAGAGGTCGTGTTGAAGAGAAAAGAATCGACTGACATGCCGGCTATCATCCCAATCGTCTACATGAAAAGGACTTTTAAGATCTTTGTGGGCGAAGATATCACCTGCCTGAGATGTAAGAGACATGGACATATTAAATCCAAATGCCCATTCAACCCGGAAATCAGAGCCAACATCACAAGAACTTATTCAGAAGTCATCAATCCCACAGCCCTGCCCGCTGTGCCAGGCCCATCAGGAGAATCAGTTACAGTGAAAACCACCAAGAATGATGAAACCTTGGGCAGGAAAAGAACACTGTCTGAGACGTCTAACGACAACACCGTAGAGGAGTGTACTGACCAGGGCAAAAGGCCAAAACCAAGTCCACCAACAATCGAAACCCCACTTCCCAAGAACATCTCGATGAATATTGAAGTGAAAAGGATTAACGTCGCTAGTTCTGCTGAGGCTGACAATCTCGAGACTCCCCCCAGCGAAATCCCTGTCGTACAATCCATTCTAATGAAAGACGGAAACGATTCAGATGACGACGCTCTTTCCACCAAGTCCGATTTATCAATGACGTCCTCGCAATTCGAAACCGAATTCTGCGAAGAAACAAAACCAGTCCCCCCTGGTGGAGGAACAGCCATTCACCCGTGTTCTGAATCGAGGACCGACGCAGGAACCGAGGACTTTGACGAAGACACATCAGCCAGGTGCTCACAGTGGTCGATGGACTCCTCTCAACTCCAGAGGGAGTTGATAGACTGCGAGCACAGAGACAACCCTAAAATGGAAAGGATCATCGCGTTGGTATTCAAAAGGACAGGTACTTCTAGACAGACCAAGGTCTGTCAACAGCTTGAACTGCACCCCGACCTGAAGTATAGGACCTCCTGCTACCTCAAGAAATGTGAAGATTTTAAGTCAAAAAACTTCAGAGACCTCAATACCGACCAAAAAAGAGCACTCAACGATAAAATAGGCAAATTGAGGCTAATTCAAACGGAGATCGACAAGTATGATGCAATATACGATGCAATCCTCGATGCAAAATATCCGACGAAGAAGTGACCGCTTAATGCGTCTCAGCACGACAACTCTGACCAACAAGAAGACAGGAACCTAGATAAAAAACCTAAGCCCACTCCCCTAGAAGTGAAGACAACCCCTCCGCCATGTATAGAAATGAAAATAGACGGAAAGACTACAACAGATAGATCAACTCCTTCTTGATACCCCTTCCCCTCTGACTGCCGACTGTATTTGCCTCTTTTAACTGAATAAAGACCGTTTTTCGCGTTATATATATATATATATATATATATATATATATGCATATTTACATATATTAGGAGATATAAATTTAAAGAAAATGAATAACACAGATATATAATTTTAAGAGTATATATGCAAAACTGCATTCAAAATAGAAATTTGACTATGAAGAAAATTGTGCAAGAGAGCGACTATTTTATTGTATAATTAAATTAAAATCAATAAAGGCTCTGTGACAAAAACGAGAAAGTTATGTATTAAACTATTAAGAGAATACATTGGTCATACAGTTAGATAGATACTTCTAGTAATGCTATTGAGTCCTTTGGACACCATTGCTTCTAATATCAGGCGTTGGTGTTTGTTTTTGGTATTTATGTAGTGGGGGGTGTTTTAGGAAAAGTTGATTGAGTGTCCGGTAGAATTTATATAGTGGAAAATTTGGGATCTATTGTCCTGCTTTCTAATGCATCTTTGATGTTCGGTTATTCTTATGCCTATTGTGCGACCGGTCTGACCTACATAAATGGCATAGCATTGTGAGCAGTTTACACAATAAACTGCGTTAGTTTTGGATGAGATGTCTGGAGTGGAAGAGGCCTTAGCTATAAAATTTCTGAGTTTTGTACTTAAGTTGAGGGAATCATAGAAGAAGGTGGTGATACCAAATTTATGGATATTTTTATATGAAGTTTGAGACGGGAGAGTATGGAAAAATGCAATGTGATTTGTAGGTATTGGGGACGCGGGTGAGACCAGGGTTAAAGATAAATCTGTTAATGAATGATATTGGGTATCCAGATAAACTGAAGTGATGGACAATGTTTATGTGTTCTATTTCTTTTAAGAGTGGTAAGGAACAATGCGTGTGAAGACGCATAGTGAGGGTTCGGACAACATTGATCTTGTGACTGAGGGGGCAAAAGGAAGTGTAATGTGTGTATGAGGTGATGGATTATATTTGTAGAGTACTATTGTGTGGTATCGGGAAAGGGTTTTAATAACTAATGTATCCAATAATGGGAGGACGCCTTTATTATCTTTCTCTAATGAGAAGGAGATATCTAGGTGAAAAGTATTGAGGCTTTTTAAAAGCCAGCGACAACTTAAGAAATATTCTGGCTATATAGATCTTTTACGATATATCTTAGTCTAAGAAGCCAAATATTACTCCAAGAGGGCGATATGAAGACAGAGATGACGTTTCTCTCTTTATTTATATCCATGCCCGAAGTTCTTGTTTAACTCGGAAAAGATTACTGTTTGCTCTCCACTTTGTCATATAGATGTGAATGATATCTTTAGTAACTTTCGTACCGCAAACCTGCCATAGGTGAATAATTTAAAATATGAAATTGATGCGCTAAGAGGGTGATTCATCACTCACACAAGATAATCTTGATAAACCCATGTATTGCCCGAGATTGAATAGAAGTATCTCGCAGAGAAGTCTGTAAACTTCCTCACAGTCTAGGGAAAAGGCTCTGTTCTCAGCAATAACAATGGGAAAGACTGGTTTAGTTATCAGAAGTTGGAATTAGACTTGCATTGCACAACCACAGATGTCTCAAGGTTACAATAATTCCACCATCACTATTTCTTTTATATAATCCCAATAATTTCTTAGTAGAAATGAGATGAAAAGCACATTTTAAAATTACTATCATTTAAACTTTATAATATAAAAAGATATATAGACTATATAGAGATATACTAAATAAATATTAATATATATATATATATATATATATATATATATACAATATAAATGTCCAAACGAAACACAAGTGATCATATTTATTCAAAGAAACTAAGCAAATATATATATATATATTTTATAAATAAAAGAGATGAGATTCTGCTTGTATTTAGAATTGTTGAGATTATCTTGATTTTGGTTATCTTGAGAATTAAGCTATGGTGATGCAGTCGTGGTTAAATTTCTTGAAAGAATAAGAATAAAAATAGTCTTGATCAGATATTGCTTTAATTGAGCTTATGGGATATATATAAAAAAAACATAATTTGGTAAAAGCACTGCCTGGCTTAAGGCGAGTAGAATAAGGAAAACAAAATATTATTTATATAATGTACAAAGGTTTTAGCCGGCCAGCGGGGAAGAACAACAACGAGTTTTATATGCAAAGCGTGACCTCTGGCGGTCGATTTAACAAAATATTTGTATCTATGAAATATATAATTTTTTAAATTTTATAATATTTTAATATAAGATTTCCCCTCTGTGTAAAAAATAATATGGGTACAGAGAAAAGTGATAAAAAATATAGTTTAAAAAAAAAAGATAAAATGATTGATGTAATGAAAATAACATGAGAGGTGATATTTACTTATCATATTGATTTTTGGATGTTAACCAATAGACAGGAAAGTAGAAAATGATATAAAGTGTGAATGACTACAAATATTGTTGGTAAAAGAGTTACAATGTGGCATAGAGTGAAATTGGGGTATAGAGTGAAAATGTAAAGAGAGAAAAAAAAAGTGTTTCATAATCGTATTGGCTTATTGTGAACCAATAGATTGGAAATAGACAACAAAAAATAAATAAACTTATATTATTAAAAATGGGGAAGGAAAATAAAATGCATGATTACAACAAAAGTTAAATAAAAGGGTGATATTCCTTGATCATAATGGCTTGTTGTGAGCCAATAGATTGGGAAATAGACAAATAAAAATACACATATAATATTAAAAATGAGGAAGGAAAATAAAATGAATGCATATTAAAAAAGTAAGAAATAAAAGGGTGATATTCCTTGATCATATTGGCTTGTTGTGAGCCAATAGATTGGAAATGGCAAAGTGATACATAATGTAATGATTGTTAAAGAGAAAAAAAGATGTTCCATAATCGTATTAGCTTGTTGTGAACCAATAGATTGGAAAAGACACGAGAATGTTGCCACATATATAATATATATATATACAAGGTATGTCCCATAAGTTCCCGGACTGGGTCCATAAAAAAATAAATAAATGAAAAATGTAAATAAATTTGACTGTTCATTATAGAAAAAATATCTGGCTACACGGTGGTACCAATATCGAGGCGGTACTTGCGCGCGCGCCAAGGTTATTCTAATTTATTTAAAGGTCACACCTAGCGCTGCGGCGATTTTACGATGGAAAAAAAATTAAAGCAGAGGATTTGCATAGAATTTTGTGTGAAACTTCAAATATCAGCAACCGAAACTTTTGAAATGCTTAATAAAGCATTCCCCAATGACGCCCCAAAGAGAACAACTGTTTTTGAATGGCATTCTAGATTTAAAGCTGGCAGAATTTCCATTGAAGATGATCCTCGTCAAGGACGCCCAAAATTTCAAAGGACTGATGAAAATGTGCAAAATATCACCGATTTGATAAAAGAAAATCCTCGAACCACTTTGCTGGAGCTAGAGCAAGACACAGGCATCTCTAAAACAACGATTGGAAGGATCGTAACCTAAGATTTGAAGCTCAAAAAGACTCCTGCAAAATTCATCCCAAGATTCCTCACCAATGAGCAAAAACTGTGTCGGCTTGCAACCTGTGAGGACATGATGGAAATGACAAGAACGGATCCAGAATGGAAAGACAAGATAATCACAGGCGACGAGACATGGGTCTATGGCTATGACCCTGAAACCAAACCTCAAACTGCCGAGTGGAGAGGTTAGGGTGAGCCTAGACCCAAAAAATCCAGAAACAAGGTGTTGCTGGTCGCTTTTTTGGATAACAAGGGCATTGTTCATCACGAGTATCTTCCTGCAGGCCAAACAGTTATTAAGGAAATGTATTTGGGCATTCTTCGCCGTCTAAGGGGAGCGATTCGAAAAAAAGGCCAGAAAAATGGACTAATGGTGGCTGGATCCTACACCATGACAATGCTCGCCCTCACACAGCGCACTTGATGACTAGCTTTTTGGCGAAAAACGGGACACAAATCCTACTTCAACCACCCTATTTCCCAGACATCGCACCAAATGACTTTTTCCTGTTCCCCAAACTTAAAGCAGTTCTAAAAGGAAGACATTTTGACACCAGGGATGACATAATAGAAAAATCGCCGTTAGCATTGAAGAGCACTCCAAAAGAGGCTTATAAAAACTGTTTCGCCAATTGGGAGAAACGATGGCGGTGGTGCGTTGAAGCAAGGGGGGATTACTTTGAAAGGTTTTAATAAAAAAATTTTAAAAAAATCTTACCTTTTTTTTTATGGACCCAGTCCGGGAACTTATGGGACATACCTTGTATATAACGCATCCCTTATTAGATCAATATAAATATTTCATATCGGTTTATTTATGAATAAATTGCAAACATTTTGTGATACAATTCTAGATATTCTCACAAGATTGATACCGTACTACGTGTATGCGAATAGGTTATGTAAATAAGAAACTTTAAACATCAAAATAATATGTGAAGTTATGAAACAAATAGTTGCTTTATTCTTGAAATTTACGAACTCTCAAAAGAATGTCGTGATTTACTTTAATATACTAAGCTGACAATTCTATTTTACGGCCTTTTTATTGGTCCGGCCGTTAACGTCACGTGTATGCCACCGCCGTGGTTTATACTGCTGCGCTGGCGGCCTTATATCAGCACATCGACGCCACTCACCTAGCTTCATATCTCTCTATAGCATTTATTAGGGGAAATTCTAGCATTAATTTTACATTAATTACACTATTTAACAAGTTTAATGCAAATTTAGGGAGAGCGGGGTGTCTTGTGTGCAAATAAAACATGGTAAAGATGCTATATAGGGCGAGCAGGGTGTCGTATATGCAAATAAAACATGATAAAGATGCAAATTTAAGAAGAGCAGGGTCTCTAGGTTGACTTATTTTCTCATAACGAGAAAGTTACAAAAAATGTCAATAATGCTTTAAAAGTTTACTTTTTTTAGCAGAAAATTGAAATGTGAAATTTTCATATTTTTCATTACATGTAGATGATTGCTATACGTTCGAATTTCTTTTATACATTTACACTTTGTATAAGTAAATAGAATGGCCCAAAGAATTTGCACATACCCAGCTGATTCGTATAGCTCTGAAAATTTTTCAAGAGCAAAAATAAATCTTCAGAAACATTATCATTCTTTGTGTCATCATAATATCATTGCTAATAATCAAATTAGAATTATCTTGTTATTATCTTTGTTTTTAAGCTTAAATAAGATTTTTTTAAAATTTAGATGGTGCCTGTTTATAAAAATAAAACTTGTTATACCTTTTATATATATGGAGATCTTCAAAATATGTAAACTGTCTCCCGAGCACAAAAGAAAACTTTTGGAATAACTTGATGGTAATTTTCTAAAGGTTTAAGATATAAGAAAGCAAAAAAAGAGTACTTACTTAGCAAGTCAAAAAGTTTGTTACATAATGGCATTCTAATGATTAAATAGCCTTTTTGAATCATTCATCAAAAGTTACCGGATATTTGTGTGATACCACAATAATGAATCCATTTTGAAATGCTAGATTCTGCAATGCCTATCTTACGAATCATAAAGGCCACACAAGTGCACACCCAAAATCATTCTTAGGTTTCCCTTATTTTTAATGATAGTCAAAGCGAATACTATTTTTTTTTAAGTGTTATATATTTTCATTACTATAATTAATTACAACAAAAAACAACAAAAAGCCTTTATTTAGGGTCATTGACCCTATACAGGATTCATCAGAGGTATGCATAAGAACAAAGCATTGAGACAAAGGAAACAACGATATAGACAGAAGAAAAAGAAAAAAAAAGAGAAAAAACAAGAAAGAGAAAGAGGGAAGCAAGAAAAACAACACAAAAAGAGTAGCAGTAAGAAAGTGAGGAGTGAGTGTCACTTGGCCTTCTTCTGAGATATGGACTTGTGGAAACCATAAAACGCCGTAGCAATATACTTATTCTGGGTCATATTGTCAATTATTGATGGAAGTGAAGCACAGAGTTGCCCAGTTTTGAGCATAAGGGTTCTTCTTTCTTCTTTCAGAGCAGAGCAATCAAAAATATAGTGAGTGATTTCATTTTTTAGTTTTGAATTACAGAAGGTACAAATCGGGTCCTCACCGCAGAGCATCTTGGTGTGGTTTTCTCTAAAAAAACTTGAAAGTATTCTAACTTGTGCGAGTAGTCTTACAACCGGGAAAGGAAAATCCCCTAAAAGGTATCCCTCCGTCATGAAAGATATGTGAATGTCTTTGTAGTGAGAGTATAGCTTAGATTTATCCATTCTTGTAAGGTCGTTTTGTATAGATTGGTCTGCCGCTGTTTTTAAGAGCCCTGTAATCGCGCTCCTCAGCGTTTCAGGATCATCACAGGAAACAAGTGCAGGGGATCCATTATTGTTAAGCAGATTGGTGAGCTTTTTAATGAAACCGATGGGTGTGCCCGAAGCATTAGACAGTTCCCGTGTTCTATTAAAACATATACGCGGCAATCTGTCACTGCTCATATTCAACACCCGCAGCCAATACTATAATTAATTATTTATATACTACTTTATAAACCATATATGTGTATATTCCTTGTTCTTTTTTTCCAAAAACGTATATTTTTAAAAAGTAAACAAATATATATATATATAGTGAAGCGTTTTATTACATTCTCATTATGTATTATACACTGTAGGTTTTTCTATAGTTAGTATATATATGATAAAATATAAAAATTATTGTATGAGCGGCCAAGATATGCCTTTCTTGCTTTTAATATATATTAAGAAAAAGGCATCTCCTATTCGGGCAACTGAAAGTTGCTGGTGACTAACGCTATCTTTCGGAATAAAGCCCGAAATGCCTACATGGTTAGCTTTACTTGATTAATCAATAATAGGTATTTGGTCAATTCTGCAATAATTAAACATCAATGAATAGTTGATATTTATTCCGACAGATGTGGCAAGTCATCAGCAACTTTTAGTTGACCGATCAGGAGATGCCTTTTTCTTAATTTATACGCCTGATACTATTTCACTTTTGTACTATTTTTCACAAATATATATATAAATAAATAAAAGGCATATATTGGTTGAATAATAAATTTAGATCCAATATATGCCTTTTATTTATTTAGAGATAGTATTATGGATTTCTTAATCTTTAAAATATATATAGGCTGAGCATTTAATGAAAATTAGATGTTTTGTTTAGCAAATAATATATATATATATCGATGGTAAAGTAAATAAATTACGTCATTTCTCAAGGTGTAAGCTTCTAGATGTTGAACAGAAATGTTCTCCACTAATTCCGCTTGATTTCATCTAAAGAAATATTGGATAAAGGTATAATATTTTTGTGCTGTGTGTGTTGTGGCGCAGTTTAACCTCATTATCATATTTAAAGTCATTCCCCTAACGCCCTTTTCAATATTTCGAATGAGCCAAAATTATTCAAGCCAAGTAAGGAGAGCACGGTGAATGTGAGGGGACCTCCAAATCAATATTCTGGAAGGTCGAACTATCAGATCGTTCATTGTCCTGCTGAGGCATAGCGCCAGTACTAAGATATAACTACGAGGTTTGAAGCTAATTGTAAAATTTAGTTGATTCTTGAGATAGTCAGAGTGTTTAATATCAAAAAGAATCTTACGCCTTTAAAATAGTTTTGAATTTTGATAACAGATGGCGCGCAAGTGCATCATATTATAAATGTTCTAATAAAAGAAACAATTTGATATTTGCGGAAGAGCGATTGCTCGAAGCATATTATATATTTATAGATGTATGTAATTCTACTGTCCTCAAAGCTTATGTCCATAGTTCTTCTAAAATACCCATTCAAAGAGTATATTAACAGTATCACTATAAAAGGAAGTTCCAAAAAGCAATATAGTGCCTTAAAAAGCTTACCTGAAAGCTTGTAGAAGGCGGAATAATTGATACCAAAAAAGCAATATAACAGCGGTATGGTAGATTAAACTGGCGAAACCGCTGAGAGGGTTCACCACTCATGAGCCAGGCCATCTCATTATTTTTCCATTGCAGCAAGGGCAGTACAAATTGTTTAATATCAAAAAGAATCTTACGCCTTTAAAATTGTTTTGAATTTTGATAGAGTGTGTTTCAACCTCTTCTTATAGTCACACTCTAGACTTTGATCAAGCATCTATATCAAACTATCAAAGTAAAACAGTACCAATTATTTTTGTATGTAATTAAATGTATGAATTGTATATAAGCTGCTGAAATGTATTTAAGCGCAAGTATCCCAAGCTGGGATATCGCGTCCGATAAGTCAAATAAATATTTAAAAATATCAATTTTTTTTTAAAAACTGTAATTTATTTTTGAATAATAAAATAATACTAGAAAAATTGACTCAAAGATGTACGAAATATTCAGAGATACTTTATTTTAGGTTCTCATATGTAGTAAGTGATTTTATTTATCATTATTATTATTATTATTTTATTAGTTTTTAACATTTGTTGAATAAATTCATTCAAATAATTGTGCATCCTAATATTGATGCTTCATTATTATTTATATAATATATTGCTTTGTTATTTATTTTATATATATGATACATTAGCGCTCCATCTGATGTAAGAAATGTAAACTAATTTTGACACGTGATTCTTTTTTAATAAAAGTAATTTTCTACTGCCCTTACTGGAATGATAAAATAATGGGAAATCCTGGCTCATCAGTGGTGAACCCTCCAAGCGGTTTCGCCAATTTTTATTTTATTTATACTTACTTTTGTATAAAGATATAATATTTTAGTGTGTGGAGTGGACTTCGGGAATTGGTTTAACCATGGAGATGAGCACCACCACCATATTTTATTGGATGGTTTTTTTGCCCAAAGATCTTGTGAGATGTACGCTTGTCACCTGCAACCCGCGACTTGCTGCGATCTAAAATCAAAACCCCGTAAAATATGACGAGCAGTCAATATAAATATTGGAAAATAAAACTGAATTGTTTACTCTACGAAATGAATTCAATCTTTAAAATATTGGCATTATGTATGATTCTATATTTTCTTAATATATAAGTTTTTACCAACTCAGTTTTTGCCGCTTTAAAGACAAACTTCAGAATGACACAGCAATGAGACAAAATGAAATTTATAAAATACCAGAGCGATAATGAGAGAAGTTTACGGTGTAGCAAAACAAAAATATCAAAATTAATAATCTGTAAATAAAATAATAAATATTTACTACATAACTATTCCCCTATGGGATCTGTGGCACAAAGCATGCAAATCTTGTTGCTACTGACATGCATCTAACGTGTTCTCTCCAAGAATTCCCGTGAATCTTGGATAATTTCTCTTGTAATTTTAGATCTTTTTTTGCGGCGTGAAGAGCGACTTTGTTTAAGTATCGTCTATAGGGATAGCGTCTTCTTGGAGGAAAATATTGCCATTAACACGGCGGTGAAATTCTTGAGTAAGTTGCGGGGAAATGTAGTCCACAGCACCTATGGCCTCAAGGTTTATTCGGCGATCTTCATTTTGTTATCCCTATTTAACCTAGAATCTCAACCAAAATGTCACTTATAGTAAATTAGGAAATACAGACGTCGAAATCACACGGCAGTTTATTCAATGCAAAACTTAAAAGGCATAAAATACTAGAGAAGCAATGAGAGAAGTTTACAGTATAGAAAAATATAATTTTAAAATTAATATTATATTAATAAAATAATAAATATATATTTTTTTCACAATAAATCATTTTTTCCTTTAAATATTTCTTTACCTTTCTCGCAGTCTTTATCGTTTTAATTATTTATATATACAAATATTCTTAATGCCTCTAAATAAAACTAATCTGCGCGCCAAAAATACGTATTAAAGGTTAACACCATATATTAATAAAAGGTACTTTAATATATATACCTTTAATGTAAAAATCGTGAAACGTTAAATATACATGAATTAACTGGGATACAAACATCGTGAATCGCAACACCAAAACCTTCATATCTATTCTATTGTCCAAACCAACAAATAACCAGTTGAACTATTGACAGTTTTGTGGTTGATGAGACAACGTTTGTCTCCCCACACAACCTTCGTTAAAACCGCCGGTGGCCATCTGAAATCGATGCTTCACCTCAACAAATAAGTTAAAGATTGATGCAACGTTGGTATTATTGTCAAAACAAAGTATTATCTCCTTTATTGTTGCCTTCTTGATTTGTACACAGACACACAAATAATTGTTATGATGTTTGCCTCCACATTTATCTAGCTGCCTTGATATTGTTAGCCGTATCTACCATTATTAAATGGCCTTACTAGATTGATCCCAACTCTATCTTGTAATATTTATAAAATATCATTCAATATAATTTTACTCCAGTTTGTGGGTTCTGTGTGTCTTATATTTTCTCTAACTATTAATTTAAATGATTTATGTATTTCATATAAGTAATTTCAATTAAGAAAGAAAAGTGCATTTATTAAAAATAAACATATGCTATCTTGGAGCAAAAGTATTTTTAAAAAATATCTTCTATAATATCGTTTTTGCTGGAACAATTATTAACCCCCAACCTGTGGGGATACAGTTAGATCAAGATGTTCATGGCATTAAAATATATTAATTTTCTGAGATATTAAACTTTTTATATTTTGAGAAAAATTTCTTTAATCGCGCGCGCGCGAAATCTAATTTAATCATACATTTTTTTATATGAAGCCATGCGTTTGATAAAAAGTATAACGTTAATCATTATTTTTTTAAATCTATAATACGTTTCCGCAATATTTAACTTATCGAGTTGATACTTTAAAATTACGTAACTGGATTTTAGTCTGAAAAATATCAGTGTCTGTTTCAACTTCGCAATATGCAAATTGTCCAAAAATGATAATCTTCATATACTGTTTATTCCGCATACGTTTCGATACTAATTTGATCTATCATTTTTGACACTATGGTTTTTATACGTGTGGTTGGAGTTTTTACTATAGTTTCAACGCTTCAATATGCAAATTATCCCGATTATAGAGTAATTTGCATATTCTGTATTTTTCCGCATACCTCTCCAAAATATTTGAACTATATGAAAAAAACGTAATAGAGTTAGTCTAGTAACTGATATATTTCCAATGCAGCAATACTATAAAACTCTGATTAGACGTTAAATTACACATCTCCATTATTTTACATTGTGTCCACAATGTTGAACTAGTCCGTTTCATAGTTTTAAATCAATATTATGCCAATTTGTATGATAAAAGGTTAAATATTCTGAAGTCGTAAAATTATTATGATATATTTTTATTAATGAATATTTGTTTTCACTACTAGAACTAAACGACTATTATTATTATTACTATATGAATAAAACAAAGCATCAAGGGCTGCGTTTCTTTATTAAAACAAATATATTCGAGCTTTCGGGCACATACGCCCTTCTACAGGAATTAATAAACAATAATCCAACTAGTTTGAAATAATATTTATATTTAAATTTAACGTGCATATCCACGATACACGTGCATTTCAATTTGCAAGGTATCCCATCAGCCATGTGATATCTTATACTGTGAATGAATTATTTTTATCTTATTTTATTTAAGTCTATTGAATTATATGCTTCTGGTAAATCAATTCTGCGATTTATACTGTTATATTGTTTGGACACTATTGCTTCAATTATTAATCTTTGAAATTTATTATTAATATTGTTATAATGTACTTTAGGTTCATTTAAGTTAAATGTGTGTCCTGTTGAATTGGAGTGCTGTACTATTAATGATAATGGGTCATTTCTGTTTATGTTTCTTCTGTGTTCAATGATTCTATTATGCAATTTTCTTCCCGTTTCTCCTACATATTTGGCATTACAATTATTACATTCTATAGAATAAATTACCTCTTTTCTAAACAGAAATGACCCATTATCATTAATAGTACAGCACTCCAATTCAACAGGACACACATTTAACTTAAATGAACCTAAAGTACATTATAACAATATTAATAATAAATTTCAAAGATTAATAATTGAAGCAATAGTGTCCAAACAATATAACAGTATAAATCGCAGAATTGATTTACCAGAAGCATATAATTCAATAGACTTAAATAAAATAAGATAAAAATAATTCATTCACAGTATAAGATATCACATGGCTGATGGGATACCTTGCAAATCGAAATGCACGTGTATCGTGGATATGCACGTTAAATTTAAATATAAATATTATTTCAAACTAGTTGGATTATTGTTTATTAATTCCTGTAGAAGGGCGTATGTGCCCGAAAGCTCGAATATATTTGTTTTAATAAAGAAACGCAGCCCTTGATGCTTTGTTTTATTCATATATAAATCTTACAGGGCTTTTTCAATTGATTATTATTACTATTATTTTAGTAGCAGTATAGAAAGGATGTTAGAGAGAGAGAGAGGATTCAAATTTCGCTATCGATAAATCAGGGACTTTCCATTTGCTTATTGAATCCAACCAAATTAAAAAGCAAGAGATAAACTTTAAAATATTTTTATATACAATAAACTTACATATAAAATCTAACTTACCTTTACAAGCTAATATTATTTTGCATTATTAAGAACAACTAAGCCCTTCTAGTCAACATTAAATACACTTATAAATAAAATAAAAAAGTAGTAATTAAATAATAGAATATATTTTTAATTTCTAATCTCTCTCTAACAGAGGCTAATGCTTTATTAGAGACAAATAAGCCGGCCTCGCCCGGGTTCTGCCTGAGTGAATGTTTGTCCAACAAATATTGCCGTAACACACAAAAATATAGTATTAGTTGTAGTAGCAGGAGTAGTAGCCAATTTTTATTTTGTTACAGAGGAATATTTGTCTCTAGTATATTTCATACTAGAGCCTTAGCCCGTCTCATGCGACGGACTTTCAAGAATAATCAAACACAAATGTGTCAATGAAATAATAACAATATAATAACATATTATTACATAATAAGATCAAGCACCCGATCCTTATAGAACTAAGATGTTCAAAAAGCGAATATCGATATTTTTTTCTGAACACAACCTTGATGCAAATTTGTTTAGAGAAGTAAATATAGAATGCTAAAATAAAAATGTTTTAAATCGAAAAAGAACTTCCTAAAATCGAACCCACGCTCTAGTACTGAGAATTAAAATTGCTAGACTAGGAAGAAATACAAATAATAAATGATGTTTATTAGAAAAATATTTTATAGTAGGAATATAATAGATATTCACATTTTGAAGAAATTTATAACTATGGATCCTGAAAAATCGCTACCCATAAGAACCACTTCTGGTAGCAGTAATAACAATCATACGTTTGTGGGCATTAGGTCAAGCAGAGATTGGATGCCATAGATAGCTTCTCATACAGCTTCAACACGATGCTAGTTTAACGATATTAGTGACTGGCGTGTGCTGACGAGCCACTCGCTAGGCAACCATTGATCAGATATCTTCTATAGGTGACAATTCTAGAGAACGAGCTGGCCAGAGCAGAAGACGAACATTTTATGTGTGTAAGAAGGTTCCTACAATACAGGCAACATGTCGTGCATTATCTTGCTGAAACTTGGCCTTTCCCAAAACTCGAATAAAGGGTGTTGCCGGGCCTTAACACATCAGAAATGTAACGGCAACTATTCCAAATGTCGGGAATGTGAACAAGACCTGCATCCAATGGCACCCCATACCATCATTCCAGGTTATGGGCCTGTATGACGATATAGAATGCACGCTGGTAATAGGCCATTTCTACAATAGCGCCAAACACGGATGTGGCCATCATGGTGTGCAGCAAACATAATCTGGATTTGTCTGAAAACACGTCACGCCATTCCTGCGTCCAGGTTAATCATTGATCACATAGTTGAAAGCGCTCCTGTCTGTGATGCCACGTCAAGGGTAGCCGAAGCCATGGGTTATAGACTAGGCTGTACAATCCATTAAGGCCATGCGGTTAACATTTCGGTCTTCTTGACTGTTAGAGATAGCATGCCGGCTAGATCCAGTACGTCTTCCGTTTGATCGTCCTGAACACAGCGATTCTATATTCTGCTTAGTTATGGGATCTCGCCCGACGCAAGAGGCAATACTGCGGTACGATATGCCGCAATCCCGGTAGGCTACAATTTTAACTCTATCAAACTCATAAACCGCTATTCATGATAAAATTGTGAAAAGTATTAAAATTACAATTATATTCTCCCAATGAGTATCTTTTTTATTTAAAAAAACGCTAGCTTTCAAGCGTTAATCGCTCTTCAACGGGCTTACCATAATATTGACTTGATCCCTACAGAAATATTTACAAAAAACAAACGCGCGCAGCGTGGATATTTATAACTGAAAATTTAAAACCTTCATATTTACACTTCAGATCATACAATCCAATAGGACATAAAATAACAGTTGTCAAAACGCTTACTAAAAGAATCCAAACCCATTGTTCCCTGCCTGTTTTTAAGAAGCTGGAAAAAGAAAATATCCTCAAAAACCTTAGCCTGAGAGGTTATTCTTCACAATTTATCAATAGTTTTAACGCCTCGCCACATAGAGCAGCTAAAGTACGTATATAGAAACAAATGCATTCTCCCTTAATTAAAATGTAATGAGAAATAGCCCATATTCTTCGCAGACAAGGAATTCAAACGTATTTTAGTAATCATCAATCCATAGGTCAACTTCTTAGAAATCCCATAACTAAATCTGAAAAACAACTGGAACCTAAAATTCAAACCAATGCAATTTACTCAATTCAATGCCAAGACCGCAATGCTACCTACATAGGTGAGACAGGAAGATCGATGCAAGTTAGACTTAACGAACATAACAGAAATATCAGAACAAAAAACCAACGTTCAATGATCTATCAACATATTGCACAGACCGGTCACCAATTTAACATAACACAATCGAAATGCCACTACAAAAACATTAAGAACAAATTTCAACGGTTACTCTTAGAATCTCTCGTTTCCAATGAATATAACAGCATAAACAGAAAAATAGATTTACCTTCACAATACCGATATCTCAAAAGAAATAAATAGATCAATTTTTATAGTTCTGAATGCCCTAAAAATTAAAATAGACATATTCCATAAAATAGTTAAAGTACAAACCAATTCAATATAAATATCCACGCTGCGCGCGTTTGTTTTTTGTAAATATTTCTGGAAGGATCAAGTCAATATTATAGTAAGCCCGTTGAAGAGCGATTAACGCTTGAGGGCTAGCGTTTTTTTTTTTTAATAAAAAGATACTCATTGTGAGAATATAATTGTAATTTTAAAACTCATAAACGTTGGGAAGTATATATCCTTCTTACAGGAGGCATCATACCAACCTTTTCACAACGAAGCAACGTTTCAAATGCATTTTTTTGTAAGAGAAGCCTTCTATACATTTTATTTTTTATTTTTTCACACATTATAGGTCTCACTACTAGCGTCACATTTTTCATAAAAGCGTTTAAAATCTGATTATTCACATACCACAGCATCTTCTTCCTATAGGGAAAATTTCAAAACTGTAGCGAGTCGCCTTCTTGGTGTAGAAATTTTATTTTTCGGTAGTGTAATATAGAATTCGGTTGTTCAATGCAACCCTAAAGCGAAAGAAGCACTTCACGTTGATTAGCTAATTAAGGTCATGTGATAGAAAACAGCATATCATAGCGCAACTAAAGAAGACATATATATTTAAGGTATATATTATTGTAGGTTTGCATATATATAGCAGGTTACAAATCGTCTGAATTTCCCTTATATATCTACTAAAATATACCCCTGTGTAATAATGTGATCCAAATCCTGACAACATGGCAAACAGATTGAAACGTATCCGAAAGTTGTAGCATATTTATTGATTTTAATAGGCGAAAATCTTCAAATGCTTCGATTAGGGTTCTAAAGAGATAACCATAAACACTATAAGACATTCTATATCTAGAGAATTTCTATATAATATTTACTTATAGTCCATCTGATAATTGCATTAGGTATTCTAGGAATTTAATAACTATTTACTCTTTACTCGCCCCTAAGCATAATTTATCCCATCGACCAGGACTCAGCTTCCATTTCGTTTATATGAAAATCATTAGAACTAAAATATATGCATATTTTTTCGCTTTCAAATTAATATAAATTTTTCAACTATATCCCCTTAATATAAACATTTTATTCAAAAATTTTAAATTTGAAATATGCATCTAAAATTGAAATATGACTGTTCAATATCTGTCTCCAAATCAAAGTTAGATAACTTCATTATTATATTTAGTTTAAAAATTCGTCATATCTTTGTGTAATAAGAAATATAATAATGATCGCTAAAATCCTAAATAGTTGTCATTCAAAGTGGCGTATGCACCAAATATTTAAAAAAAAAAAACACTGATACAGCCCTAAGAAGGGCAAGAAGAGTACGTAATTATTTCATTCTTTGTTTTCCATGGAAGAAAGCTCTATATAATTGTCCAAGGTTCCACATCTCATCATTCTGCGAGATGAAAAATGTTGAATAATTAACATTGCATTTACCTACATTTAAATATAAAGCTGAACTTTTATTCGAGTGAATATTTCTGGAATCACACAAAACCCTATCAAATATTCACTTCTTATTGAAATAAATCACTCTCTATAAATACATACGAGTACGGTACAATGAGTAACCGTGTAATCGAAATGGAAATCTAATATTTTTTAAAACCAAATTATTTATTTTCAACATAATTCCCTCTTCTCCTTGACACCTTCCCCAATGCCCTCAGTATTTCACCAACGCCTCTAAAACATAGCAATTGTCGAGTGTGAGAACAAGTAGAAATCATCATCAAATAGGTCGAGAGAACACTGTGGGTAAGACTGTAATTCATATTGGAATTAAGGCAGTTTTTTTGCGACAACTCCGGATGAATTTACTTTTTCGTTTCCAAGGTAAAAAGTGAATTTTTCTTCGCCTGATAGGGCCGTGCCATCTTCAATATCTTGTTGAATCTACCTAATAACTAATTGTGGCATTTTCCGATGAAAGTCTTTTCCTCTTTTCAATGAAGAAATGAGAAAGACGCTCTACTTATTCCAAAGAATTGTCTCCAAAACTTTTCCGGTAGACCATATTTGCCTTCTTTAATGAAATTTCACCGTAAGAAATTTATATATTTATTAATTCCTCGTTTCCTGGGTATGATAAGGAATCCATATCTCATAAGCGGTCACAACTGGTCGCAGAAGATTCTTTAAATCTCGCTTAAACTGTCCTCAAAACGCTTTGAAGTTGAAGGTTGCATCCATTTGTTAACCGCAGTGAGCAATTTGGCACCCATCTGGCCAATACGTTTTTCACACAATACCTTTAATATAATATTGACTACCGTTGACAGGCCTATGGACTCTGTTATTTTACGTACCTTAGTCGATATAGAAAATCATGTCGTATACCTTTTTGATGATTTCTTCGCTAACAAAATCTGCTGGGTGTCCTGGGCAACCTAAAATACCCTGGTTTGACCTCTTTTAAATTCGTTGAACTAATATCTAATTTGAAGATAGAGGTTGCCTGGCAGGCATTCATAGTTCTTTGAAATAGACACTTCGGCCAGTTAGAGTTTTATTTTCTCTTGTCTTTGTATCTAATATCTAACTGTAGTGTGTCATGGTTGGAAGAAGGTTCTCATCCGGTTTTATTTTATTTATTCACATGGTGTCACATTCAAAAGCAAAAGGCGATTGAGGGAACCCTTATAGCGTTTTTTCATATCAGCCTAGACAACATAGGTGAACTCACTTAATGGCTATAAATCACAACAATCATAAATTTAGTAATAAATTTGGTGCGTGCTCGTTTGATTACTTCCAGCTCATGGCAGTAATAATAATTTGATCTAATAACGTCATCCGTCTATGAAACAATTCAAATATTGAACTACCTTCGTGAAAATGTATGCCTTATAATCACGCGTCCATTTTTTATATTTAAATATGTTTGAATATGGAAATGAAAGAATTTAAGCATGGATGTTTCTTTTATACACAAAACCAAACTTCTACTGTCCTTACTGCGATGAAAAAATATTGGGAGGGTTTGGCTCATCAGTGGTGAACTCTCCCAGCGGTTTTGCTAATTTAATCCACCAGACCGCTTCTCAGAGCTCTAATACTGTATTGGACGATTCTGATTATATACGCTCCACTGTGTGTGTGTGTGAAGGGTGGAATCTCAGAAATGGCATTCAAGAAAACTATGTACATAAGCTTATAGGACAGTAGAATTACATATATAATATACAATCATTTTACAAATAGTCAACTTCTACTAAATACATCTACATCTAAATAAGCAGTCCATGTGAAAATCGCATCAGCTACTCGGGAAGGATCTATACAAATCATATTTTAAAATATCCAACACAAAAAATCAACTCTAGAGAGTAAAAAAGTTCCAAGATATATTATTATGTATATGAATAAGCTAATGTATTTTGAAGTATAATTACATATTCACAACTCATATTAAATTATATATATGTAAATCCCAATATTTTATAGCCCCTGATTCTAAATAATATAATTTCAAAATTTCTCCAGTGGTCCGAATTTTCATATTCGAATTTATTGTCACCTAGATTAGATTAAAAAGTAATAATTCAATGCATAATTCATATTTTGATTATTTCAGATAAAATATAAATATAGTCCCATATATTTGTAATTCTAATTGAATAATTGAATTTTGCACCCGCTCCTCCAGCGGTACACATTGTAGAAAGTGCGTATTATGCAGTGAGATTTTGTTCTTTTTTTATTGAAATGAACTCAATTTTTTACAGAATAAAATATAGAATTATCTAACAAGGTAATATTCATATAAAAGTTGGAAACCCGAATTATTTAAATATATGGGCTATGCATTAACTCTAAAAATCATATTTTAAATTTTAATATAATATTTTTTCGGCATAATAAATTTATTTTATTTTAAAAAACACACAAAAGGTGTAAAAACACTAAGGCCTCTCTAATAAATTAATCAAAGAAATTAATAATTTTAATAACTAATAACGAATAACTCTATAGAATTCATCAAAATTAACAAATTGTTTTATTCTTCTTTCAATGCGAACGTTAAATTAATTTTAATTTTCAATTATATGTTAGAGTTGAGAAAAAATTTAAAAACTCTCCAAAAATTATCTGAAGAAATTTACCATAAAATATATTTTATGATTTCTGTAATATTATAAAAATAGAATAATATATTCCAAAAAATATATATAAATAGATCATTTGGGTGCTGCGCTGCCTGGAGTACAGGAGCTCCATCGATGCTTCCTTTCTTCCTGTGGTGAATCTGTATAAGACCGGTGGTCTTAATAAAGTTGTGTTGTGGTGGTTGTGGTGCTTATCTCCTTGGTTAAACCAATTCCTGAAGTCCACTCCTCTCCAATTTTGCGATGGTAGTTATAGGCCTGGAAAATAGGTCCTCTATTGTCAGTTCTGAGCATGACAAGATATGCTCCGGAGAAGCTTCTGCACTATTGCATTTCAAGCAATGAAGCTGTGTTGTTGTATATATAAATAGATCATTTTAATAAATAATATATATGCGCCATTTTTTTTTCAATACGGAATTATAGATATTTCGACGAACAGTACGCTCTACTTTGTCAAGGTAATTCGATTATGACAAGGTTATTGTACGTGTGTGTGGAAAAAAAGCTATGAAAAGGAGGGGTAGAGTCACACACAACGCAGGTAAGGATATTAAAAACATAATATGCATATCTTGACCGTTCACATGAGCATTTTAGTTAGCAGAGCTCCATCTAATGGAACAAATTTAAACTATTCAAAGAGGTTTGTTCCATAATTGTTACATTTTCTTGATGAAGAAATTTTTCTTAATTTTTTCTTGAATTATCAATAAAATGCGGTTGGCCAAATATTATGGAACAAATCTGAATTAACGTTTAGTTTATATTTCATCATCAACTAGATGGCGTTCTGACATATAAATTGCTCATGTGAGTGGTCAAGATGTGTCTTTTTAATTTTATTATATATTTAGCAAAATAGGCACATTCCTTCATTGTATTTATCATCCCAGTACAAAACGTAAAGGCGGTGATAAAAAATGAGCCAAAACACATGTTTTAGAGATTTCAGACAAAGCTAAGCTGTATACCCTGGTTTCGAGCTTCGGTCCTCATCAGTACAGGGGCGGCTTCGATTTCATAACATCCTCCGAGGGAAGTCGGTCAAATTTGGCAAAAGGTGTGTTTAAGTTGATGACGTGGCAGTACTGAATTTCAGGCTATAATGCATTATAAAGATGCGGGTGGAGGGTATTATGTACCAAAAGGAGCACCTCTCTCTTTAATTATGCATTAAAACAATAAAATACTTTGTTTTTTACTGGGATGATTAACAGAATGCATTATTTTGATGCATATCTGGTACATGAATAACATCCTCCCGCAACTTTATTATATAAATGATATATGTCCAACAGAGAGAGGAGAAAGAAAGGCTTGATACAATAGAACTGTTGTCGTGATAAAGACAGACATCTTGCTCGTCGCAAAATAAAATTGGCATCACATATATACTATAAGGTACCAATAAGGTTCTTGCCGTTTTTAAAGAAATATTCCACGTTACTGGGTAACCCTTATAGGTTGAGAGTAGGGTTCACAGAAGACGAATAAATGCTCGTCGGATATTCCAAAAATTTGGGGTTGCTGCTTTGAATGAACACATCGAAAAGCATTGGTTTCAAAATCTCAAAACTGAAGATATTTCCCTTTGTGATGCACCACGCAGTGACCAGTTCTCCGGACTAAATAAGAAGGCCCTGAAGACGGACATTGAAGAGGAGAACAGTCTTAAACGTTAAATTTCCAAACGCTCCCAGGTTTCTGACGAGACGATCAGAGTTCACCTGCATCGCATAGGGAATATATTAAAGTTGAGTGAGTGGGTACCCCACGAACTCTCTGCCCCATATCCAATTCAATCCATATATATCCATATCCACATTCAATATTGACTGCTCATTGGTTGCAGAAATTATGTGTATATAACACTCCAAAGCGTCATCTCTATTGGTCGCAATCATAGGACACTGGGCCTCCTCTTCGCCCAGGCAGGATCATGCTCTATATTTAGTGGACTAGTCGTCAGGTGTTTCACTCTAGGTTCACTACCTGCTGCCAGATAGACAAACAATCAATGCAGACCTGTACTCACAGCAATCGGAATGAGGGCACCAGAAATTGAAGGAGCCAGCATTGGTTAATCGAGGAGGTATACTACTCCTTCATGACAATTCCAGACCGCCAGGAATAGTAAACAGCGTCTTGGCTGGGAAATTATGTTCAATCCACCATTTAATCGCCGAATTTCTTGCCAACAATCTTCGTGAGAAATGCGAATTTGTAGTTGAGAATTTCATTTGTGGTTTTTCAAATAATGTTTGCCGAAGCTATATGAAAATGAATATTAGTTTATTTTAAATTATAAATAATCCTATCACATTGTATATTCGACATTTGATTTTATATACTATTTTATATTTGTTTATTATGTAGGAATTTGATTTTAAAATATCCTTTTTTTTGTATGATTGTGGTAGAAAAAGGGTAAGATTATATATATATAAACTTAAAAAGCCATATTTTGTAAATTATATTGAAATTATACTAATATATACTTGTGTGTGTTGTTCTAATTAACTTATATTTGACCAAACGTTGAATGATGTTTAAAATAATAATTTCATTCCAAAGTTTGGTTTTTCATATAATGCTTGACACTATGGTCACTAGAATATGACTGTTTGAGCTATCAAGAAATATTAAGCATTTCATCTTGTTGAACCATCGAGACTTTAAGTGTATGGCTCTTAAAGAGTGATATTCAAATATATGTGTCTTCATTCAAGTAATTACAAAGACTTATATTTTTCAAAGTTTGAAAAGGTATGTCTATCCTTAGACATTTTTGCAGAAGAGGTGAAAACTATAAACGATCAAACATTTAAAATGTTAGGATATATCCTGACTGCTCAAATGAGTATATAAAGATAGCAGATAGGATCTTTAGGAATAGATATCGGTTGAACGGTATTTAAATTATATTCCTGAATATTGATCATGTTTTTGATTCACCAATATAATTATTTAACACTATGAAATCGTAAATTAAAAAAAAGTCGAAATATAGTGAGATTATTATTAAAAATGAATGCTTATCTCTTATTCATACCTTTGTAAAATACGTTTCAAAATTAATAACAACTTTTATAAATATTCCCTGGAGGCTTCAATAAAAGAATGGTGCCTAATCGATGACGATGGAGGCTAATTATCAATCCAATCCTACAACTTGTGAGGCTACCAAAGAACTAAGAATTACAACTGGTTACCTAAAAGTTGTGAATAATGTGCAGCTAGTATAGAAACATTACTCAAAAAGTAGAAAACAATATCTAGCTAGTAGGACTTCTAGTCATCAAGTAGAAACTGTATCCAGCACAAGAAAGCTTCGGCTCAATTTTAATCCCCTCCATCTCAGCGCCGATGACAACAAGAAATAAAATGAACTAACTTTGAAGTACTCCAGATGTTGTTAACAGTCACCATTTTTTCTCTGTTGACAGCTTGGTGGAAATAAAAATCCGAGCCGCCGCTGCAACAGCTAAATACACTCTACACGCTTCTTTAATAAATTAACCCTTTCTTCTACATTAAGTGGAGAAATTTGTCGCGAGAAAGTTGCGCGTAAACTTGCCAGCCTCGCGCTCAATAGTTGACGCATAAATTTCGACTCAACTTTATTTTGAATTTTAATGGGCTCGCTGAGCACGATCGTATCGATAACTCCATTGAACAGAGATAAGAGCGTCAAGAAATTATCTTTATATAAATATAGCTAACCAAAATATATTAAAATATTCCACTATTTAATTTAATATTTAAATAAATTAGAAGATATACATATTCCTGTGTAAAAATAAATATATATTCCTTTAAAGTTTTCCATAGAGAGAAACAAAAATATTGGAAGTTGAAATAAAATTATTTTTCTTGGTCAATTAAAAAAATATATATACGAGAAATGAAAAAATATTGTAATTTAGCACTATTTAGAAAGTAACATATGAATGAAAATTTAAATGAATAGGTTAATTATATAAATAGTAAACACAATATATATACAAATTCATAGTATGTATTAGGTTGTCTCATAAATGTCCGTTTATTGTACTTTATATGTGTCCTAATTTGAAAATAAAACGTAAATTGTCAGAATAAAAAACCTAATTTTTCATTAAGGACGTCATTCTGTTTTACAATAACATGAGACAACACTCTTTGCTTACAATCCAACAAAAATTGCACAATATTGTACTCACTCTACTTATTTGTCTTGGGTCTTTTCTCCAAATTTCCTTTTTTTAACATTTCGATTGAGTTTTATATGCAAAATGCTTTATTAACTAAGAAGATTATGAAAAATACTTAATATATGACCTTTCACACATTTATGAAAATAGCATAATCAAGTACCCATCACGTAGGTGTATGGAGAGTCTGTTTATTTCAAATATATTTTAATAAAAGCACAATATTGGCAAAGATATGATATTTTTTATTTGATGCCTTCTATTATTTATGGGGCAACCCAATACAATGACTATTTTCAATGGCGATTCATACACTGTTAAAGAGTTCTTTTGAAGATGAGCGTGTATCTCTTTAATGCAAATTCACGCTTCTCCAAGTCAGAGAAATAGTCATAAATAGCACCCTTTGCCAAAGAGTTTAGAATTGAGGACGACAAAACGACTGCGCGGCCGAATCCTCTGAGGGTCCTTTGGCGTGACGACTGCCCCGTAGCCTAGGCAGAGGTCTCGAAGGCCGCCCAAATCCGTTCGTATCCCGAGAGAATGCCACAACAATTCAATTCAAATGGAATGTCTTTGTTTCACGAGAAGTTAAATGTTGGTTTCTAGGTATGACACGATGTGCTTTATCCTCTTGAATCTATACTCTATTATCCTAGTATTCGTAGCGCTGTTGAATTCCATGCTGAAACATGGGGTCTAAAATATTCGCTTATATACACCTGAAAAATAATTTTTCATTATTTGTGGAACGCGTTTTTAATCTGTATTCTTTGTAGCAGAAACCCGCAACGGTCATAAGTGTCATCATTACAAGTGCTCACTTAATAAAGATAATTGAATTTCCGTTATTTGATTAATAATCAGTGTTTATTCTTGGAATTGATTTTATTGCTAATTTTGAGGCCGTCTTCCCAAAAATTTTCATTCCAAGCATTTTATTTCATTTATGTAGAATAGATGAAACCTGCTTTTCGCGGAAAGATCAATAAGATATCTTATAATATAATTGGGCACAATAAATCTTAAGCAAAATTGGTATTATATAAAAGTTTTGAGGGTAAATACTGATTAATGTTAACAAATTGTAGAAAACAACGAATAATGATGATGAACCCCATATTATTTGTGTATAAAGTTTAAAAAATGTTCGAAATATGCCTGAAACATCCTCTGTGTTATCATATTTGGCTCTACTCTAATGGTAGAGAAGCTCTTGTAGAGCGTGTAGACCCGGTTCTCTATAATAGAGTTGACTCGGATTAGCAAGGTGCTCAGACTAGTGATCTGCTCCATTTACAACATTAGGGGCGGGATGAAATAACCCGCTAGCATGATTTTCCTTTTACGGCTGGGTATGGCCACAGCTTCTTCAAATAATGGGGCGGAAAAAACTCAGGAACAGGATAGGAATTCTCCTTTTAGGTATCGTAAGAGTTTGTTTTCTCGAACCCATTAGAATTGAGAGGGATTCAAATTAGGAGTCGAATAATTAGTCACTGAAATTACCTTGAAATGAGTTGGTCATTCAAACGCATGTAAATATTGGTGTTAGATGTACCTAGTTGGGGGAAAAGAGATGGCAAGAAAACTAAAAATAATTTAACTGGGAACTTCTGAGGAAGTGCAGATCGATCCGCCTCGATTTTATCGCGGCAGCGTTTGCAGATTAAGTTGGCTGGGTGAATGGAGAAACAGTGGAAACAAATATTCCTTGCGTTAGAGTCCTCTCTCTTTAGTAATGATCAGATATAATTGTCTTTGGGTAAAGGAATAAAGGGAATAAGTGCCGGCGTTTTATGACATTTTAATTTTGTTTCTAATATCATAGGAAACTGTTAATTTCTAAAAGTTATTCATTTATTGATATTTTGTATAGCTCCGGCTTAGAAATATTCATCATGACACATCACTCCGTGTACCAGGAAGTTTATTCCGTAATAGGACCGTAATTATTGTTTGTCCCTGACCGCAAGTGCCTAATTTTCAATGACGATGTTTCACGCGTATATACAAAAAGACATCAAAGAGAGTGTATGCAATAGCAAATGTCCACTCAACCCTCGTCTTTATGAAACTGTTGAGACAAATAAAAATCTCTGGTCAGACATCTTCATTATCGAAAATACAAAGCCCTTTCCCTAGCATACCATACAGAACCTTCATGTATCGCAAGAGATTGAAGTCTTAAACAGCATTTTATGGAGAAACACTTAAGAATTACTACTCTGTTGGCCATGCTAATTTTTGAAAACTATTTATTATATTAAATCATATAATTTTCTAATTTTCATAATCATTTCATTCTCTCTCAATCTCTCTCTCTCTCTTTAAATTTTCCTCCTTCCATCTTCCCAATAGCTCTCGATCGTGAATCCTCGAATAAACGATTATGTAAAGCAATTATATTTATGCGATTTTTCATAGGAATTAAATATTTGAAAAGAAAATCAGTTATGAGATTCGATAGTCGTTAAAAATAAC
>CP092886.1:127997019-128076824 GCA_030710605.1 Cordylochernes scorpioides | reverse complement strand
ACAAATATTAAGATAAATAAATACGCAACCGCTTATAAAATAAATAGTATTTGTAGATATCGTTAGGATTTGCACCATACAACTTGCATGAAAGGCTAGACGGATGAGCGTTTTCTTAAGCCTCGCAGAAACTGTATGGATACTAAAATCAAAAGTTCAAATTTACATATACGTATATAATATAATCCAAGTACGTTTTTCATGATTTTTTCTAATGTATCAAAATCGCATGAAAGTTCGTTTTTTGGATATGTTTAATAAAGAAACTATTACATACCTTCATGATATCATAATCTACAAATGTTACTCTTCGAAAAATAAAACTCCTTACTACATTGCTAATACTTGGGTTATATAATCGCCTGGAGCAAATTTATAAAAAGATCAAAATCATAAGGCGAAAGGTTTCTTTTAAAGTTTTTATTATTTTGCCGAGCTTTCGAGAATTTCTGTCCTTCCACAGGAGAAATATTGAAAACTTATAAGAAGATGAATTATGTATATACATATATATATTACAAGAGAAGGAATCGCCAGACATCATTTCGAAAAAGGAATCAAAGCTAACGGCGATGAGTTTATTTATTTATGCGATATAATCGGCAAGCTTTGGACTATGACGTCCTTCAACAGGCTACAATATATATATATATATATATATATATATATATATATATATATGTATATTTACATATATTAGGAGATATAAATTTAAAGAAAATGAATAACACAGATAACACAGATATATAATTTTAAGAGTATATATGCAAAACTGCATTCAAAATAGAAATTTGACTATGAAGAAAATTGTGCAAAAGAGCGACTATTTTATTGTATAATTAAATTAAAATCAATAAAGGCTCTGTGACAAAAACGAGAAAGTTATGTATTAAACTATTAAGAGAATATATTGGTCATACAGTTAGATAGATACTTCTAGTAATGCTATTGAGTCCTTTGGACACCATTGCTTCTAATATCAGGCGTTGGTGTTTGTTTTTGGTATTTATGTAGTGGGGGGTGTTTTAGGAAAAGTTGATTGAGTGTCCGGTAGAATTTATATATTGGAAAATTTGGGATCTATTGTCCTGCTTTCTAATGCATCTTTGATGTTCGGTTATTCTTATGCCTATTGTGCGACCGGTCTGACCTACATAAATGGCATAGCATTGTGAGCAGTTTACACAATAAACTGCGTTAGTTTTGGATGAGATGTCTGGAGTGGAAGAGGCCTTAGCTATAAAATTTCTGAGTTTTGTACTTAAGTTGAGGGAATCATAGAAGAAGGTGGTGATACCAAATTTATGGATATTTTTATATGAAGTTTGAGACGGGAGAGTATGGAAAAATGCAATGTGATTTGTAGGTATTGGGGACGCGGGTGAGACCAGGGTTAAAGATAAATCTGTTAATGAATGATATTGGGTATCCAGATAAACTGAAGTGATGGACAATGTTTATGTGTTCTATTTCTTTTAAGAGTGGTAAGGAACAATGCGTGTGAAGACGCATAGTGAGGGTTCGGACAACATTGATCTTGTGACTGAGGGGGCAAAAGGAAGTGTAATGTGTGTATGAGGTGATGGATTATATTTGTAGAATACTGTTGTGTGGTATCGAGAAGGGGTTTTATAGCTAATGTCTCCAGGAATGGGAGGACGCCATTATGATTTTTCTCTAATATAAAGGATATAACTGGGTGAAGACTATTGAGACTTTTTAAAAGCCAGCGACATCTTAATAAATTCTGGTTATATAGATATTTACGGTATATCTTAGTCTAAGAAGCCAAATATTACTCCAAGAGGGCGATATGAAGACAGAGATGACGTTTCTCTCTTTATTTATATCCATGCCTGAAGTTATTGTTTAACCCGGAAAAGATTACTGTTTGCTATCCACTTTGTCATATAGATGTGAATGATATCTTTAGTATCTTTCGTACCGCAAACCTGCCATAGGTGAATAATTTAAAATATGAAATTGATGCGCTAAGAGGGTGATTCATCACTCACACAAGATAATCTTGATAAACCCATGTATTGCCCGAGATTGAATAGAAGTATCTCGCAGAGAAGTCTGTAAACTTCCTCACAGTCTAGGGAAAAGGCTCTGTTCTCAGCAATAACAATGGGAAAGACTGGTTTAGTTATCAGAAGTTGGAATTAGACTTGCATTGCACAACCACAGATGTCTCAAGGTTACAATAATTCCACCATCACTATTTCTTTTATATAATCCTAATAATTTCCTAGTAGAAATGAGATGAAAAGCACATTTTAAAATTACTATCATTTAAACTTTATAATATAAAAAGATATATAGATTATATAGAGGTATACTAAATAAATATTAATATATATATACAATATAAATGTCCAAACGAAACACAAGTGAATCATATTTATTCAAAGAAACTAAGCAAATATATATATATATATATTATATAAATAAAAGAGATGAGATTCTGCTTGTATTTAGAATTGTTGAGATTATCTTGATTTTGGTTATCTTGAGAATTAAGCTATGGTGATGCAGTCGTGGTTAAATTTCTTGAAAGAATAAGAATAAAAATAGTTTTGATCAGATATTGCTTTAATTGAGCTTATGGGATATATATAAAAAACATAATTTGGTAAAAGCACTGCCTGGCTTAAGGCGAGTAGAATAAGGAAAACAAAAGATTATTTATATAATGTACAAAGGTTTTAGCCGGCCAGCGGGGAAGAACAACAACGAGTTTTATATGCAAAGCGTGACCTCTGGCGGTCGATTTAACAAAATATTTGTATCTATGAAATATATAATTTTTTAAATTTTATAATATTTTAATATAAGATTTCCCCTCTGTGAAAAAAATAATATGGGTACAGAGAAAAGTGATAAAAAATATAGTTTAAAAAAAAAAGATAAAATGATTGATGTAATGAAAATAACATGAGAGGTGATATTTACTTATCATATTGATTTTTGGATGTTAACCAATAGACAGGAAAGTAGAAAATGATATAAAGTGTGAATGACTACAAATATTGTTGGCAAAAGAGTTACAATGTGGCATAGAGTGAAATTGGGGTATAGAGTGAAAATGTAAAGAGAGAAAAAAAAAGTGTTTCATAATCGTATTGGCTTATTGTGAACCAATAGATTGGAAATATAGACAACAAAAAATAAATAAACTTATATTATTAAAAATGGGGAAGGAAAATAAAATGCATGATTACAACAAAAGTTAAATAAAAGGGTGATATTCCTTGATCATAATGGCTTGTTGTGAGCCAATAGATTGGGAAATAGACAAATAAAAATACACATATAATATTAAAAATGAGGAAGGAAATAAAATGAATGCATATTAAAAAAGTAAGAAATAAAAGGGTGATATTCCTTGATCATATTGGCTTGTTGTGAGCCAATAGATTGGAAATGGCAAAGTGATACATAATGTAATGATTGTTAAAGAGAAAAAAAGATGTTCCATAATCGTATTAGCTTGTTGTGAACCAATAGATTGGAAAAGACACGAGAATGTTGCCACATATATAATATATATATATATACAAGGTATGTCCCATAAGTTCCCGGAATGGGTCCATAAAAAAATAAATAAATGAAAAATGTAAATAAATTTGACTGTTCATTATAGAAAAAATATCTGGCTACACGGTGGTACCAATATCGAGGCGGTACTTGCGCGCGCGCCAAGGTTATTCTAATTTATTTAAAGGTCACACCTAGCGCTGCGGCGATTTTACGATGGAAAAAAAAATTAAAGCAGAGGATTTGCATAGAATTTTGTGTGAAACTTCAAATATCAGCAACCGAAACTTTTGAAATGCTTAATAAAGCATTCCCCAATGACGCCCCAAAGAGAACAACTGTTTTTGAATGGCATTCTAGATTTAAAGCCTGCAGAATTTCCATTGAAGATGATCCTCGTCAAGGACGCCCAAAATTTCAAAGGACTGATGAAAATGTGCAAAATATCACCGATTTGATAAAATAAAATCCTCGAACCACTTTGCTGGAGCTAGAGCAAGACACAGGCATCTCTAAAACAACGATTGGAAGGATCGTAACCTAAGATTTGAAGCTCAAAAAGACTCCTGCAAAATTCATCCCAAGATTCCTCACCAATGAGCAAAAACTGTGTCGGCTTGCAACCTGTGAGGACATGATGGAAATGACAAGAACGGATCCAGAATGGAAAGACAAGATAATCACAGGCGACGAGACATGGGTCTATGGCTATGACCCTGAAACCAAACCTGAAACTGCCGAGTGGAGAGGTTAGGGTGAGCCTAGACCCAAAAAATCCAGAAACAAGGTGTTGCTGGTCGCTTTTTGGATAACAAGGGCATTGTTCATCACGAGTATCTTCCTGCAGGCCAAACAGTTATTAAGGAAATGTATTTGGGCATTCTTCGCCGTCTAAGGGGAGCGATTCGGAAAAAAAGGCCAGAAAAATGGACTAATAGTGGCTGGATCCTACACCATGACAATGCTCGCCCTCACACAGCGCACTTGATGACTAGCTTTTTGGCGAAAAACGGGACACAAATCCTACTTCAACCACCCTATTTCCCAGACATCGCACCAAATGACTTTTTCCTGTTCCCCAAACTTAAAGCAGTTCTAAAATGAAGACATTTTGACACCAGGGATGACATAATAGAAAAATCGCCGTTAGCATTGAAGAGCACTCCAAAAGAGGCTTATAAAAACTGTTTCGCCAATTGGGAGAAACGATGGCGCTGGTGCGTTGAAGCAAGGGGGGATTACTTTGAAAAGTTTTAATAAAAAAATTTTAAAAAAAATCTTACCTTTTTTTTTTATGGACCCAGTCCGGGAACTTATGGGACATACCTTGTATATAATGCATCCCTTATTAGATCAATATAAATATTTCATATCGGTTTATTTATGAATATTCGGTACACTTTTTGAATGGTACACTATGACAGGTTCGTTTGGTATTGAAAGAATGATTCAATTAATCATCCTTGATATTTTAAATTTTATTCAGGATAAATATAGATATAAATATTATGTTACAAATTAATTTTAGTAATTAAAGAAGTTAAAAAATGTTCGATTGAAAAGGATGGATTGGGAAGGAAGTCAGTCCGTGTTGGCCGTCAGAATTCGAAGGGTCCACTCCCGTGCTTCCCACGTGACCACCGCCGCCGCGCATGCGCGCCGACCGTGACGTCACCACCGTCCATCGGCGGTGGTGTTAGTTGAAAACTGTTCTTCTCTTCGTCGCGCGGGCGTGCCTTTCACTAACATTCCTCCCACCAATTTAATTGATAAATTAAATTCTAATACTATATTTTCTTGGCTATAGTAGAGGCCAATCTAAATTTGTTTTGTTTCTAATGGAAAAAGTCGCTGTACTGGACGAAGAAAAACTCCCGATGATGTCTTCACTCTTGCGACTCGAACTTGTCCATCGGCCCCAGGTAGCACCTCCTCCACTTTTCCTAATGGCCATGAAATCCTTCTCCCCCTATTTTTTTTTTCTTTTTCTGTTGAAGGGTGTGACGACTGCCTTTCTCAGTTCACTATTGACTTCTTCGATTGACTCCTTTTCTGCAGACTGTGTCCAAAATTGTTCTTCTTTCTTAAGCCTAACTGGTCTCTCCCACCATCTAGTAGTAATCAATTGCGAGATTGAAGCTCCACGTGAGGGGATGTCTGCAGGATTTTCTTTACCAGGAACGTGCCTCCAATCAGTTATGCTTGAATTTTGTCGAATCTTCTTTACTCTTCCTGCGACAAACACTGACCAGTTCTTATCACGTTTAATCCCTGCTAAAGCAGTAGTAGATTCAAGTTTCTTCTCCGAAATTAGCTTGTAATTAGGGAGTGGTGGGTGTTCTCCTATCCAAGGTAAATTGACAGAATATCGACCATCTTCATTCTGTTTCACTGTTTGGTTGAAATGTTCCAACGCTGCAACTGACAACTCTTCTTTGCTCTTTTCCTTCATGGGTTCCATGATACTGATAACATCTAATCTCCGAAGATCTTGTATTGTTGCATCACGGACTAAGCATGACAGAACTGATGATTGAGATTTAGTTGTTTGAACATTTCCCAAAACCTTTCCACTAACAGTCCAGCCCAGCTTCGTTTCGAGAGCGACGGGACCAGATTCCAATTCTATTTTCTTTCCTGTTAGTAGCTTGGCGTATACGTCTGCTCCTAGTAGTAGTTCAATCTCCGTGTTCGACCTATAGACATCCAAGTCAATTCCCTTTGATCGAAGTTCCGTCATCCATTCGGTAGGTTGAGCGGAAGGCATTGCACTACAAATCGTTGAGCAGTCTTGTACTTCAAAATTGCAGTTGTACTTGGAGTCCACATCAGAAATGTAGATTCGATACCGCTTGTGCTGCTGTGGTCTCGATTTCACTCCACCAAATAGTAAGTGTACAACTTCCTTTTTCCCGAGCATAGTGAGTCCAACTTCGGAAGCAGTTTGTTCCAATACATATGAGTTCTGGGATCCACTATCTAACATTGCTCGAACAACTTTTGATTTATTTTCGCCATCAATCTTTACCATGATTGTTTGAAGTAAGACATCTTGGCACCGAACTTGATTCGACATGTCCACGGATGCATTTATGTTCTTACTTCTCTCTTCAATCCCATCAGATTTTTGGCTGCCTTTTGAAACTGGACATAAGATTGCCCTGTGTTTTTTACTACAGATGACACATTTCACTACGTTTCTGCAATACTTGGAAAAGTGTCCGGGCTTCAAGCAAGAATAACAACACTGTTTCTTTTGAATTATTTACCTTCTTTCTTCAAGAGACATTGACATGGCTTTACAGCATTGTTCACTCAAATGTTTTTCATCACAAAATACACATTTATAAGCGTTATTTGACTTCCCATCAGCAACTACCAGACTTGCAGCGGTGGCGACAGATGTCTTCGGCTTGGGCGGCTTATCTCGATTAAATTGTGATGGATACGAACTCGAAAACGGTTGACGAGCCAAACGCATTCTTTCACTTCCCTCAACTTCGTGTTTTAGGAATTCCATAAGCTTCTCCAGGAGGACTTCACTTGTTTTATGCTTTCCATCTTCATCAGGCTTGTGATGATGACGAGTCCTTTCCCACGCGACGAAGAGATCTTCAGGTAAAGCTGATTCCACCATGGGGTACAGAATAGCAGCGCATTTATCTGTTGTGACTCCTAAAGATCCCAACGCTCGTAGTTGTGATGATAACCGAACGTATACAGTCGAAAAAGGTGTCGTGTTCCTTCCATGAGCATTTTCCAAAGTGATAGCAATCAAATCCCTTACGTACACTTCCACCAACATGTCTTCACGGCCAAAACGTTCCTTAAGAGTGCTGATGGCAAGTGGATAATTTGCCGCTGAGTTTGGAAAGGATGAAACTATTTCCTCCGACACCGATCCCTTTATCATGCAATTTTGTAGGTATTGGAACTTGACACAGGCCGAAATGGAGTCATCATCGTGGACGCTTTGAAAGGCTGACCATAACTGCAGCCACTCCCGTGCTTCTCCTCCAAATTTCGGTAGTTCCAACTTCGGAAGTCGATGAAGATTTGACTTTCCTTCGTTCCCCCCGGAAACTATTGATTCTCGGTCTACTGTTGGTTTTGCTAGTAATTGTTCCATTTTTTGCAAAACGCCTTCAGACCTTCCAAATAGATTCGCTTGAACGATATCGACATCTTCAATTTCTTCATCTTCTCTATCCGCCTTTATCAGTTGTTCGATGAGACAATCACTGGCAATTAAGAACCTGTCTTTACATCTGAGGAGCTTTGGTCGTAGAGACATCAACATTTCTAGGCTTGGTTCTTGCTTTCCAAGTTCGCCATCTGCTTCTGCAATAACACTTTCCAAAGTCCTCTTTTTCGTCTCACAAGCTTTCTTGAGTTTGTCCATCTTAAATCCTTGGCAGGGCTCGCCACAATATTCGGTACACTTTTTGAATGGTACACTATGACAGGTTCGTTTGGTATTGAAAGAATGATTCAATTAATCATCCTTGATATTTTAAATTTTATTCAGGATAAATATAGATATAAATATTATGTTACAAATTAATTTTAGTAATTAAAGAAGTTAAAAAATGTTCGATTGAAAAGGATGGATTGGGAAGGAAGTCAGTCCGTGTTGGCCGTCAGAATTCGAAGGGTCCACTCCCGTGCTTCCCACGTGACCACCGCCGCCGCGCATGCGCGCCGACCGTGACGTCACCACCGTCCATCGGCGGTGGTGTTAGTTGAAAACTGTTCTTCTCTTCGTCGCGCGGGCGTGCCTTTCACTAACAATGAATAAATTGCAAACATTTTGTGATACAATTCTAGATATTCTCACAAGATTGATACCGTACTACGTGTATGCGAATAGGTTATGTAAATAAGAAACTTTAAACATCAAAATAATATGTGAAGTTATGAAACAAATAGTTGCTTTATTCTTGAAATTTACGAACTCTCAAAAGAATGTCGTGATTTACTTTAATATACTAAGCTGACAATTCTATTTTACGGCCTTTTTATTGGTGCGGCCGTTAGCGTCACGTGTATGCCACCGCCGTGGTTTATACTGCTGCGCTGGCGGCCTTATATCAGCACATCAACGCCACTCACCTAGCTTCATATCTCTCTATAGCATTTATTAGGGGAAATTCTAGCATTCCTTTTACATTAATTACACTATTTAACAAGTTTAATGCAAATTTAGGGAGAGCGGGGTGTCTTGTGTGCAAATAAAACATGGTAAAGATGCTATATAGGGCGAGCAGGGTGTCATATATGCAAATAAAACATGATAAAGATGCAAATTTAAGAAGAGCAGGGTCTCTAGGTTGACTTGTTTTCTCATAACGAGAAAGTTACAAAAAATGTCAATAATGCTTTAAAAGTTTACTTTTTTTAGCAGAAAATTGAAATGTGAAATTTTCATATTTTTCATTACATGTAGATGATTGTTATACGTTCGAATTTCTTTTATACATTTACACTTTGTATAAGTAAATAGAATGGCCCAAAGAATTTGCACATACCCAGCTGATTCGTATAGCTCTGAAAATTTTTCAAGAGCAAAAATAAATCTTCAGAAACATTATCATTCTTTGTGTCATCATAATATCATTGCTAATAATCAAATTAGAATTATCTTGTTATTATCTTTGTTTTTAAGCTTAAATAAGATTTTTTAAAATTTAGATGGTGCCTGTTTATAAAAATAAAACTTGTTATACCTTTTATATATATGGAGATCTGCAAAATATGTAAACTGTCTCCCGAGCACAAAAGAAAACTTTTGGAATAACTTGATGGTAATTTTCTAAAGGTTTAAGATATAAGAAAGCAAAAAAAGAGTACTTACTTAGCAAGTCAAAAAGTTTGTTACATAATGGCATTCTAATGATTAAATAGCCTTTTTGAATCATTCATCAAAAGTTACCGGATATTTGTGTGATACCACAATAATGAATCCATTTTGAAATGCTAGATTCTGCAATGCCTATCTTACGAATCATAAAGGCCACACAAGTGCACACCCAAAATCATTCTTAGGTTTCCCTTATTTTTAATGATAGTCAAAGCGAATACTTTTTTTTTTTAAAGTGTTATATATTTTCATTACTATAATTAATTACAACAAAAAACAACAAAAAGCCTTTATTTAGGGTCATTGACCCTATACAGGATTCATCAGAGGTATGCATAAGAACAAAGCATTGAGACAAAGGAAACAACGATATAGACAGAAGAAAAAGAAAAAAAAAGAGAAAAAACAAGAAAGAGAAAGAGGGAAGCAAGAAAAACAACACAAAAAGAGTAGCAGTAAGAAAGTGAGGAGTGAGTGTCACTTGGCCTTCTTCTGAGATATGAACTTGTGGAAACCATAAAACGCCGTAGCAATATACTTATTCTGGGTCATATTGTCAATTATTGATGGAAGTGAAGCACAGAGTTGCCCAGTTTTGAGCATAAGGGTTCTTCTTTCTTCTTTCAGAGCAGAGCAATCAAAAATATAGTGAGTGATTTCATTTTTTAGTTTTGAATTACAGAAGGTACAAATCGGGTCCTCACCGCAGAGCATCTTGGTGTGGTTTTCTCTAAAAAAACTTGAAAGTATTCTAACTTGTGCGAGTAGTCTTACAACCGGGAAAGGAAAATCCCCTAAAAGGTATCCCTCCGTCATGAAAGATATGTGAATGTCTTTGTAGTGAGAGTATAGCTTAGATTTATCCATTCTTGTAAGGTCGTTTTGTATAGATTGGTCTGCCGCTGTTTTTAAGAGCCCTGTAATCGCGCTCCTCAGCGTTTCAGGATCATCACAGGAAACAAGTGCAGGGGATCCATTATTGTTAAGCAGATTGGTGAGCTTTTTAATGAAACCGATGGGTGTGCCCGAAGCATTAGACAGTTCCCGTGTTCTATTAAAACATATTCGCGGCAATCTGTCACTGCTCATATTCAACACCCGCAGCCAATACTATAATTAATTATTTATATACTACTTTATAAACCATATATGTGTATATTCCTTGTTCTTTTTTTCCAAAAACGTATATTTTTAAAAGTAAACAAATATATATATATATAAGATAATAAAAGGCATATATTGGATTTTATAAAATATTTATTTTGCCAATATATATATATATAGTGAAGCGTTTTATTACATTCTCATTATGTATTATACACTGTAGGTTTTTCTATAGTCAGTATATATATGATAAAATATAAAAATTATTGTATGAGCGGCCAAGATAGGCCTTTCTTGCTTTTAATATATATTAAGAAAAAGGCATCTCCTATTCGGGCAACTGAAAGTTGCTGGTGACTAACGCTATCTTTCGGAATAAAGCCCGAAATGCCTACATGGTTAGCTTTACTTGATTAATCAATAATAGGTATTTGGTCAATTTTGCAATAATTAAACATCAATGAATAGTTGATATTTATTCCGACAGATGTGGCAAGTCATCAGCAACTTTTAGTTGACCGATCAGGAGATGTCTTTTTCTTAATTTATACGCCTGATACTATTTCACTTTTGTACTATTTTTCACAAATATATATATAAATGAATAAAAGGCATATATTGGTTGAATAATAAATTTAGATCCAATATATGCCTTTTATTTATTTAGAGATAGTATTATGGATTTCTTAATCTTTAAAATATATATAGGCTGAGCATTTAATGAAAATTAGATGTTTTGTTTAGCAAATAATATATATATCGATGGTAAGGTAAATAAATTACGTCATTTCTCAAGGTGTAAGCTTCTAGATGTTGAACAGAAATGTTCTCCACTAATTCCGCTTGATTTCATCTAAAGAAATATTGGATAAAGGTATAATATTTTTGTGCTGTGTGTGTTGTGGCGCAGTTTAACCTCATTATCATATTTAAAGTCATTCCCCTAACGCCCTTTTCAATATTCCGAATGAGCCAAAATTATTCAAGCCAAGTAAGGAGAGCACGGTGAATGTGAGGGGACCTTCAAATCAATATTCTGGAAGGTCGAACTATCAGATCGTTCATTGTCCTGCTGAGGCATAGTGCCAGTACTAAGATATAACTACGAGGTTTGAAGCTAATTGTAAAATTTAGTTGATTCTTGAGATAGTCAGAGTGTTTAATATCAAAAAGAATCTTACGCCTTTAAAATAGTTTTGAATTTTGATAACAGATGGCACGCAAGTGCATCATATTATAAATGTTCTAATAAAAGAAACAATTTGATATTTGCGGAAGAGCGATTGCTCGAAGCATATTATATATTTATAAATGTATGTAATTCTACTGTCCTCAAAGCTTATGTCCATAGTTCTTCTAAAATACCCATTCAAAGAGTCTATCAACAGTATCACTATAAAAGGAAGTTCCAAAAATGCAATATGGAGCCTTAAAATGCTTACCTGTTAGCATGTAGAAGGCGGAATAAATTGTTACCAAAAATGCAATATAACAGCGGTATGGTAGATTAAACTGGCGCAACCGCTGAGAGGGTTCACCACTCATGAGCCAGGCCCTCTCATTATTTTTCCATTGCAGCAAGGGCAGTAGAAATTGTTTAATATCAAAAATAATCTTACGCCTTTAAAATTGTTTTGAATTTTGATAGTTAGAGTGTGTTTCAACCTCTTCTTATAGTCACACTCTAGACTTTGATCAAGCATCAATATCAAACTATCAAAGAAAAACAGTACCAATTATTTTTGTATGTAATGGAATGTTGTATGAATTGTATATAAGCTGCTAAAATGTATTTAAGCGCAAGTATCCCAAGCTGGGATATCGCGTCCTATGAGTCAAATAAATATTTAAAAATATCAATTATTTTTGAAAAACTGTAATTTATTTTTGAATAATAAAATAATACTAGAAAAATTAACTTTAAAACAGGGAGATATACTTTATTTTAGGTTCTCATATGTAGGAAGTGATTTTATTTATCATTATTATTATTATTATTTTATTAGTTTTTAACATTTGTTGAATAAATTCATTCAAATAATTGTGCATCCTAATATTGATGCTTCATTATTATTTATATAATATATTGCTTTGTTATTTATTTTATATATATGATACATTAGCGCTCCATCTGTTGTAAGAAATGTAAACTAATTTTGACACGTATGATTCTTTTTTTAATAAAAGTAATTTTCTACTGCCCTTACTGGAATGATAAAATAATGGGAAGGCCTGGCTCATCAGTGGTGAACCCTCCAAGCGGTTTCGCCGATTTTTATTTTATTTATACTTACTTTTGTATAAAGATATAATATTTTAGTGTGTGGAGTGGACTTCGGGAATTGGCTTAACCATGGAGATGAGCACCACCACCATATTTTATTGGATGGTTTTTTGCCCAAAGATCTTGTGAGATGTACGCTTGTCACCTGCAACCCGCGACTTGCTGCGTTCTAAAATCAAAACCCCGTAAAGGATGACGAGTAGTCAATAGAAATATTGGAAAATAAAACAGAATTGTTTACTACGAAATGCATTCAATCTTTAAAATATTGGCATTCTGGATGGTTCTATATTTTCCTAATATATAGGTTTTTACCAACTCAGACAAACCTCAGAATGACACGACAATGAAACAAAATGAAATTTATAAAATACCAGAGCGATAATGAGATAAGTTCACGGGGTGTAGCAAAACAATAATTTCAAAATTAACATAATCTGTAAATAAAATAATAAATATTTACTACATAACTATTTTCCTATGGGATCTGTGGCACAAAGCATGCATATCTTGTTGCTACTCACATGCATCTAACATGTTCCATCCTAGAATTCCCTTGGATCTTGGGATATTTTCCTTGTAATTTTACGTATTTTTTGCGGCGTGAAGAGCGATTTTGTCTAAGAATCGTCTATAGGGATATATATATATACAATATAAATGTCCAAACGAAACACAAGTGATTCATATTTATTCAAAGAAACTAAGCAAATATATATATATATATATATATATATATATATATATAACGCATCCCTTATTAGATCAATATAAATATTTCATATCGGTTTATTTGTGCATAAATTGCAAACATTTTGTGATACAATTCTAGATATTCTCACACAATTGATACTCTACTACGTGTATGCGAATATGTTATGTAAATAAGAAACTTTAAACATCAAAATAATATGTGAAGTTATGAAACAAACAGTTGCTTTATTCTTGAAATTTACGAACTCTCAAAAGAATGTCGTGATTTACTTTAATATACTAAGCTGACAATTCTATTTTACGGCCTTTTTATTGGTGCGGCCGTTAACGTCACGTGTATGCTACCGCCGTGGTTTATACTGCTGCGCTGGCGGCAGTATATCAGCACATCGACGCCACTCACCTAGCTTCATATCTCTCTATAGCATTTATTAGGGGAAATTCTAGCATTCCTTTTACATTAATTACACTATTTAACAAGTTTAATGCAAATTTAGGGAGAGCGGGGTGTCTTGTGTGCAAATAAAACATGGTAAAGATGCTATATAGGGCGAGCAGGGTGTCATATATGCAAATAAAACATGATAAAGATGCAAATTTAAGAAGAGCAGGGTCTCTAGGTTGACCTGCTTCCTCATAACGAGAAAGTTATAAAAAATGTCAATAATGCTTTAAAAGTTTACTTTTTTAGCAGAAAATTGAAATCTGAAATTTTCATATTTTTCATTACATGTAGATGATTGTTAAACGTTCTAATTTCTTTTATACATTTACACTTTGTATAAGTAAATAGAATGGCCCAAAGAATTTGCACATACTCAGCTGACTCGCATAGCTCTGAAGAATTTTTCAAGAGTAAAAAGAAATCTTCAGAAACATTATCATTCTTTGTCATCATAATATCATTGCTAATAATCAAATTAGAATTATCTTGTTATTATCTTTGTTTTTAAGCTTAAATAAGATTTTTTTAAAATTTAGATGGTGCCTGTTAATAAAAATAAAACTTGTTATACCTTTTATATATATATATATATGGATTTCTGCAAAATATGTAAACTGTCTCCCGAGCACAAAAGAAAACTTTTGAAATAACTTGATGGCAATTCACTAAAGGTTTAAGATATAAGAAAGCAAAAAGAGTACTTACTTAGCAAGTCAAAAAGTTTGTTACATAATAGCATTCTAATGATTAAATAGCATGTTTGAATCATTTATCAAAAGTTACCGGATATTTGTGTGATACCACAATAATGAATCCATTTTGAAATGCTAGATTCTGCAATGCCTATCTTACGAATCATAAAGGCCACACAAGTGCACACCCAAAAAAATTCTTAGGTTTCCCTTATTTTTAATGATAGTCAAAGCGAATACTTTTTTTTAAGTGTTATATATATTTCATTACTATAATTAATTATTTATATACTACTTTCTAACCCATATATGTGTATATTATATTTTCTTTATTTCCAAAAACGTATATTTTTAAAAAGTTAACAAATATATATATATAGTTAAGCGTTTTATTATATTTTCATTATGTATTATACACTCTAGTTTTCTCTATAGTTATATAAATGTATATATATGATAAAATATAAAAATTCTTGTATGAGCGGCCAAGATATGCCTTTCTTGCTTTTAATATATATTAAGAAAAAGGCATCTTCTGATCGGGCAACTGAAAGTTGCTGGTGGCTAGCGCCATCTTTCGGAATAAAGCCCGAAATGCATACATGGTTAGCTTTACTTGATTAATCAATAATAGGTATTTGGTCAATTCTGCAATAATTAAAAATCAATGAATAGTTGATATTTATTCCGGCAGATGGCGCAGGCCATCAGCAAATTTTAGTTGACCGATCAGGAGATGCCTTTTTCTTAATTTATACACCTGATACCAGTACAACTTCACTTTTGTACTTTTTTTCACAAATATATTTATAAATAAATAAAAGGCATATATTGGTTGAATAATAAATTTAGATCTAATATATGCCTTTTATTTATTTAGAGATATTATTATGGATTTCTTAATCTTTAAAATATATATAGGCTGAGCATTTAATGAAAATTAGAAGTTTTGTTTAGCAAATAATCGATGGTAAAGTAAGTAAATTACGTCATTTCTCAAAGTTTAGGCTTCTAGATGTTGAACAGAAATGTTCTCCAGTAATTACGCTTGATTTCATCTGAAGAAATATAGGATAAATGTATAATATTTTTGTACTGTGTGTGTTGTGGCGCAAGTTTAAACTCATTATCATATTTAAAGTCATTCCCCTAACGCCCTTTTCAATATTCCGAATGAGCCAAAATTATTCAAGCCAAGTAAGGAGAGCACGGTGAATGTGAGGGGACCTCCAAATCAATATTCTGGAAGGTCGAACTATCAGATCGTTCATTGTCCTGCTGAGGCATAGTGCCAGTACTAAGATATAACTACGAGGTTTGAAGCTAATTGTAAATTTTAGTTGATTCTTGAGATAGTCAGAGTGTGTTTCAACCTCTTCTTATAGTCACACTCTAGACTTAGATCAAGCATCTATATCAAACTATCAAAGAAAAACAGTACCAATTATTTTTGTATGTAATGAAATGTTGTATGAATTGTATATAAGCTGCTAAAATGTATTTAAGCGCACGTATCCCAAGCTGGGATATCGCGTCCGATATGTCAAATAAATATAAAAAAGTACCATTTATTTTTGATTAATAAAATAATATTAGAAAAATGATTTTACTTTAAGGATATGCATGCACGAAATATTTAGAGATTTATTAGCCTGAAGGTTCTCATATGTAGGAAAAGTGATTTTATTTATCATTATTATTATTATTAGTTTATGAGTTTTTAACATTTGTTTTAATAAATTCATTCAAATCATTATGTATCCTAATATTGATGCTTCATTTATTGGCCTTATTATTTATATAATTATATTGCTTTGTTATTTATTTTATATATATGATAAATTAGCGCTCCATCTGTTGTAAGAAATGTAAACTAATTTTGACACGTGATTCTTTTTTTAATAAAAGTAATTTTCTACTGCCCTTACTGGAATGATAAAAATAATGGGAAGGCCTGGCTCATCAGTGGTGAACCCTCCAAGCGGTTTCGCCAATTTTTATTTTATTTATACTTACTTTTGTATAAAGATATAATATTTTAGTGTGTGGAGTGGACTTCGGGAATTGGTTTAACCATGGAGATGAGCACCACCACCATATTTTATTGGATGGTTTTTTGCCCAAAGATCTTGTGAGATGTATGCTTGTCACATGCAATCCGCGACTTGCTGCGTTCTAAAATCAAAACCCCGTAAAAGATGACGAGTAGTCAATAGAAATATTGGAAAATAAAACTGAATTGTTTACTACGAAATGCATTCAATCTTTAAAATATTGGCATTCTGGATGGTTCTATATTTTCCTAATATATAGGTTTTTACCATCTCAGTTTTTGCCGCTTAAAAGACAAACCTCAGAATGACACAGCAATGAAGCAAAATGAAATTTATAAAATACCAAAGCGATAATGAGAGAAGTTTACGGTGTAGCAAAACAAAAATTTCAAAATTAATATAATCTGTAAATAAAATAATAAATATTTACTACATAACTATTTTCCTATGGGATCTGTGGCACAAAGCATGCATATCTTGTTGCTACTCACATGCATCTAACATGTTCCATCCAAGAATTCCCTTGGATCTTGGGATATTTTCCTTGCAATTTTACGTATTTTTTTGCGGCGTGAAGAGCGATTTTGTTTAAGTATCGTCTAGAGGGATATATATATACAATATAAATGTCCAAAAGAAACACAAGTGATTCATATTTATTCAAAGAAACTAAGCAAATATATATACAGGGTGATCCAAAAGTCCCGCACAACTTTAAAAATTAATAACTCCGCGAATATTTGCGCTAGAGAAATGCGGTAAACACCATTGTGTTCAGGATGCAATGGGGTTTTTTATGGCAAATAATTAAAAATTCGAAATTGATTTTAGTTACAACTTTATTCGCTAGATGGCGCTCTACCAGAATCAGCGATTCAGCGGCCAAATTGTTTGATAAATTGAAAAATATAACTGAACGACACGTATTTTTCCTTTTTGAATACCAGGAAAGAACCCTAATAATATCAAATTATAAATTAATAAAACACCATTTCGCCAAAAGTTAGAAGAAATGGTTAACGATTTTTAAATACAATCTGAGATATGTAAAATAGGTATATGCAAATTAAAACACGTAGCAAAAAATATTTATATTTTAGATGGAGTTTTGTGAAATAGATCGAATGTTTGAAAATAACTACTGATATCAATACACGATTTTTGAAATGTTAATATAGTACCAAAAATTATGATGGCACTACTAATAGGATTTCTTGCTATAAGGAATGTATAGTTTCTTGACTAATTGGCGACACTTGACTATTTAACTGGAAATTTGTCATGATCCAAAAATGAAATATAGAGGGGAGTGACAAAATATATTTGTCGTACTTTATTCCAAATATCCTATGGGTTTGTCAAATGTCATCATTGTTTATTATACTGTACATAATTTTGAAAATGTATCCCCTGAAAAAAAAATCATTTTTAAATCGACCTTTTGCGTTGAAAAACGTGGTAGTAAAATCATTTTTTATTATTTTTTGCGCAAAACATCTAAAGTTGGGGGGGAAACAGAGATTATTCCTTATGCTATTTCTTCTAATGAGCGAAAAGCGATAAACTAAACATAAGGGGTAGAATTGTGTATACCATTGTTATTCGAGAAGGTATAACACTTTGGCCTGCACGACATAATATAAAATGTGGGCAAATGACAAACAAAAAAATTACCGTTTACAGGGTAAAAAAAAGAGTCAAGATGTGAGGACAGCATTTATTATTCCCATAACCCAAAACAAAGAGCTGCAAAATATAACACATCAGGTAACTACCTTCTCTCTTGTATTAGGTCACAATCCTTGCTCAATGTGGCGCCCTTCATTCTCAAACACCGCCTGCAGACGATAGATGACAGAATTGTCACAATTAAATAGTTGAAATTTATAAAACGTGCCATCTGATAGAAGCCTTCAACATGGCCAATGTGGTAGGCCGGCATCGATAAAAACGCGACTTAATGTACCCCCATAACCGAAATTGTAATGCGTCAAGTCTGGTGATATTGGGGGCCACAGGTATATAAAGTGGCGACTTATCAACGAATTTCACCGAACGTTTCCTTCAGCAATTGTTTGGCAACGCGGGAGATATGAGGAGGTCCTCCATCTTGCAAGAATGTTATTTCGCTTAGTACTTGTCTGTCCTGCAATATGGGAATAACCTTTTCTCTCAAAAGTTGAACATAACGTTCACCAGTTACAAAAATGGTTTTAAAAATTCTTCCATTGATTTTTTCAAAGAAAAATGGCCCAATAATAAATGAAGAAGTGAACCCACACAAAACTGTAACTCTGTGCTGATGAAGTGGTATTTCTGTAAAAATCCTAGGGTTTTCTGTTGCCAAAATGAGGCAGTTTTGAATGTTATATTCTCCCTTTATATAAAAGTGAGCATCATCTGTTCTTAGAACATTTGACAGCCAGTTTTCATCAATATCAATTTGCCGGAAAACCCATGCAGCGAATTCTTGACGCTTCTCAAAATCGCTGACTTTCAACTCGTGGAAACTTTGAATTTTGTTAGGATATTTTCATAGAAAAATTCTAAATGCGTGTTCTCTCCAAACTGTTCCATACGAAATCCCCGTTTGTCGAGAAACTTGTCTAGAACTTACTTCTCCATACGGGAATAACGTTTCAATAGCTTCAGCATTCTGCAAAACCGTAACAGCCACTGACTTGCATGTCGATATGGTCTTCCACTCCGAGGTTTTGCTTCCAGAGATCCAGTTTCCTCAAAACTTTTAATCAATCGCTTTAGAGAGTAGCAACTCATTGGTCCTTTACCGCTTCGAATATCTTTAAAGGAACGAAACACTCGTAAAGATTCAGTGGCAGATTCTGAATCACAATTAAAACAATTCACCAAGAGTGCTTTATCCTGTAGTGACGGCATTCCAGGGGGAAGGGGAGAAGTTCGACCACACCTCCTTGCGGTCCCCCTGGACCCTTGGAATATTTAACCAAATTCTGGTTCGTTTCCAAGATGACTAACGTTGCAACGGCACCCATTTTCAAATGAAGAGCAAAGCTGATATCTCCAGTAATGCTACCGCGTCCGGGGTAACCGCCGCATCAGGAGCTGCAGCTCGAGCTCATTATGAGAAATCTACTACGAGGACACAATTCAATCTACTACAACTCAATATAAATGGTACCCATAGGAAAGTAAAGAGCTGACTTGTCTTCTCTGTGACAACAATGTACATATTAATTGTCCTCAGGAGTCAAAATTGAATCAGAATCTGAGATTCAATATAAAAGATTATACAAAACTACGAATGGACAGACCGGGAAAATTCAGAGGAGGACTTGCCGTTTTGATTAAAACTCTAGAAATCAAATTTAAGGAAATCGCCTATAATCAGAGTAAGCCTAGAGAAAGCACGACAGAAGCTCAGGCAATAGAAATCTATCTTACAGATAAAACAATTCCAATCATAAATGTTTATCACCACGATAATACTAGCATCAATACAGGCCTGATAGAGACATTGAGTGAAGCGTCTTCGGATATCGCAATCATACTTGGTGATTTTAACGCCGAAAGACCAATTTGGGGATCACCTGTCCAGGATAACAAAGGTCAGCAGTTTGAGGACATGCTAACCGACCTCGACCTTACGCCGTTAAATAACGAAAAGAACACCTATATATCCAAGTCCACAGGCACAGAATCCGCAATAGACATCACAGCGATAAATTACAACATCGCACCCACAACACAATGGAAAATTCTGAAAAGTGCAATCAGTGACCACAAACCAATTTTAACAACCCTAAAATTCAAAATTGAGAATTTTCAACAGAATAAAAGAACACTGGTAAAAAAAATACAGAAAAACTTGAAGAACTGTGCAACGAAGAATTAAATCACAGAACGATTGACAAAAACTTGGAAATATTCTCTTTGAACATATCCAAAGCTGCAAAAGTATCGATACCTAGATGTAGACGTAAAGACCTGTGAATACTTTACTGGAAGGACCACAATATCGAGGCAATGATTGCAGAGATAGACAATAAAAATGAACTTCTTAAAACAAATAAAACAGAAGAAATCATAAAGGAACTCATTGAAGTTAGTCACAAAATAGAACAAGAAATTTGGATATTCAAACAAGAAAAATGGGCAGAATTCTGCGAAGAAAATGGATCCAAAAAAGGAAAGCCATCACTGGAATATAATTATTGTTATAAAACTCAAAACCAACACTAATCCTCCAATACTCTAACCGATATGAATAGCGAGAACGAACAAACAGATGTGGCTGACATAATTTCTGAATATCTTTCAAGCACTTCCAGACTCAGCTATACGAATGAAGGCAGGACTCTAAAAATTAATATAAACAAGTTAGTTAAACAAGCAAGAAATTACCATCAACAAGATATTTACTCGAGAGACTTCACACTGAATGAGCTAAATTCATCAATAGGAAAGTTAAATCCAAGATGTCACCTGGAGATGCTCTAATCTTTGGTCAAATGATTAAACACTTTGGAGACGAAGCTAAAATTCAACTCCTACGAATACTGAACATTTCATGGCAAACTAGTAAACTACCAAAGAATTGGAAGATATCAATTATAGTGCCAATACTGAAGCCAAACAAAGATGCTAAGGAATGCAAGAACTATCGGCCAATTGCTCTTACCAGCATACTTTGTAAAATAACAGAATGAATTATCCACTCTAGGCTCATAGTCTGGCTCACTAACAATAATAAAATAAACTTCTGCCAAACTGCCTAAAGATCCAGACACTGTACAACTGATAAACTGTTCTACTTCTGTCAATCAATAATAGATTTCTAGGAAAAACCACTAAAGAAGACAACGGCCGTATTCCTGGATATGACCTCAGATTTTGTTCGAGTGTAGAAATTATTTGAAAGGCTGCACAACATCGGAGTAAGAGGAAAAACCTTAATCTGGATTGCAGACTTCTTAAGGGGAAGAAGGATAAAGGTTCGGGTCAATAGAACATTTTCCAAGGACCGAAGAACATGGGCTGGTGTACCTCAGGGATCTGTGCTTAGTCCTCTACTCTTCTCGCTATATATTAACTGTTGTTTATGTAAATAGATGAATATAAGTTGTATTATTTAAAGCCTCATATTATGTAAAAATATATGTATATATAAATTATACATTAGTTGTTGGCCATGGTCAAGTTTGAGCTCTTGTACGTCTAATTACGACACAACAAAAGTGGCGACGAGGATGCGCGATCTACAGAGCCAGTAAAAAGCTAAGGAAAACGGCGTCTATGCAAGTATAACAACTACATCTTTTAAACAAATCTGACTCTCGGATTATGGAGAGGAAAAATAAGAAAATGGGTTAAGATTACATCTTTTAAACTATCTGAATCAAGAAAACAAAGGAGTAGAAAAGATCAGCATGACAAGTTCAAAGTTAATAATACCTTTTAGATGCTATATCCCAGTGGAGGACACTTCGATTTTTTTATACAAAAATTTGAGGCTTTCTTTTTGGCATCTGAAGAAGGAGATTAAAGTGCTGATTTTTACCTCGCTACCAGATTCTGAAACTTTGAAGCAGGGAAACGACATTTTCTTCCTGGTCTAATGAAAGATCAACCCTATGATACTATCATTCAAAGAATTAAGCTGCATTTGGATCCAAAGAAGAAAGTGATACCACAGCGATGCAGATTTTTAAAGAGAATTCAACAGGAAGGAGAATCAATTTCGGAATATCTTAGAGAATTGAAACATTTGGCAATAAATTGTGATTTCGTCGATATGTTGGGAACCATAATGCGAGACCGTTTTGTGGCTGGAATCAAGTCGGAAATCCTGCAAAAGAAGCTATTACAAGAGGAAGACGATGTCACCCTGGATAAAGTTTTTGCAGTGGCGATCTCGTTCGAATTGGCGGAGATAAATACAAGAGAATTACAAGATAAATTAGTGGCCAAGATATCCCCTGTGAATTGAAAGGATAAAAAGGGCGAGTACAATAATAGTACGGCGCAGTATAGGCCTTTCAGGCAAAGTGGCAAAGGCAAAATAGTGTGCTATAGATGTGGTGAAAGACATTCACACGTGGCATCTGTTTTACCTCATAGAACAAAGACTTGTTTTAAAATGTAATAAACTGGGTCATTTAAGTAGGGTTGCAAAGCTAGTAAAAGAATGTGGGGATGTAAATTTGTACAAAAGGACTCTATATATTCTGTACAGGGTGAAACTGATGCCACAATAAATTTAACAGTAGATGATTATTCTTTGTGCTTTACAATAGATACAGGAAGTCCAGTTACGTTAATACCTAAAGATATTTATAAGAATTATTGGCAAGGTAAAAGATTATTTCCAACAAATTTAAGATTAAAATCCTTTTGTGGTAAATATATAGAGATTATAGATCAAAGAAATGTGTTTGTAAAAGAAGCCAACCAATATTTACGATAAATAGTTGTAAATGAAAAAATCCAGGTAATTTTATTAGGAAGAGAATGGCTTAAACAGTTAAAACTTGATTGTTCTATATTGTTTAGCATTAAAATTTTAAATAATGAATATAATATCTTTTATTATCTTTTATTATTACATCATGAAACGCGATATCCCAAACTCAGGGATATTTGCGTCGAGACCTCTTTACATCACAACAAATCGGCTATATACAATCCTGTTCAATTCATTATATTACATAATTAACAAAGAAAATTGTCCGAAGATAAAAACAAGCAACAAACCAAAACTCACAAAGCAAGCATAGCAATTCTTTTCCTTCTAATTTTCCCTCTCCCTTTTCCAATTTAAAAGAAAGTTGTAAATAAATTTGCAAAATTGATCAAAACTTTTGCACCTCTCTTTATTGCCTACAAATTCATCAAGCCGTCCAATACGACCAAATTTGTCTTCTCTATAAACCCGGAAAATTGGGCAATTCATAAGTAGATGTTTCGAGTCCTGAATTTCACCTCCGCAGAAGCATCCCGGTTCCTTCACCGCGCCGATAGTTGCCAAAAATTTCCCAAAATTACCATGATCTGTAATGAATTGGATATTATAAAAATTTGGACGGAAAAATCTTGGGATTCCGGACACGAAAAAGCTTCTGAAAATTTCATTAGTATTATCAAAATTTTCCTTCATTTTTGCGTGTAAGAATGATTTGACTATACTTGGAGCATGGGGTTCGTAAGTAATTAGATCTTCAGTGGACAGATGAGTTAGATCATATTTGATTATTCTAGATTCTATATAGTCTATTAGGAGTGGAATTTTTGCCAAACTATGCACACAGTTTGAAGATGTGGTTTTATATGCTCTAACTGCCCATAAAATGATCTGGTACTGCATGGAATTCAGTTTTTGTTTAGAACGACTGTTTAAATATTTAAGCCAAATTTCTGATCCGTATGTAAGTACAGGCCTTATTATTGTTTTATATAAAGTTAACCTCTTTTGTGTATCTAAACCCAACACATTGCCGCTTAGTGAACATAATAAATTTTTCATACGCCCTGCCTTACACAGAATATCATTTACATGTGGAGTAAAGTTAACTTTATTTTTCCATTTGTGATTTGAAAATTTCATTCCCAGAATTTTTACTTGCTTGACCGGCCTGATTATATTGTTATTAACCTCAATAGGTATTTTTTCTCTGTTATGCAGGTATAGCAAATTAGTTTTCTCTGTACTGATCGTTAATTTATTTCTATTACACCATTGGATCACATAATTTAAGGTGTATTCACTTACGGTTTTTAGTCCTTCAATAGTCCTTAAATATATAAAAATTTGATAGATAGGTATGCAGATTATTTTAACAAAGATTTGGGCTGTCTAAAGAACGTTAGAATAAATTTTAATTTAAAAAAGGATATGACTCCTGTGTTTTGTAAGGCCAGAAGTTTACCTTTCTCTCCAAAAAACAAAGTAGAGAATGAAATTGATCGTTTAGTGAATTCTTGCATTTTATAACCTATAGTGCATGCATATTGGACCGCTCCAATAGTACCGGCATCAAAAAAGGATGGTAGTGTAAGGATATGTGGTGATTTTAGATGTACAGCTAATAAAGCAATAGAATTAGATAGATATCCCATTCCATCGATCGATGAGATCTTTTCAAAATTATCTACAAGCACCGTACTTTCGACTCTAGACCTATCACAGGCTTACTTACAAGTAATGTTAGCGGAAGAAGCCAAAGCTGTTGTTAATATAAACACAACAAATAGGTTGTTTTCTTATAAAAGACTACCATATGACGTAGCGGTAGCACCAAATAAATTTCAGAGGATTATGGAAGGCCTATTTTCTGATTTGCCAGGTGTCGCCTGCTACATAGATGATATTTTGGTTGCAGGAAAATACTTTGAAGATTATGATCAAAAGTTGGATCTAGTGTTTAGATGATTGCTAGAAAAAGGTTTAAAGTTAAACAGATATAAATGTAAATTTAAAAAGAAATCGGTGGAATTTTTAGGGTTTAAAATGGATAAATATGGACTGCATCCTTTAGAAAATAAAATTAAAGCAGTGATAGAGGCGCCTGAACCTAAATAATGTTTCGCAATTGAGATCTTTCATAGGACTCTTGATTTATTATTATAGATTCATAAAAAATATAGCAAACATTTTAGCGCTATTCTATCAACTTTTGAATAAAAATTGTAGATGGAACTGGACGAAAAATATCGAATGTTATTTAAAAAATGTAAATCATTATTAATGGACTATGGACTAGGCGTAATTCTGAGTCATAGAAATGATAGAAAGGAAGAATGCCCTATAGCTTTTGCTTCTAGAACATTAACTGAAGCGGAAAAACGGTACTCTCAACTAGAAAAGGAAGCGTTGAGCATAACTTATGGCGATGAGAAATCAAGACAATACTTACTGGGACGAAAATTCGTATTAGTCACAGACAACCGACCCTTAATTCATATATTTTCACCTCAGAAACCAATTTCCATATGTGCAGCATCCAGAATTAAAAGATGGTCCTTAAAATTAGCTGCATTTAATTATACTGAGGATTTTTCGAAAAGATAGTGATAATTCCAATGTTGACGCATTGTCACGTCTTCCTTTAGAATCGAGTGTCAGGGAGTTTCTTGATGAAGACCAGGTACTTCTTCTCAGGAAGTTGAATGAGGTACCGTTCTCTTTTAGGGAGGTGGCATATGAGACGTCCCGAGATAAAATACTGTCTATAGTATAACAACAACAACAACAACAAAAGCCTTTATTTAGGGCATTCCGCCCCATTACTGTCTATAGTATTAAGGAATGTTAGAGAAGGCAACTGTGTGTGTGTGTGGAAATTCACAAGGGTACTGAGGGAAAACCCACTAGCTCCTTATTATAAGATCAATGAGGAATTAAGTTTGGAGTTTGATTGTTTTCAATGGCGTGAAAGAGTGGTGATTCCTCAAAAATTAAGATCTTTAATTTTAAATGACTTGCATGAAATACACATGGGATTGTTAAAATGAAGATGATTGCCAGACGGTATTTTCTGGTGGCCAGGCATAGACAGTAACATCAAAGAGTTAACCAGAGAATGTAGAGTATGCCAAGAATCGGCAAGCATGCCTCCGGCTACCATCTCGGAATGGACTTGGCCCGAAAAACCGTGGCATCGACTTCATCTTGATCTAGCGGGTCCGTTCATGGGAAGAATGTTTTTGGTTCTCGTGGACGCATACTCAAAGTTGATAGAAATTTTTATCATCAAAGATATTACCAGAAAAACGATCATAAGTCATCTTAGAGAAATTCTCGCCAGAATTGGATTGCCCCAATATTTTGTTACAGATAACGGAAGACAGTTTATCTCCGGTGAATTCGAGCAATTTACCAAAATGAATGGTATACGGCACACTAAGACCAGTCCGTATAATCCTAGTACAAATGGTTTAGCTGAAAGATATGTAAGAGAGTTTAAAACCCGTTTGAGAAAGAATAATGGAAAGGATGATTTAGAGACGAATCTACAAAGTTTCCTATTTGCTCATAGAGCATTCCCCCAAACTGTAATAAAGGAATTCCCCGGCGGAACTGCTAATGAAGAGAAGTTTAAGATCAAGATTCTCGAATTTAATACCAAGATGAGAAATCCGCGAGAGGTATTTCATGAGGCCGTAAGAAGGCAGGAGCAGTTTACTACAGGTTGCGAGGTTTATTTCCGCAACTATGCAACTGGACCTAAACGGTAAAAATGTACCATTTTGGAATTATTAAGCTACCGTCACTACCTTATAAGTTACGAGGGTGTCGTGTATAAGAGGCATATCAATCAATTGCGACCTGTGAGAAAGAAACAAGTGGAGACAAGAAATTTGATACTTCCTCGAACATCAGGAGAGAAGCTTGTAGGTGGAAGTCAGAAATAAAGTGAAGCGAAGGTTCCAGAGGTTACATCAGGAAACAAGGAGGAGACTGCTTCTGTGCACGTACTCTCTTGCACTCCTATACCAGGGCCTGTTGCTGTGCACGTGCCCTCTTGCACTCCTAAACCGGAGGCTGCCGCTGTGCAAGTGCCCGTCCGCAGTCCTAGACCTCAGAGAGCCAGGAAACCCCTAGACCGACTGGAGTATTATTAAGGGGGGAGATGGGTTGTGTATGTAAATAGATGAATATTATTTGCATTCTTTAAAGTCTCATTATGTAAGAATAAATGTGTATATAAATTGGACATTTTTGTTGGCCAAACGAAAAGAATCTGAGGCTCTTTATTGGACACGACAAAAACAACAACGGCATTCCAGAGTAAAATAAATCATCAGAGATAGATAAATATTTTTCAAATGAATTAAAATAAATATAATCGATACTGAGAGAGAGTTGAATTTAAAAAAAAAAATAGAAAATTATTATTTTCGAAATATAAATAGCTGAGAGGATTCCAGCAAACCGCATCTAAAATATCAGGTTTTTTTTTTGCTACATGTTTTAATTTGCATATACCTATTTTACATATCTCCGATTGTATTTAAAAATCGTTAACCATTTCTTCTAACTTTTGGCAAAATGGTGTTTTATTAATTTATCATTTGATATTATTAGGGTTCTTTCCTGGTATTCAAAAAGTAAAAATACGTGTCGTTTAGTTATATTTTTCAATTTATCAAACAATTTGGCCGCTGAATCGCTGATTCTGGTAGGGCGCCATCTAGCAAATAAAGTTGTAACTAAAATCAATTTCGAATTTTTCATTATTTGCCATAAAAAATCCTATTGCATCCTGAACACAATGGTGTTTACCGCATTGCTCTAGCGCAAATATTCGCAGAGTTATTAATTTTTAAAGTTGTGCGGGACTTTTGGATCACCCTGTATATACAGTGGTACCTCGACATACGAGCGCCCCAACATACGAGTTTTTCGAGATACGAGCCGATGAGCAAGTGATTTTTTGCTTTTAGTTACGAGCGAAATTCGAGATACGAGTTCGGTTCGGTAGTGTTTAAGATATTAATCTTTGATTTTAAATGTTTCTTTTTGACCAGTACTTTTTTTTTTTGGCTTTTCCTAAAATGTTTCTTTCTTCTTCTTCATTGTTATTTGTTCTATATGCAAAGCTTTGTTTTTTAAGACTTGAATAAACAAATTCAAGTTTATTATATTTTTGCGTGCTTTTAAAGTTAAAACACAACAGGTAGTAACACGCAGTCGCGCCATCACGATCAGTTAGCAGCGTGCTTCCGCTGTGATAAGTTGTGTTTTTGTGTTCGCGTTTTGTGTTGCGTTTACATTTACAGTTTTAGTTCATTTATTTTTATAACCATGGATCGGAAGAAAGTTTGTAAAAAGTCAAGTGCTAAGAAAAAGATTATGAGTATTGAATTAAAACGTGAAATTATAGAAAAACATGAGCAAGGTGTTCGAGTTGTTGACTTGTCGAGGCAGTATGGCCGTAGTACGTCCATGATACGTTCTGTGCTTAAACGAAAGGAGTCGATAAAGAGTGTAACGCCGGCTAAGGGCCTTACGATAATTTCCAAGCTGCGAACCTCCCTTCATGAAAATATGGTGAAACTGCTGATAAAAGCATACTGAGGTTATGCAAGTAATTGGTTTTGAGGAGTCAGAGGAGGAGGTTATTTCTACAAGTGAGATAAAGGAGATCTTAGGAATGTGGGAGAGAGTCTCACAGTTCGTGGAAAAAAAACACCCAGAAAAAGTTGCAACAGGTCGTGCATCTGACCTTTTTAATGACACTTACCTAACTCATTTCCGGAACATTCTGAGAGGGAGGAAGAAACAAACCTCCTTGGACATGTTTTTTTCTAAACGGCCTACAGGTGAAAGCGAGAAAAATGTAGCGAAAAAGGCAAAGACCAGTGAGGATATCTAATTTATTTCTTTACATTATCTTTTTTGTTTTTGTGCGATAAATATTTGATATTTATAAATACGTTTTTATTATTTAAAACCACGTAATAAAAATAACAGGGGTGACATTTTGGAAGTTGGAACGGATTAATGGTAGTTCAATTGCTTTGTATGGGGAAATTTGCTTCGAGATACGAGTAATTCAAGATACGAGCAAGGTTGCGGAACGAATTAAACTCGTATGTCGAGGTACCACTGTATATATATTATATTTAAAAATATATAATATTACTGTTGTTTTGGATCATCTGGTTGATTATGCTATGGTGGTGCAGTCGTGGCATGAATCTTCTTGAAAGTAAAATAATAAAAATAGTCTTGATCAGATATTGCTTTAATTGTGAGCTTATGGGATATATAAAAAAACTAGTTTGATAAAAGTACTGCCTGGCTTAAGGCGTAAGAATAAAAAATAAAAAGCTTATTTACATAATGTACAAAAGTTTTGGGTCGGCCAGCGGGGAGAAAATATCTTTATTTTATGGGGCTGCTAACCAAAATGAATGATTTTTAAGCCCCGATGGACGCATAAAGCGGAATATATACAAAGCATAGTTGGAGGGGCCTGGGAATGGGTGGCCAGGGATCATCGCCAGGTGAGGCCAGGAGAGCCGGGATGTAGAGGAGGACCGGGGGGGGGGGAGCAGGGTGGTGATCCAGGGAGTTCAGGGGGTGGCAGAGACGGGTTCAATGGTGTTGAGCCCAGGGGTGACCGTGGAGAGCAGACAGACCGCAATGATTAAAGTATACGATTTTTAAGCCCAAAAGGTGTAGCAGGCAGACAAGCCGCAATGCACAATGTCAAAGTATCAAGGTGCTGCACGCAACCAGGCTGTTCAAAAAGGTTAGATTCCCCAGGCCAGAAAGGCCAGCGGGGAAGAACAACAATCAGTTTATATAGTAGAAGCGTGACCTCTGGCGGTCGATTAAAACAGAGTATTTATATCTATGAAATTATAACTTTAAATAAAATATTTTAATATAACATTTTAAATAATATCTTAATATAACATATATATATATAACGCATCGCATCCCTTATTAGATCAATATAAATATTTCATATCGGTTTATTTATGTATAAATTGAAAACATTTTGTGATACAATTCTAGATATTCACACACAATTAATACCGTACTACGTGTATGCGAATATGCTATGCAAATAAGAAACTTTAAGCATCAAAATAATATGTGAAGTTATGAAACAGTTATGAACAGTTGCTTTATTCTTGAAATTTACGAACTCTCAAAAGAATGTCGTGATTTCCTTTAATATACTAAGCTGACAATTCTATTTTACAGCCTTTTTATTGGTCCGGCCGTTAACGTCACGTGTATGCCACCGCCGTGGTTTATACTGCTGCGCTGGCGGCCTTATATCAGCACATCGACGCCACTCACCTAGCTTCATATCTCTCTATAGCATTTATTCGGAGAAATTCTAGCATTGTTTTTACATTAATTACACTATTTAACAAGTTTACTGCAAATTTAGGGAGAGCGGGGTTTCTTGTGTGCAAATAAAACATGATAAAGATGCTAAATAGGGCGAGCAGGGTGTCGTATATGCAAATAAAACATGATAAAGATGCAAATTTAAGAAGAGCAGGGTCTCTAGGTTGATCTGTTTCCTCATAACGAGAAAGTTACAAAAAATGTCAATAATGCTTTAAAAGTTTACTTTTTTTAGCAGAAAATTGAAATGTGAAATTTTCATATTTTTCATTACATGTAAATGATTGTTATACGTTCTAATTTCTTTTATACATTTACACTTTGTATAAGTAAATAGAATGGCCCAAAGAATTTGCACATACCCAGCTGACTCGTATAGCTCTGAAGAATTTTTCAAGAGCAAAAAGAAATCTTAAGAAACATTATCATTATTTGTCATCATAATATCATTGCTAATAATCAAATTAGAATTATCTTGGTATTATCTTTGTTTTTGCGCTCAAATAAGATTTTTTTTTTAATTTAGATGGTGCCTATTTATAAAAATAAAACTTGTTATACCTTTTATATATATGGAGATCTGCAAAATATGTAAACTGTCTCCCGATCACAAAAGAAAACTTTTGAAATAACTTGATGGCAATTTTCTAAAGGTTTAAGATATAAGAAAGCAAAAAAAGAGTACTTACTTAGCAAGTCAAAAAGTTTGTTACATAATGGCATTCTAATGATTAAAAAGCATGTTTGAATCATTTATCAAAAGTTAGCGGATATTTGAGTGATACCACAATAATGAATCCATTTTGAAATGCTAGATTCTGCAATGCCTATCTTACAAATCACAAAGGCCACACAAGTGCACACCCAAAATCATTCTTAGGTTTCCCTTATTTTTAATGATAGTCAAAGCTAATACTATTTTTTTAAGTGTTATATATTTTTCATTACAATAATTAATTATTTATATACTACTTTATAAACCATATATGTATATATTCTTTGTTCTTTTTTTTCCCAAAAACGTATATTTTTAAAAAGTAAACAAATATATACATAGAATATATATATATAGAAAAAAAAAAAGATAAGTGGGTCAGGTGTTGATATTAAAAATAAAGAAGGCATCTCCTGACCACGAGCACATGTGCTTTTTAGATGGCAGAGCGCCATCTAGTGGAGCAAAAAATAAACTAAACGTTTATTTAGCTTGCTCCTTGATATTTGGCCAACCCAATTTCTTGATAAATCAAGAAAAGCCATCCACGAACGCGTTTCGCGCTGTTGGCGCTCGTCAGCGTGGAAAAGGCTGTAACCACTGCGACCAAAAAGATATGGTTCGTGGATAGCTTTTCTTGATTTATCAAGAAATTGGGTTGGCCAAATATCACGGAGCAAGCTGAATAAACGTTTAGTTTATTTTTGCTACACTAGATGGCGCTCTGCCATCTAAAAAGCACATGTGCTCGTGATCAGGAGATGCCTTCTTTATTTTTAATATACAGGGTGATCCAAAAGTCCCGCACTATTTTAAAAATTAATAACTCCGCGAATATTTGCGCTAGAGCAATGCGGTAAACACCATTGTATTCAGGATGCAATGGGATTTTTTATGGCAAATAATGAAAAATTCGAAATTGATTTTAGTTACAATTTTATTCGCCAGATGGCGCTCTACCAGAATCAGAGATTCAGCGGCCAAATTGTTTGATAAATTGAAAAATATAACTGATCGACAAGTATTTTTCATTTTTGAATACCAGGAAAGAACCCTAATAATATCAAATGATAAATTAATAAAACACCACTTCGCCAAAAGTATGAAGAATTGTTTAACGATTTTAAATACAATCAGAGATATGTAAAATAGGTAAATGCAAATTAAAACATGTAGCAAAATATTTATTTTTATATGAGGTTTTGTGAAATAGATTGAATGTTTGAAAAACACTGCTGATATCAATACACGAATTTTTGAAATGTTAATATAGTACCAAAAATTATGATGGCACTATTAATAGGATTTCTTGCTATAAGAAATGTGTAGTTTCTTGACTGATGGGCGACCCTTGACTATTTAACTGGATATTTGTCATGATCCAACAAATGAAATATAGAGGGGAGTGACAAAATATATTTGTCGTACTTTATTCCAAATATCCTATGGGCTTGTAAAATGTTATCATTGTTTATTATACTGTACACAATTTTTAAAAATGTGTCCCCCCAAATAAAAATAATTTTTAAATCGACCTTTTGCGTTGAAAAACGTGGTAGTAAAATCATTTTGTATTATTTTTTTTTTCACAAAATTTATAAAGTTATTGGTGTACAGAAAATATTCCTTATGCTATTTCTTCTAATGAGCGAAAAGCGAAAACTAAACATAAGGGGGAAAATTGTGTGTACTAGTGTTATTCGAGAAGTTATAACACTCTGGTTTGCACGACATAATATGTGAGCAAATGACGAACAAAATATTACTGTTCACAAAAAAATAGAGTCAAGATGTGAGGACAGCATTTATTATCCCCATATCCCAACACAAAGAGCTGCAAAATATTGGTAGATAATATAATACATGGCGGCTTATCTAACACATGAGGTAACTGCTTTCTCTATTGTATTAGGTCACAATCCTTGCTCAATGTGGCACCCTTTATTCTCAATCACCGCCTGGAGACGATAAATGACAGAATGGACAGCATTAAATAACATATATCTGTTGAAATTGATAAAACGTGCCATCTGATAGAATACTTCAGCATGGCCAATGTGGTAGGCCAGCATCGATAAACACAAGATTTAATGTACCCCCATAGACAAAAATCGCAAGGCGTCAAGTCTGGTGATCTTGGAGGCCACTGGTATATAAAGTGGCGACTTATCATACGATTTTCACCGAACGTATCCTTCAGCAATTGTTTGGCACCTCGGGAGATATAAGGAGGTCCTACATCTTTCATGAATGTTATTTCGCTTAGTGCTTTTGCCCTGCGATATGGGAATGCCCTTTTCTCTCAAAGGTTGAACATAACGTTCACCAGTTACAAAAACGGTTTTAAAAGTTCTTCCATTGATTTTTCAAAGAAAAATGGCCCAATAATAAAAGAAGTGAACCCACACAAACCTGCAACTCTAGGCTGGTAAAGTGGCATTTCTGTAAAAATCCTAGGGTTTTCTGTTGCCCAAATGCGGCTATGAATGTTAAATTCTCCGTTTAGATAAAAGTGAGCATCATCTGTCCACAGAACATTCGACAGCCAGTTTTCATCAATATCAATTTGCCGTAAAACCCATGCAGCGAATTCTTTGACGCATCTCAAAATCGCCAACTTTCAGCTCGTGAAATCTTTGAATTTTGTATGGGTACACACAATAGAGACATTAAGTGAAGCGTCTTCGGACATCACAATCATACTCGGCGAATTTAACGCCAAAAGTTCAATTTGGGGATCACCTGTCCAGGATAACAAAAGTCAGCAGGTTGAGGACATGCTAACCGACCTCGACCTTACACCGTTAAATAACGGAGAGAACACCTATCTATCTAAGTCCACAGGCACAGAATCCGCAATAGACATCACAGCGATAAATTACAACATCGCACCCACAACACAATGGAAAATCCTGAGAGGTGCAATCAGTGACCACAGACCAATTTTAACAACCCTAAACTTCAAAATTGAGAATGTCCATTAGAATAAAAGAATATGGAACTTTAGGAAAGCCGACTTGAAAAAAAATCACAGAAAAGCTTGAAGAACTGTGCAACGAAAAATTGAATTACAGAACGCTTGACAAAAACTTGGAAAAATTCTCTTCGAACATTTCAAAAGCTGCAAAAGCATCGATACCTAGAGGTAGATGTAAAGACCTGTGGATACCTTACTGGAAGGACCACAACATCGAGGCAATGATTTCAGAGAGAGAGACAATATCAATGAACTTCTTAAAAAAATAAAACAGAAGAAAACAGAAAGGAACTCATTGAAATTAGTCACAAAATAGAACAAGAAATTTGGATATGCAAACAAGAAAAATGGCAGAATTCTGCGAAAAAATGGATCCAAGAAAGGACAGCCAACACTGGAATATGATTAGAGTGTTAGAGAACAATCAAAACCAACACCAATCCTCCAATACTCTAACCGATATGAATAGAACAGCGAGAACGAGAACAAACAGATGGCTGACTTAATTGCTGAATATCTTTCAAGCACTTCCATACTCAACTATACGAATGAAGACAGGACTCTAAAAATAATATAAACCAGTTAGTTAAACAAGCAAGAAACTTCCATCAACAAGATATTTTCTCGAGAGACTTCACACTGAATGAGCTAAACTTATCAATAAAAAAATCCAAGAGAGGTCACCAAGAGATAATTTAATCTTTGGTCAAATGATTAAACACTTTGAAGACAAAGCTAATAATCAACTCCTACGAATACTGAGCATTTCATGGCAAACTGGTAAACTACCAAAGAATTGGAAGATATCAATTATAGTGCCAATACTGAAGCCAAACAAAGATGCCAAGGAATACAAGAACTATCGGCCAATTGCTCTCACCAGCATACTTTGTAAAATACCAGAACGAATTATCCACTCTAGGCTCATAGTCTGGCTCACTAACATTAATAAAATAAACCTCTACCAAACTGCCTATAGATCCCAGCACTGTACGACTGATCAACTGTTCTACTTCTGTCAATCAATAATAGATTCTTTCCAGGAAAACCCGCCAAAGAAGACCACGGCTATATTCCTTGATTTGACCTCAGCTTTTGATCGAGTGTGGAGGGAGAAATTACGTGAAAAGCTGCACAACATCGGAGTAAGAGGTAAAGCATTAATCTGGATTGCAGACTTCTTAAGGGGAAGAAGGTTAAAGGTTCGGGTCAATGGAGAATTTTCCAAGGAAGGAAGAACATGGGCTGGTGTAACTCGGGGATCTGTGCTCAGTCCTCTACTCTATCTGCTATATATTAACGACATCCATCCTTACCTCACTGAAGACACAAAGGTTGCCTGTTATGCAGATGATATAGCCATATGGCACACAAGTAGCAGCATAGAAAAAATCGTAAAAAATACTGAACACATCAATGAGAGGACTGGAAAAGTGGGCAATGGAACTCCAAATGACCATTAACCCAATAAAACCAAACCTATGCGTCTTCTCCACTCACAGGGAAAAAGGCATAAATATAACCACAAAATAAGCATAAACAAACAAATAATTGATAAAATTAGAAATCCATAATACCTAGGTGTGATACTGCAGTCCTGGATCTTTCAAGTTGGTCTCGAGGACCACGCCATCACCATCTCCTAAGCGGCGAAGTACGCGATCTACGTATTCATCGTAGATCGCAAAATGCGTGGTGTCGCTGGAGACCCACTGGCGATCTCCACCAAATTCTGCAGCGCTGGCAGAGGCGCCATATTCATTGTACATAGTGTATATAATGCATATTATATTTTTTTAATAGTGCAGACTGTGCATGTATTGACAAGATGTCAACAAAATTATTTTAATTATTATTGATGAGGAATTGGAATTTTCAGAACACATAATTAGCACCTCAAATAGAGCTATCAGAAAATCAAACATTCTGAGAAGGCTATGTGGAACAAATTGGGGAGCAAAACCCAGATTTCTCAGAACAAGATATACCACCTTAATAAGGCCGATAATGGAATATGCAACACCGGTCTGGGCTCCCTCAAGCTCATCACTAAAAGTAAGACTACACAGTGTTCAAGCAAAAGCGGCCAAAATAATCACTGGTGCTGTTTCATCCACCAACAATGAGAAAATTCAGATAGAATGTGTTCTAGACCTACTCGCTCGAAAGCAGAAGACAAAATAAAAACAACTTGGATCGGCACTTCGGAAACGAGGAACCAGAGGACGAGATCTCTCTGACCACTTGTGGTTTGGTAGATCCGCCCTTTTCTGAGAATGAGGTGAAACTGACGGCTTTCAAGTTCGGGAAAAGGAAATCTTCTGGTCCCGAAGGGATCGATAACACGGTCGTGAAAGCCCTGGTAAGGATGCACCCATCGCCTCTTTCCAGGTTATTCAATAGGTGCCTGGACACTGGTACATTTCCTGAGGCAATGAAGGTTGCCCGAGTAGTGCTTCTCGAAAGGTCTGGTAGAAAGGGTAATTCTCCTAATGATTATCGTCCGCTTTCTTTACTAGTGTGTCTAGGTATGGTCCTGGATAGCCTACTAGTTCAGCGACTGAAGCATTGGCTAGAGAGTAATGAACTCCTTTTCTCTTTCCAACATGGTTTTAGGGAAGGGAAGTCCACAACCACAGCTCTGAACGAGGTGTTAGAGGGGGTTTAGATGGGGGCTTAAATAAGGGTGCTTGGGTTCTTTTCGTGGCCCTGGACATTGATGGCGCGTTCAACTCCATGAGCTGGAACAAGCTGATGGGAAATTTGATGGACATGGGTTGTCCTGATTATTTGTGCAGCTTGGTTCGTGACTTCCTGAGGGATAGACGGATTAGCCTCAGTTTTGGTGGGCGGAAGTTGGAAAGAAACTGTGCTAGGGGTTGCCCCCAGGGCTCTTGCTGCGGACCTATTCTGTGGAATATCCTGGTAAACACCGTTTTCCAGGAGGAGCTCCCTGAGGGAGCCAGGCTGGTTCTCTATGCTGACGACCAGTTCCTCATCATTGAGGCTGCTTCGAGAGCGAAGGCTGAGAAGTGTGTTGGAACTTCTCTCCAAATTCTCTCGATCTGAGCCCATGACTCTGGCCTTAAGTTCAATGTCTCCAAAACTAAAGCCCTCAGCTTTAAGCCTAGGGACATAAGAACTAAAAGGAAAGGGATCAAATGGGAACACAAGCCGGCTATCGGGATCGAAGGACGGAGGGTAGCGTTGGTCAATAGGATGACCATTCTGGGGGTGGTCATTGATGACAAGATGGGTTGGTAATACCAGGCGGAGGAGATGGTGGCGAGAGGCAGGGAGGCGTTGTGCAGGCCTGTCCTGGTTGGCTCTCAACAGGGGGGGGGAGAAGGAGGTTACTATTTTTAGGAACCTCTGCCTCTCCTGTGTCGAGCCAATCTTGCTATATGCTTCCGGGGCTTGGTGGCACCGAAACAGGGATCAGAAGGTGGCAACAAATCTAGAGAGAGTGCAGAGGACAGGGGCACTCAGAATCACAGGGGGATACCGCACTACCAGCAGTGAGGCCTTTTTGGTCCTCGCTGGGCTTATTCTCCTGGGATTGAAACTAGAGGAGGAGACCATCAGACAGAAGATCTGGGAGAACAGGGAATATGCCCTGGGACTTGAAGCGGGGGCCCTGGAATCGAAGAGGGATCCAAGGAAGCCTCCGCAGTGGTTGCCAAAGTGGAATTGGAGTCCTGGAGGGCCGACAGGGATTGGCACGGAGGTTTTCACTGATTGTAGTAAGTCTGGAACCAATACTGGAGCTGGGGTAATGATATTCACTAATGGAGAGCTGATCTTCCAAGAAAGTTTAACACTCAGAGTGGACGAATTGGTCTTTTCAGCCGAGCTGGTTGCGATCAGGGTAGCCCTCAGAGTGTGTGCCGAGAAGAACTTCAGCCCGGACCGCCTCTATTCAGATTGTGTGTCGGCCCTCGTCGCCATCAATCTGGAGAAAGGGCAACTCGCGCATCAAATAATCCAGGAGCTGGAGATGATGACGCGGGCTCCGGAGCTCCCTTGGTTTAGTAGACACAGCCTCATCGAAGGTAATGAGTTCGCAGACAGGATCGCTAAGGCAGGATGCTTTAGAGGTAGATCACTGAGGACCCCAGTGACCAAGAAAGAAGTTTATAGGAGGATCAGGGGGCACGTACAAGACTTATGGTTGGACAGATAGAGGAACAGTGTGAAGGGGAGAGAGGTATTCAATGGGGTAACAACACCCAAGTATCTGTGTAAGGTAATGTCCCACAAACTCATTAGGGTAGTTCGGGACATGGGCCCTTCCCTAAGTCTCCACAGATTTAAAATTAAGAGAAACCCTGATTGCGTCTATAGAGAAAGGGATATGAATGCACGCCACTACGTCTTGGATTGTCCAAGGGTAGTGGGTGTGCAGGAAGAGAGAAGGAGGGCGAGGGGCGCAATCGAGAGTAAGCTGCTGAGAAATCACAGCAAGCTTCTTGAGAAAGCCCACGACGTGGCAGCTGAGCTTTTCCTCAGCTGTGAGTGAACAGAGTCGACCGGGGGCTGCCTCCCCGCGGTCCCTGCTGGACACAGTAGATAGTTCCTATTTTGCTATGATTAAAGGCCACCGGTATAGAAATCCTTCCAGACACGTTGTCTGGGAGGTGGTGTTTCCAGGTACAATGTCCAAGAACTAGCTTGGATACTGTTACTTGGCTTATGAGTTGAACAGAATAGCAGCGAAGGGCATGCTTCGCATGCCGGCTTGTGGACCTAAAGGTCTGGGTGGCCATCTGCTTCTAGGGTATACCAACTGTGCTTAGGTGGGATCCTCCAGTTCTTGTTTATTTTTGCTACTGTTTCTATTTCTTTAAAAGTAAGTTTACTTTTCTGTAGCAAGGATTCTTTTGTGCCTTTTTTCGCTAGCGCATCAGCAGCTTCATTGCCTTCAATGCTAACATGTAAGGGTATCCATTGAAGGTGAATTTTTGAGGTATTGAGAGTTTTTGGAGATAACCAATTATGTTCCTGCTTACTTTGTCTCTAAGATCCCCTGTGTGTTTCAAGTGTTGTATGGCACTTCTACTATCAGTAAGAATCCATATATCGTGATGTTTAATGTTTCTGATGGATTTTAAGACTTCATAGATGGCTATAAGTTCTGATCTGAAGATTGAGCAAATTTCTGGGTTTCTTCTGTTTATTTTCTCAATGCCATTTGTGGTTTTTAATGAGAAGCCACTGCCAGTGTGTCCCAACTCGTCTCTGCTACCATCGGTATAGATAGTTATTGCATTTTTAGGAATTTTATTAATTATTTCTAATGATAATTGTTTTAAGTATTCTGGATTTTGGTATTGTCTGTTGGTGGGTTTAAAGTGGCATTAAAAATAACATTTTGGTAGTGGTTCGCATGGAGATATTTTTTCAGCTAAATAATATTTTTCCACTTTATATTTTAAAATTCCATTTCTTTTGGCCAGGTGGAGAAGGCCTTCTTTTTTTAATCTTATATTGGGTTCCCAATTAAGTATGTAATTGAAAGTTCTGTGTTTGTTTTCATAACTCTTGATTTTGTTTATATATTTTGGCAGATTGTACTTTATTCTATCCTTCAAGGGCATAATGTCTGCCTCGTAAAATACAATATTATTAGGGCAGGTTTTTCGAAGACCTGTAATATTTCTGGCTGCACTTAGTTGTATCCTTTCCAGTGATTTTAGATTTGTTTCAGATGCTGTACCATAGATTTGATATCCATATTCCAAGATAGGTCTCATTAGAGATGTGTAAGTTAATTTTAGTGTTTTTGCTTCAGCTCCCCACTCTTCCTGAAATATATTTCAAGATTTATAGTCGGTCTCTTCATTTTCTAACAACTGCTTCAATATGCTTACTGGTGTTAATTTCTGGATCCAGGGTGTAGCCGAGATATTTAGGATGTTTATTATATTGTAATTGTTGTTCTTTCAGAATAATATTTGGTCTTATTTTGTATAGTTTCTTATCGGTAGTAAAAATACAGGTTTCAGATTTTTGGGGGTTAAATTCTAATTTATTTTTATTAGCAAATTTTTCTAGGTAGAGAAGAGTCTTGTTCAAATCTCTTTCAGCTTTTTTCCAGTTAGTGTTACTGCTCCATAGAATAATGTCATCAGCGAAAAGTCCAATATTGGTTTTATTTGAAAATTTTTCTTCTATGCCTGCAATAAATAGGGTGAAGAGAGTTGGGCTAAGGATTGATCCTTGTGGTAATCCTTGGTACAATTTGAAGGTTTTAGATAGAGTGCCATTATATTTGACCCTGATGTATATATTTTTATATAAGGGAATCATTTATCCAAGTTATAGCTTTTCCATCCATTTTGAAATGTTTGTATAATTTTGTAATTAACTTGTTTTTCCATACCCCCCTTATCAAAAGCTTGTGTAAGGTCTAAAAAGCAGCTAAGGTGTGGTTAGTTGGTTTTTTTGTTTTGTGCATTTTTACCTTTTGTGTGAAAAATAAGAGTTGGTATATTGTCCCATGTCCTTTCCTAAATCCATATTGTTCTTCTGGTAAGAGATTTCTTGTGTCGGGGTGGTAGGTGAGTCATCTGAGTATAATTTTTTCCATTAATTTGCAGCAAATATTTGTTAGGGAGATAGGTCGGTAGTTTTTTGGGTCATCAGCAGATTTGTCAAGTTTTTTAATGGGAATTATTGTTGCATTTTTACAGTCTTGAGGCAATTTTCCAGTTTTCCAGGAGTTATTGAAAATATTAAGAAGTCTTTCTTTGCCAATTTTGCCCAAGTTTGATATCATTCGGCCATGGATTCCAGCTGGCCCAGGAGTCTTGTTTAGGTCAGTGTTTTCTAATGCATAAGCTAGCTTTTTCTTATTGATTTTTTTTATGGAAAATATTATGAGTGCTGGTGACATTTTACAGTCATGAATAATCTTTCGGGCCTTTTTTCAACCTTGATTTTACTACTTATTTGATATGAATTACCTAAAAGATTGGCAGCAATTTTGTCATTAGTTGCTGGTGTACTATCTGTATTCTTAATCATATTTGTGTTTTGAGTTTTTGGCTGGGCTCTGTCAATTTGTTTTGCCAAATTCCAAAGTTTTGTATTTGGGTTTCTTGGGTTCAGGTTTTCACAAGTTTGTTTCCATTTTTTTTCCTTTTCACATTTACGTATAATCTTTTTATTTTTGCAATCACAATGTTCAGTTCAGTTATACAATTTATTTGGTTTTGGGTGCACTTTTTTTGTAGTTCATTTCTTTTAGTTATAAGTGTTTGAATATTTTTTGCCTGGTGTGTATAATTTGGAATCCATTTCTTAATATTACCTCTTGGTATTGAAACTTTGGCTGCTTTAATAATGGTGTTTTCGAAAGATATCATATTAGTTTTGGGGTCTTGGTGCTAATTTCTATCAAATTAGGCAAATGATCACTACCAAAACTTTTTAATATTTGCTATTTGCATTTGTGGAAAATGTCAGGATAGTAAAAACTTATATCAAGGGCTTGTGCAGTATTATAGCTTGTATGAATGATGGGTAGTATTCCCATCATTTAAGCACATGAAGGCATTGTCGTCAAATATGTTTGATAGTATTTTGCCTCTTGGGTTTGGCGTAGGACATCCCCATAGTTGATGTTTGGCATTAAGGTCACCCACAATAATAGTGTTGTCTGTTAGAAATTGAGCCATTGTTCCATCGTCAATAAATGTATTGTTTGGAGGGTGATACATATTGTATATGTTGATGGCTTTGTTTTGATTGAGGTAGACTTTGATACCTTGGGCTTCGAGGTCTAATGTGTTTGTAATATTAACGGCTATGTCCTCATAGTACAAATTCTTGATTAAAAATGCTAGGCCACGCCCTTTAACAGCATATACAGATGGATCTTCAGACCTTACCCTGAGTAATGGAGGGGCCGGAATTAACATAATACTGCAAGATGGAACAAACATCAAAATCAAAGAAGGAGCAGGACAGATTTCGTCAAACTTCACTTGTGAACTGACAGCTATCTGGAAAGCTCTTGATTTATGCCTTAACCAACCATCCCTGCATCAAGCAGAAGGAATTTTAATATACAGCGACTCCATATCCGCTCTAGAAGCAATTCAGAAGGGCAATACTAAAATCTCACAGAAAATACACTCGTTACTTACCCAAATGGAACCATTGGAGAATAACTGCATTCTACAATGGATTCCTGCCCGTGTTGAGATCGGGGCAATGAAATGGCAGATGAATTGGCAAAGGAAGCCAGAAAGCTGAGCCAAAATAAAGAACAAATGTCAGTATTTGACGCTGATGCTTTGGCAAAATACAAGATAATTAAACAAAAAATAAGAAAAGATCAAATATGTGAAATAAACTCTGAGAGAAAACTGACAAAACCTATAACAAGACTTAGAACAAAACATTATAAAGGAATGAAAATACATCCAGAAGGCACAAGAACCTATAGAACATGCAACAACTGTCCTGGTGTGGAACTAACACCTACCCACATATTCTCATTCCCGCAGCCTTGCAGAAAATTGACATAGACCCAGAGCAGCAGCTTTATACATCCAAGATAGTGGACATTGCTGCTGCTGCTGTGATAGAAATGCATGGAGACATCTGAGGCTATTTATTGGGCACGACAAAAACAACAACGGCATTCCAGAGTAAAATAAATTATCAGAGATAGATACATATTTTTCAAATGAATTAAAATAAACATAATCGATACTGAGTGAGAGTTGAATTAAAAATATTAGAAATTTATTATCTTCGGAAACAAACCGTATCTAAAATATCAATTTTCTTTTTGCTACATGTTTTAATTTGCATTTACCTATTTTACATATCTCTGATTGTATTTGAAAATCGTTAACCAATTCTTCATACTTTTGGCGAAGTGGTGTTTTATTAATTTGTTATTTGATATTATTAGGGTTCTTTCCTGGTATTCAAAAAGGAAAAATACGTGTCGATCAGTTATATTTTTCAATTTATCAAACAATTTGGCCGCTGAATCTCTGATTCTGGTAGAGCGCCATCTGGCGAATAAAATTGTAACTAAAATCAATTTCGAATTTTTCATTATTTGCCATAAAAATCCCATTGCATCATGAATACAATGGTGTTTACCGCATTGCTCTAGCGCAAATATTCGGGGAGTTATTAATTTTTAAAGTTGTGCGGGACTTTTGGATCACCCTGTATATTAAGAAAAAGGCATCTCCTGATCGGGCAACTGAAAGTTGCTGGTGGCTAGCGCTATCTTTCGGAATAAAGCCCGAAATGCCTACATGGTTAGCTTTACTTGATTAATCAATAATAGGTATTTGGTCAATTCTGCAATAATTAAAAATCAATGAATAGTTTATATTTATTCCGACAGATGTGGCAAGTCATCAGCAACTTTTAGTTGACCGATCAGGAGATGCCTTTTTCTTAATTTATACACCTGATACAACTTCACTTTTTTGCTATTATTCACAAATATATATATATAAATAAATAAAAGGCATATATTGGTTGAATAATAAATTTAGATCCAATATATGCCTCTTATTTATTTAGAGATAGTATTATGGATTTCTTAATATTTAAAATATATATAGGCTGTGTGTGAGCATTTAATGAAAATTAGATGTTTTGTTTAGCAAATAATATATATATATTATATATCGATGGTAAAGTAAGTAAATTACGTCATTTCTCAAAGTTTAGGCTTCTAGATGTTGAACAGAAATGTTCTCCACTAATTCCGATTGATTTCATCTAAAGAAATATTGGATAAAGGTATAATATGTTTGTACTGTGTGTGTTGCGGCGCAAGATTAAACTCATTATCATATTTAAATTCATTATCTTAACGTCCTTTTTCAATATTCCGAATGAGCCAAAATTATTCAAGCCAAGTAAGGAGAGCACGGTGAATATGAGGGGACCTCCAAATCAATATTCTGGAAGGTCGAACTAGCTGATCGTTCATTGTCCTGCTGAGGCATAGTGCCAGTACTAAGATATAACTACGAGGTTTGAAGCTAATTGTAAAATTTAGTTGATTCTTGAGATAGTCAGAGTGTTTAATATCAAAAAGAATCTTACGCCTTTAAAATAGTTTTGAATTTTGATAACAGATGGCGCGCAAGTGCATCATATTATAAATGTTCTAATAAAAGAAACAATTTGATATTTGCGGAAGAGCGATTGCTCGAAGCATATTATATATTTATAGATGTATGTAATTCTACTGTCCTCAAAGCTTATGTCCATAGTTCTTCTAAAATACCCATTCAAAGAGTATATTAACAGTATCACTATAAAAGGAAGTTCCAAAAATGCAATATAACAGCGGTATGGTAGATTAAACTGGCGAAACCGCTGAGAGGGTTCACCACTCATGAGCCAGGCCATCTCATTATTTTTCCATTGCAGCAAGGGCAGTAGAAATTGTTTAATATCAAAAAGAATCTTACGCCTTTAAAATAGTTTTGAATTTTGATAGTCAGAGTGTGTTTCAACCTCTTCTTATAGTCACACTCTAGACTTTGATCAAGCATCTATATCAAACTATCAAAGTAAAACAGTACCAATTATTTTTGTATGTAATTAAATGTTGTATGAATTGTATATAAGCTGCTGAAATGTATTTAAGCGCAAGTATCCCAAGCTGGGATATCGCGTCCGATAAGTCAAATAAATATTTAAAAATATCAATTATTTTTGAAAAACTGTAATTTATTTTTGAATAATAAAATAATACTAGAAAAATTAACTTCAAAGATGTACGAAAAATTCAGAGATACTTTATTTTAGGTTCTCATATGTAGTAAGTGATTTTATTTATCATTATTATTATTATTATTTTATTAGTTTTTAACATTTGTTTAATAAATTCATTCAAATAATTGTGCATCCTAATATTGATGCTTCATTATTATTTATATAATATATTGCTTTGTTATTTATTTTATATATATGATACATTAGCGCTCCATCTGATGTAAGAAATGTAAACTAATTTTGACACGTGATTCTTTTTTAATAAAAGTAATTTTCTACTGCCCTTACTGTAATGATAAAATAATGGGAAAGCATGGCTCATCAGTGGTGAACCCTCCAAGCGGTTTCGCCAATTTTTATTTTATTTATACTTACTTTTGTATAAAGATATAATATTTTAGTGTGTGGAGTGGACTTCGGGAATTGGTTTAACCATGGAGATGAGCACCACCACCATATTTTATTGGATGGTTTTTTTGCCCAAAGATCTTGTGAGATGTACGCTTGTCACCTGCAACCCGCGACTTGCTGCGATCTAAAATCAAAACCCCGTAAAATATGACGAGCAGTCAATATAAATATTGGAAAATAAAACTGAATTGTTTACTCTACGAAATGAATTCAATCTTTAAAATATTGGCATTATGTATGATTCTATATTTTCTTAATATATAAGTTTTTACCAACTCAGTTTTTGCCGCTTTAAAGACAAACTTCAGAATGACACAGCAATGAGACAAAATGAAATTTATAAAATACCAGAGCGATAATGAGAGAAGTTTACGGTGTAGCAAAACAAAAATATCAAAATTAATAATCTGTAAATAAAATAATAAATATTTACTACATAACTATTCCCCTATGGGATCTGTGGCACAAAGCATGCAAATCTTGTTGCTACTGACATGCATCTAACGAGTTCTCTCCAAGAATTCCCGTGAATCTTGGATAATTTCTCTTGTAATTTTAGATCTTTTTTTGCGGCGTGAAGAGCGACTTTGTTTAAGTATCGTCTATAGGGATAGCGTCTTCTTGGAGGAAAATATTGCCATTAACACGGCGGTGAAATTCTTGAGTAAGTTGCGGGGAAATGTAGTCCACAGCACCTATGGCCTCAAGGTTTATTCGGCGATCTTCATTTTGTTATCCCTATTTAACCTAGAATCTCAACCAAAATGTCACTTATAGTAAATTAGGAAATACAGACGTCGAAATCACACGGCAGTTTATTCAATGCAAAACTAAAAAGGCATAAAATACCAGAGAAGCAATGAGAGAAGTTTACAGTGTAGAAAACATTAATTTTAAAATTATAGTATTATATTAATAAAATAATAAATATATTTTTTTTTTCACAATAAATCATTTTTTTCCTTTAAATATTTCTTTACCTTTCTCGCAGTCTTTATCGTTTTAATTATTTATATATACAAATATTCTTAATGCCTCTAAATAAAACTAATCTGCGCGCCAAAAATACGTATTAAAGGTTAACACCATATATTAATAAAAGGTACTTTAATATATATACCTTTAATGTCAAAATCGTGAAACGTTAAATATACATGAATTAACTGGGATACAAACATCGTGAATCGCAACAGCAAAACCTTCATATCTATTCTATTGTCCAAACCAACAAATAACCAGTTGAACTATTGACAGTTTTGTGGTTGATGAGACAACGTTTGTCTCCCCACACAACCTTCGTTAAAACCGCCGGTGGCCATCTGAAATCGATGCTTCACCTCAACAAATAAGTTAAAGATTGATGCAACGTTGGTATTATTGTCAAAACAAAGTATTATCTCCTTTATTGTTGCCTTCTTGATTTGTACACAGACACACAAATAATTGTTATGATGTTTGCCTCCACATTTATCTAGCTGCCTTGATATTGTTAGCCGTATTATTAAATGGCCTCACTAGATTGATCCCAACTCTATCTTGTAATATTTATAAACATTTTATTTAATATAATTTTATTCCAGTTTGTGGGTTCTATGTGTCTTATATTTTCTCTAACTATTAATTTAAATGATTTATGTATTTCATATAAGTAATTTCAATTAAGAAAGAAAAGTGCATTTATTAAAAAAAAAGCATATGCTATCTTGGAGCAAAAGTATTTTTTTTAAATATCTTCTATAATATCGTTTTTGCTGGAACAATTATTAACTCCCAACATGTGGTGATACAGTTAAACCAAGATGTTCATGGCATTAAAATATATTAATTTTCTGAGATATTAAACTTTTTTCTTATTTTGATAAAAATATCTTTAATCGCGCGCGCGCGAAATCTAATTTAATCATACATTTTTTATATGAAGTCATGCGTTTGTGTGTGTGTGTGTGATAAAAAAGTATAACGTTAATCATTATTTTTTAAAATCTATAATACGTTACCGCAATATTTAACTTATCGAGTTGATACTTTAAAATTACGTATATGGATTTTAGTCTGAAAATTGTCACTCTATGTTCAACTTCGCAATATGCAAATTGTCCGATAGTGCTAATATTCATATAATGTTTATTCCGCATACGTTTCAATACTAATTTGATCTATCATTTTTGACACTATGGTTTTTTATACGTGTGGTTGGAGTTTTTATTATAGTTTCAACGCTTCAATATGCAAATTATCCCGATTATAGAGTAATTTGCATATTCTGTATTTTTCCGCATACCTCTACAAAATATTAGAACTATATGAAAAAAGCGTAATAGAGTTAGTCTAGTAACTGATTAGACGTTAAATTACACATCCCCTTTATTTTGCATTGTGTCCACAATATTGAACTAGTCCGTTTCATAGTTTCAAATCAATATTATGTCAATTTGTATGATAAAAGGTTAAATATTCTGAAGTCGTAAAATTATTATGATATATTTTTATTAATGAATATTTGTTTTCACTACTAGACCTAAACGACTATTATTATTATTACTATTATTTTAGTAGCAGTATAGAGAGGATGTTAGAGAGAGAGAGAGGATTCAAATTTCGCTATCGATAAATCAGGGACTTTCCATTTGCTTATTGAATCCAACCAAATTAAAAAGCAAGAGATAAACTTAAAAATATTTTTATATACAATAAACTTACATATAAAATCTAACTTACCTTTACAAGCTAATATTATTTTGCATTACTAAGAACAACTAAGCCCTTCTAGTCAACATTATATAAACTTATAAATAAAATAAAAAATAGTAATTAAATAATAGAATATATTTTTAATTTCATTCTCCGCTAGGAGGCGGCACGAATAGGCTGCAAGCAACGTCGCTCTCGGTAAGTGAACTGTCTTACTAAAATATTTCCTCTATTTTTGCTAAAGTTCAAACTCAATATATCTGAAATGAAACCTTCATATCCAATATATCTTACCATCATAATTTTATGTCTATTAGACAAGAATTCTGAGTTAAATTTACATACTTTCAAGCCGGATACATACGGCGGCAAAAAGATTTGCTTATCACGCGTCAATATTTCACTTTCAAAATATTTCCGAAACTTTCTCCTTATATGTGTAGTTTTAATGCTCTTAATATTAGCTGGTATTGAACAAAATCCAGGCCCTAGGATGTCCAAACAAACGACGTTGGAAACAAGCTTAGATAGGGATAAAGAGATCAAAGATCTGATAAATGCACTCACCAAAAGGCTGGATAACTGGGGTGAGAGGCTGGAATCCCGTCTTTCGGCAATCGACGATAGAGTAGAAAATATAAATCAAAGACTGCAACAATTAGAGGAATCTTCTGCCGTTACAAAGGCAGCACTCTCTCAAAACTCCAAAAAAATAAAAGACTTAGAAGACCAGCTTGAATACTTGGATGCAAAAAGCAGAGAAAGGAACCTTATTTTTTACGGAATAGAACAAGACATTAACGAGGACTGCCGAGAACGGATACGGAGGGTTATCGAAGAAAATATGCGGACAACGGAGAAGATAAACATCACGCGATGCCACCGAGTATCCAGAAAACCTGGTGCACCGATCCTGGTTGAAGTCCCAGAACAAAACGATAGAACAACTCTATTCAAAGCTGCTTTCAATCTAAGAGGAACTAAGATTTCACTATCGAAGGACTATAGTATGAAGATGAGAGAACAACGACGCGTTCTGAATGCCAAAAGAAGAGAACTCGTCGAAAAAGGTACTCTAGCTAAGCTAAGTGACAATAAGTTAATAATTAATGGCATAGCATATAAGGTCTGTGATGGACAAATTGTAGATGCCAATGGACATTCATTGTAGCAGGCAGATAGGAAACAATCACTTGTAAATAGTCAACCCATTGATAAACAGATCTCTAATACAATGTCCATACAGCCACTTTATGATAAAACACTCACGGCTAAAACTTCTAAAATTAAAAACTCAAAGGTTATGGAAAATATATCAGATAGAAATACAACTAAAATTAGGTATACACATACGAAAAACTGTGAATCGGCAATAAAAGACAAACAAGTAACTCAGGCCAAACATATAGATACTAAAATTAAAATATTACAATGGAATATAAATGGATTCAATAGAATAACATCAATATTTCCACTCGTTGAATACCTAAAAAATATGAACTTTTTGCACTAAATGAAACATGGATCACTGGTGTTATTGAATTGTTAACTGATGAATATTACATAATTCAAAGCCCAGCAATGAAGACAGAACTAAAGGGAAGGGGCTCGGGGGGAATTCTGATTGGAATAAAAAAAAACTACCAACATACGGTTAGAAAAATCGAAACAAACCCTTACTGGATATCTGTCTTGACACACAAATTTCTAGACAAAACCACCGAGAGTATATGTTTGCTGTTTTCTTATTTACCTCCTAATGCATTACAAGAACAAAATTTAACAAATTTACTTAGGCATATTGATTATCACATGAGTGAAGGTAACGAAGTGCTAATAGCTGGTGACATCAATATTAGAATAGGCAATGCTGGAGGCTTCCATAACCCACTGAAACTAAATTCACCCCTCAACAAATATAGGAAATCTAAAGACCTAATATCTTCGAAACTATCTGAAAAACTAATTTCCTTCACTGATTCAAATTCTATAACAATAGCTAATGGAAGAACTAAGGGTGACACGCACGGCTCATTCACTTTTATTTCAGAAAGAGGTTCATCGGTTTTGGATTATTTCATGTACACACACGGTTTAACACAGATCATATCGGATATGTGGATCGAAGAACTTTCATATTCAGACCACTTACCAATTGTTTTACAAATTAATACTGGGTATGAAGCTATTAAATCCTCGTACAAAAATGAAATACTAACACGAAAATTCATTTGGACGAAAGAAAATGTGGAGATGCTAAAACATAATTTAAGTGATATTGAAGTTGGAAATGAAACCGATATTAACACAGAAACAGCAAATTTTACTAAACAGATCTACACGGCAATGGAATCGGCAAATATAATTAAATTTGCTAAACGACGACACCAACTTTCAAAACCTTGGTATGACAAAGATTGCTATATTATGAAAAAAACGACCAAAGTAAGTTTACAAAGATGTAGGAACTCAAATAACATACACGACCGCCAAAAATATATTGAGGCTAGGAGGGAATATTTTAAGCTCCTGCAAAGAAAAAGAGATGAATTCAATAAGGACAAGAATGAAAGGATAAAGAACGCCAAAGATCCCAAATCCTTCTGGAATGCCATTGCATCCTTCAGAAAAAAACCAATAATACAAGGTGAGATTGATATAAAAGAATGGTTTTTATTTTATAAAAATTTACTGAACAAAGAAAATAAAGAAGCTACTTTTACGGTAAACCAGATGATCGGTTGGAAAGATCCAGATTTAGACGCGGAAATAACCCTTGAAGAGATCCATGTTGTAGTAAAAAAACTAGCGAACGGCAAAGCAGTGGGACTCGATGGTATACCAAATGAGTTGCTAAAGAATTTACCAATACCGACTTTAAATAAATTGAAAAACCTATTCAACAAAATAATGTCCACAGAAAAATACCCGCAACTCTGGACGAACTCAATAGTACACCCTATATATAAAAGCGGTGATAAGAATAACCCAACAAATTACAGAGGGATTGCCCTCTGCAGTAATATATCTAAATTATTTACTACAATACTAAGAAACAGATTAAACAACTGGATAGAAAAAAGAGTGATTATTTTAGAAAACCAAGCAGGTTTCCGTAAGAACCGATCATGCACTGACCACATAATACTGCTGAATTCACTCATCCAATTATCTCTGAGAAGAAAACGAGGCAAGCTATATGTCTTCTTCGTCGATTTGACTAAAGCTTTCGACACAGTCCCACATGATTTACTTTGGCAAAAATTGCATAAAATGGGCATTAGCAATAAATTTGTAATGCTGATAAAAAACTTTTACCAAGAAGCTAAGATCACTATCCGATGGAAAGGACAATATTCAAATAATGTGAAAATTAATTCTGGAGTGTTGCAGGGAGAATCACTTTCCCCACTTTTATTTATACTATATATGGCCGACCTAATAGAACTTTATAATAACTCAGCACTTACAGGATTTCATCTCCCTGATTTTGGCGTTTTACACCTACTTATGTATGCGGATGACATAGCCATAATTGGAGAATCGATAATTAATCTTCAAATTAAAATCAATTTACTAAAGTCTTACCTGGATAAGAACAAATTAGTTTTAAATGAAAATAAGTCCAAAATAATAGTATTCAGAAATGGAGGAAGACCGGCAAGACACGAAAACTGGTACTGGGGTGACACCCCACTGACTGTTGCGTCCAATATTACATATCTGGGATATCCATTCACTTCCACTATTAATAGTAAAAAGGTAGCCCTCTTTTATAAAGCCAAAGCAAATACGGCAATAAATGCAACTATTAGACTGATAAAAAAAGAAAAAATTAACTCATTAAAAGTTGCTCTGAATCTATTTGACTCAGTTATTAAATCAATACTGCTCTATGCGGCCCCTGTGTGGGCTTGGGACAATACGGATATTATAGACCAATTACAGAATACGTTTATCAAAATTTTTCTGAATCTACCAAGATATATACCAGGGTACATTGTAAGGCTGGAAACAGGCAGAATATCTTTGACTTTTACAACGATCAAATTAATTTTGAAATATTTCATTAGATTACAAAAAATGGAAGACAATAGACTACCTAAGCTATGCTGGAATAGATTGAAGGAAATTTCCTTAATGACAAAAAAACCTATAGGATTCTGTAAGAATATTATGGATATCATCAATCATTGTGGACTCACATGGCTAAACTATAGGTTAAATTATGATGACATACAGATCGAACTTCCGAATATACTAAAAATAAAAATTGAACAGCTATTGCAGCAAGATCTGGCAAAATTATCTCTTACGAAAACATACTCAAACTATAGGTTACTTTATGATTCATTTATTCCAGAAAATTACTTTTCATGCAATCTGTCTTCAGCTTTAGTGAGTTTTATTGCACAGATCAGATTAATGTCAACAATGATCAAAGAAAATCATATTTACGCAATTAAGAAAGAAGATTTGTACTGTGGGTTATGTGGAAGTCAGATAACTGATGAAATATACCATTTTATTGCTGAATGCGGGGATCTGGAAGGAGAGAGAAAAAAGATCCTGAAAAGTCTTCCTAGACCGCATTTGAACTCAATAAAGCTAATAAAAACTGTTTCAGATAAGAAAAGTTGGGCAATTGAACTGTCCAACTTTCAAAAAGCTGTTGGGAATAAAATTGCACTCATGGAAGAGAGAAGAACAGGGGCACAATAAAAAGTCACCCTGTTTGACATACCTTGACTGTAAATACTATATTTTCACCTGTTCTCTTATGGTTAATATTGTCTGTAACTCCACGGAGAATCCGTACAGGGCAAGATGCCCTAATAAAGCTGTTTTGTTGTTGTTGTTGTTGAATATATTTTTAATTTCTAATCTCTCTCTATATATTAGAGACAAAAAATAAGCCGGCTTCGCCCGGGTTCTGCCTGAGTGAATGTTTGTCCAACAAATATTGCCGTAACACACAAAAATATAGTATTAGTTGTAGTAGCAGGAGTAGTAGCCAATTTTTATTTTGTTACAGAGGAATATTGATTAGGCAAGCATACACTGAAGCAGAACTAGGACGAAGCCAGGTTATTTGTCTCTAGTATATTTCATACTAGAGCCTTAACCCGTCTAATGCGACGGACTTTCAAGAATAATTAAACACAAATGTGTCAATGAAATAATAACAATATAATAACATGTTATTACAGAATAAGAAGATCAAGGACCCGATCCCTATAGAACTAAGATGTTCAAAAAGCGAATATCGATATTTTTTTCTGAACACAACCTTGATACAAATTTGTTTTGAGAAGTAAATATAGAATGCTAAAATAAAAATGTTTTAAATCGAAAAAGAACTTCCTAAAATCGAACCCACGCTCTAGTACTAGGAATTAAAATTGCTAGACTAGGAAGAAATACAAATAATAAATGATGTTTTTTAGAAAAATATTTTATAGTAGGAATATATAATAAGTATTTAAACTTTGAACAAATTTATTGAAGAAATTTAGAACTATGGATCCTGAAAAATCGCTACCCATAAGAACCACTTCTGGTGGCAGTAATAACAATCATACGTTTGTGGGCATTAGGTCAAGCAGAGATTGGATGCCATAGACAGTTTCTCATACAGATTCAACACGATGCTAGTTTAACGACATTAGTGACTGGCGTGTGCTGACGAGCCACTCGCTAGGCAACCATTGATCAGATATCTTCTATCGGTGACAATTCTAGAGAACGAGCTGGCCAGAGCAGAAGACGAACATTTTATGTGTGTAAGAAGGTTCGTACAATACAGGAAACATGTCGTGCATTATCTTGCTGAAACTTGGCGCGTCCCAAAACTTGAATAAAGGGTGTTGCCGGGCCTTAACACATCAGAAATGTAACGGTAACTATTCTAAATGTCGGGAATGTGAACAAGACCTGCATCCAATGGCACCCCATACCATCATTCCAGGTTATGGGCCTGTATGACGATGTAGAATGCACGCTGGTAATAGGCCATTTCTACAATAGCGCCAAACACGGATGTGGCCATCATGTTGTGCGGCAAACATAATCTGGATTTGTCTGAAAACAGGTCACGCCATTCCTGCGTCCAGGTTAATCATTGATCACATAATTGAAAGCGTTCCTGTCTGTGATGCCACGTCAAGGGTAGCCGAAGCCATGGGTTATAGACGTGGCTGTACAATCCATTAAGGCCATGCGGTTAACATTGCGGTCTTCTTGACTGTTGGAGATAGCATGCCGGCGAGATCCAGTACGTCGTTCCGTTTGACCGTCCTGAACACAGCAATTCTATATTCTGCTTAGTTATGGGATCTCGCCCGACGCAAGAGGCAATACTGCGGTACGATATGCCGCAATCCCGGTAGGCTACAATTTTAACTCTATCAAACTCATAAACCTCTATTCATGATAAAATTGTGAAAAAGTATTAAAATTACAATTATATTCTCACAATGAGTATCTTTTATATTAAAAAAAACGCTAGCTTTCAAGCGTTAATCGCTCTTCAACGGGCTTACTATAATATTGACTTGATCCCTACAGAAATATTTACAAAAAACAAACGCGCGCAGCGTGGATATTTATAACTGAAAATTTAAAACCTTCATATTTACACTTCAGATCATACAATACAATAGGACATAAAATAACAGTTGTCAAAACGCTTACTAAAAGAATCCAAACCCATTGTTTCCTGTCTGTTTTTAAGTAGCTGGAAAAAGAAAATATCCTCAAAAACCTTAGCCTGAGAGGTCATTCTTCACAATTTATCAATAGATACAGTTTTAACGCCTCGCCACATAGAGCAGCTAAAGTATATAGAAACAAATGCATTCTCCCTTATTCAAAATGTAATGAAAAAATAGCCCATATTCTTCGCAGACAAGGAATTCAAACGTATTTTAGTAACCATCAATCCATAGGTCAACTTCTTAGAAATCCCATAACTAAATCTGAAAAACAACTGGAACCTAAAATTCAAACCAATGCAATTTACTCAATTCAATGCTAAGACTGCAATGCTACCTACATAGGTGAGACAGGAAGATCGATACAAGTTAGACTTAACGAACCTAACAGAAATATCAGAACAAAAGACCAACGTTCAATGATCTATCAACATATTGCACAGACCGGTCACCAATTTAGCATAACACAATCGAAATGCCACTACAAAAACATTAAGAACAAATTTCAACGGTTACTATTAGAATCTCTCGTTTCCAATGAATATAACAGCATAAACAGAAAAATAGATTTACCATCACAATACCGATATCTCAAAAGAAATCAATAGATCAATTTTTATAGTTCTGGATGCCCTAAAAATTCAAATAGACATATTCCATAAAATAGTTAAATTACAAACCAATTCAAAATTTTTAGTTATAAAAAATTTCAGTTATAAATATCCACGCTGCGCGCGTTTGTTTTTTGTAAATATTTCTGGAGGGTTCAAGTCAATATTATAGTAAGCCCGTTGAAGAGCGATTAACACTTGAAAGCTAGCGTTTTTTCAAATAAAAAAGATACTCATTGTGAGAATATAATTGTAATTTTAAAACTCATAAACGTTAGGAAAAATATATCTTTCTTACAGGAGGCATCATACCAACCTTTTCACAACGAAGCAACGTTTCAAATGCATTTTTTGTAAGAGAAGTCTTCTATACATTTTCTTGTTTATTTTTTTTACACATTATAGGTCTCACTACTGGCGTCACATTTTTCATAAAAGCGTTTAAAATCTGATTATTTACATACCACAGCATCTTCTTCCTATAGGGAAAATTTCAAAACTGTGGCGAGTCGCCTTCTTGGTGTAGAAATTTTATTTTTCGGTAGTGTAAAATAGAATTCGTTTGTTCAATGTAACCACTAAGCGAAAGAAGCACTTCACGTTGATTAGCTAATTAAGGTCATGTGATAGAAAACAGCATATCATAGCGCAACTAAAGAAGACATATATATTTAAGGTATATATTATTGTAGGTTTGCATATATATAGCAGGTTACAAATCGTCTGAATTTCCCTTATATATCTACTAAAATATACCCCTGTGTAATAATGTGATCCAAATCCTGACAACATGGCAAACAGATTGAAACGTATCCGAAAGTTGTAGCATATTTATTGATTTTAATAGGCGAAAATCTTCAAATGCTTCGATTAGGGTTCTAAAGAGATAACCATAAACACTATAAGACATTCTATATCTAGAGAATTTCTATATAATATTTACTTATAGTCCATCTGATAATTGCATTAGGTATTCTAGGAATTTAATAACTATTTACTCTTTACTCGCCCCTAAGCATAATTTATCCCATCGACCAGGACTCAGCTTCCATTTCGTTTATATGAAAATCATTAGAACTAAAATATATGCATATTTTTTCGCTTTCAAATTAATATAAATTTTTCAACTATATCCCCTTAATATAAACATTTTATTCAAAAATTTTCAATTTGAAATATGCATCTAAAATTGAAATATGACTGTTCAATATCTGTCTCCAAATCAAAGTTAGATAACTTCATTATTATATTTAGTTTAAAAATTCGTCATATCTTTGTGTAATAAGAAATATAATAATGATCGCTAAAATCCTAAATAGTTGTCATTCAAAGTGGCGTATGCACCAAATATTAAAAAAAAAAACACTGATACAGCCCTAAGAAGGGCAAGAAGAGTACGTAATTATTTCATTCTTTGTTTTCCATGGAAGAAAGCTCTATATAATTGTCCAAGGTTCCACATCTCATCATTCTGCGAGATGAAAAATGTTGAATAATTAACATTGCATTCACCTACATTTAAATATAAAGCTGAACTTTTATTCGAGTGAATATTTCTGGAATCACACAAAACCCTATCAAATATTCACTTCTTATTGAAATAAATCACTCTCTATAAATACATACGAGTACGGTCCAATGAGTAACCGTGTAATCGAAATGGAAATCTAATATTTTTTAAAACCAAATTATTTATTTTCAACATAATTCCCTCTTCTCCTTGACACCTTCCCCAATGTGCTTAATATTTCACCAACGCCTCGAAAACATGGCAATTGTCGAGTGTGAGAACAAGTAGAAATCATCATCAAATAGGTCGAGAGAACACACTGTGGGTAAGACTGTAATTCATATTAGAATTAAGGCAGTTTTGTTGCGACAACTCCGGATGAATTTACTTGTTCGTTTCCAAGGTATCTTCGCCAGATAGGGCCGTGCCATCTTCAATATCTTGTTGAATCTACCTAATAACGAATTGTTTCTTTTTCCAATGAAAGTTTTTTCCTCTTTTCAACGAAGAAATGAGAAGAACGCCCTACTTATACCAAAGAATTGTCTCCAAAACTTTTCCGGTAGACCATATTCGTCTTCTTTAATGAAATTTCCTCGTAAGAAATTTATATATTTATTAATTCCTCGTTTCCTGGGTATGATAAGGAATCCATATCTCAAAAGCGGTCACAACTGGTCGCAGAAGATTCTTTAAATCTCGCTTAAACTGTCCTCAAAACGCTTTGAAGTTGAAGGTTGCATCCATTTGTTAACCGCAGTGAGCAATTTGGCACCCATATGGCCAATACGTTTTTCACACAATACCTTTAATATAATATTGACAGGCCTATGGACTCTGTTATTTTACGTACCTTAGTCGATATAGAAAATCATGTCGTATGCCTTTTTGATGATTTCTTCGCTAACAAAATCTGCTGGACGTCCTGGGCAATCCTAATAAAATACCCAGGTTTGACCTCTTTTAAATTCGTTGAACTAATATCTAATTTGAAGATAGAGGTTGCCTGGCCGGCATTCATAGTTCTTTGAAATAGACACTTCGGCCAGTTAGAGTATTATTTTCTCTTGTCTTTGTATAAAACTCTTCTTTAAAGAACTAATATCTAACTGTAGTGTGTCATGGTTGGAAGAAGGTTCTCATCCGGTTATATTTTATTTATTCACATGGTGTCACATTCAAAAGCAAAAGGCGATTGAGGGAACCCTTATAGCCTTTTTTCATCTCAGCCTAGACAACATAGGTAAACTCACTTAATGGCTATAAATCACAACAATCATAAATTTAGTAATAAATTTGGTGCGTGCTCGTTTGATTATTTCCAGCTCTCATGGCAGTAATAACAATTTGATCTAACAACGTCATCGATCTATGAAACAATTCAAATATTGAACTACCTTCGTGGAAATGTATGCCTTATAATCACGCGTCCATTTTTTTATATTTAAATATGTTTGAATATGAAAATGAAAGTATTTAAGCATGGATGTTTCTTTTATACACAAAGCCAAACTTCTACTGTCCTCACTGCGATGAAAAAATATTGGGAGGGTTTGGCTCATCAGTGGTGAACTCTCCCAGCGGTTTTGCCAATTTAATCTACCAGACCGCTTCTCAGAGCTCTAATACTGTATTGGACGATTCTGATTATATACGCTGCACTGAAGGGTGGAATATCAGAAATGGCATTCAAGAAAACTATGTACATAAGCTTATAGGACAGTAGAATTACATATATAATATACAATCATTTTACAAATAGTCAACTTCTACAAAATAAATCTGCATCTAAATAAGCAGTCCATGTGAAAATCGCATCAGCTATACTCGGGAAGGATCTATACTAATCATATTTTAAAATATCCAACACAAAAAAATCAACGCTAGAGAGTAAAAAGGTTCCAAGATATATTATTATGTATATGAATAAGCTAATGTATTTTGAAGTATAATTACATATTCACAACTTATATTAAATTATATATATGTAAATCCCAATATTTTATAGCCCCTGATTCTAAATAATATAATTTCAAAATTTCTCCAGTGGTCCGAATTTTCATATTCGAATTTATTGTCACCTAGAGAGATTAGATTACAAAGTAATAATTCAATGCATAATTCATATTTTGATTATTTTAGATAAAATATAAATATAGTTCCATATATTTGTAATTCTAATTGAATAATTGAATTTTGCACACGCTCCTCCAGCGGTACACATTGTAGAAAGTGCGTATTATGCAGTGAGATTTTGTTCTTTTTTTTTATTGAAATGAACTCAATTTTTTACAGAATAAAAAATAGAATTATCTAACAAGGTAATATTCATATAAAAGTTGAAAACCCGAATTATTTAAATATATGGACTATGCATTAACTCTAAAAATCATATTTTAAATTTTAATATAATATTTTTTCGGCATAATAAATTTATTTTTTTCAAAAAATACACAAAAGGTGTAAAACCACTAAGGCCTCTCTAATGAATTAATCAAAGAAATTGAAAATTAAAATTAATTTAGCGTTCGCATTGAAAGAAGAATAAAACAATTTGTTAATTTTGATGAATTCTATAGAGTTATTAATTTTTTATATCTCTCGATATATAAAATTATTAGTTATATGTTAGAGTTGAGAGAAAATTTTTAAAACTCTTTCCAAAAATTATCTAAAGAAATTTACCATAAAATATATTTTATGATTTCTGTATTAATATGAAAATAGAATAATATTTTCCAAAATACACTGGTCCGCAAAAATAAAGAAACAACACATGTTTAAGAAAATATATATATTTTAAATTTTTATTTATTGTTACAAAAGCACGAAGTCCAAAGGACTATTGTGCTGTGCCAGTATTATTTACATATGTATGATTAATTATTTACACGATGGATTAGTAGTGTTTTGTAAATTATTGTACAAATAGTTTTAAACTTAACAAAGTTCTCATAAGATAGAGTATATATACAAAGAGAATTTGGTAATGTTTCAAAGTATCTACATACAATTTGATTAGTCAGAGGGCAAGTTAAAAGAAGATGCGGCATCTAAGCGGCATTCACATGTTGGATCATTGATAACATTCAGTTTGAATAGGAAACTTAAGAAGGAAAATTAAAAGAACAACACATGTTTAAGAAAAAGAAAAGTTATATTAAGGGATATATATCAAGTTTTGGTATATTCAGAAGCTTCCATGAATTAAGAGAGTATGTAAAAGAGTAAAACAAATAAAGTTGTTCCCAATATGCAAAATACCACCGTCTACGTTGACTACGCCTCCAGCACGTGCCTGAGTCTTTCTCAAAGCGTCCTAATTTTACGCTCCACTAGATTTTTATTGAACCTTTTTGTTTTTTTAAAGTTTTCATGGCTTATAGGCAACATTTATCACAAGAAAAAAAATGGCAAGCTATTGGAAGGATGGAAGCAGGCCAATCACAGACAGAAGTAGCAAGATGGCTTGGAGTGACAAGAAACATTGTCTCAAGGCTTTGGAAAATTTTCAAACTACAGCTAATGTTGCCAGAACACCCGGACAAGGACAGCCAAGGTTCACAACGTTAAATCAAGACCGTTATTTGAGTCTCCTTGTGCGTCGCAATAGAAGAATGACAGCATCGCAACTACGAAGTGACCTCAATGCAGCTACAGGAGTCTCAGTATCAACTGATACAATACGCAGAAGGCTTCATAAGAAGGGCCTCTATGCTCGACGACCCATAATTTGTGTGCCATTGACACCACCTCAAAAGAGAGCAAGGAAACTTTGGTGCAGACAACATGTCGCCTGGAATCCAGATGAATGGAGGCGTGTAATGTTCACTGATGAGTCCAGATTCTCTCTAAACAGCTATTCTCGTCGTGTCTTTGTCTGGAGAGAGGTAGGAACCAGAAATAATCCCCGGAATGTGGTTAAAAGGGATTCATACAGAAGCCAAGGTTTTATGGTCTGGGCTGGAATCTTCTTGGGCGGTCGCACAGCACTCCATATTTTCGGCAAGGAACCCTGACTGGACAGAGGTATCAGGACGAGATCATGGCAGCATATGTGATGCCTCAAGCATTGGAAATGGGAGAAAATTTTCTTCTAATGGATGATAATGCCCGTCCACTTAGGGCTGGTGTGGTCGACATTTTTCTCCAAAACCATGCAATTGCTCGGATAAATTGGACAGCTCGATCCCCAGACCTAAATCCCATTGAGCATGTATGGGACAACCTAGGACGGCGGATCTCATCCCTCCAACCCCCTCCTAGAAACACTCATGAGCTAGAAACAGCCTTAACACAAGAGTGGGCGTTGATTCCACAGGAGCTGATAAACTCCCTAATTCTTAGTATGGGTCACCGATGTAGAGCCTGTCTATCAGTTAAAGGCGATCACACCCCATAATAACAACAATATTCAAGATATTTATGCACTGATTGCAAGAAAATCATTGCTTGACCGGCTAATTTGCATAAAATACGCGTTAGAATTCTTTGATTTCGGGTATTCTAATTAATGATGGAATAATAAATTTGTGTATAAAATTTCATTGATAAATGTTCAATAAAATTTGAGATAAATGAAAAAATATGTTGTTCCTTTAATTTTGCGGACCAGTGTATATATATAAATAGATAATTTGGGTGCTGCGCTGTCTGGAGTACAGGAGCTCCATCGATGATTCTTTCTACCTGTGGTGAATCTGAATAAGACCAGTGGTCTTAATAAAACTGTGTTGTGGTGGTGGTGCGTATCTCCATGGTTAAACCAATTCCTGAAGTCCGCTCCTCTCCAATTTTGCGATAGTAGTTATAAGCCTGGAAAATAGGTCCTCTATTGTCAGTTCTGAGCATGACAAGATATGCTCCGGAGAAGCTTCTGCACTATTGCATTTCAAGCAATGAAGCTGTGTTGTTGTATATATAAATAGATCATTTTAATAAATAATATATATGCGCCATTTTTCAATACGGAATTATAGATATTTCGACGAACAGTACGCTCTACTTCGTCAAGGTAATTCGATTATGACACGGTTATTGTACGTGTGTGGAAAAAGTTATAAAAAGGAGAGGGGAAAGGTCACACACAACGCAGGTAGGGATATTTAAAACATAATATGCATATTTTGACCGTTCACATAAGCATTTTAGTTAGCAGAGCTCCATCTAATGGAACAAATTTAAACTATTTAAAGAGGTTTGTTCCATAATTGTTACATTTTCTTGATGAAGAAATTTTTCTTAAATTTTTCTTGAATTATCAATAAAATGCGGTTGGCCAAATATTATGGAACAAATTTGAAAATTAACGTTTAGTTTATATTTCATCATCAACTAGATGGCGTTCTGCCATCTAAATTGCTCATGTGAGTGGTCAAGATGTGTCTTTTTAATTTTTGTTGTATATTTAGCAAAATAGGCACATTCCTTCATTGTATTTATCATCCCAGTACAAAACGTAAAGGTGGTGATAAAAAAAAGAGCCAAAACACATGTTTTAGAGATTTCAGACAAAGCCAACCTGTATACCATTGGTTTCGGGCTTCGGTCCTCATCAGTACAGGGGCGGCTTCGATTTCATAACATCCTCCGAGAGAAGTCGGTCAAAATTGGCAAAAGGTGTGTTTTGGTTGTTGAAGTAGGGGTGCTGAATTTCAGGCTATAATGCATTATAAAGATGCGGGTGGATGGTATTATGTACCAAAAGGAGCACCTCTCTCTTTAATTATGCATTAAAACAATAAAATACTTTGTTTTTTACTGGGATGATTAACAGAATGCATTATTTTGATGCATATCTGGTACATGAATAACATCCTCCCGCAACTTTATTATATAAATAATATATGTCCAAAAGAGAGGGGAGAAAGAGAGGCTTAATACAATAGAACCGTTGTCGTGATAAAGACAGACATCTTGCTCGTCGCAAAATAAAATTGGCATCACATATATACTATACGGTACCAATAAGGTTCTTGCCGTTTTTAAAGAAATATTCCACGTTACTGGGTAACCCTTATAGGTTGAGAGTAGGGTTCACAGAAGACGAATAAATGCTCGTCGGATATTCCAAAAATTTGGGGTTGCTGCTTTGAATGAACACATCGAAAAGCATTGGTTTCAAAATCTCAAAACTGAAGATATTTCCCTTTGTGATGCACCGCGCAGTGACCAGTTCTCCGGACTAAATAAGAAGGCCCTGAAGACGGACATTGAAGAGGAGAACAGTCTTAAACGTTAAATTTCCAAACGCTCCCAGGTTTCTGACGAGACGATCAGAGTTCACCTGCATCGCATAGGGAATATATTAAAGTTGAGTGAGTGGGTACCCAACGAACTCTCTGCCCCATATCCAATTCAATCCATATATATCCATATCCACATTCAATATTGACTGCTCATTGGTTGCAGAAATTATGTGTATATAACACTCCAAAGCGCGTCATCTCTATTGGTCGCAATCATAGGACACTGGGCCTCCTCTTCGCCCAGGCAGGATCATGCTCTATATTTAGTGGACTAGTCGTCAGGTGTTTCACTCTAGGTTCACTACCTGCTGCCAGATAGACAAACAATCAATGCAGACCTGTACTCACAGCAATCGGAATGAGGGCACCAGAAATTGAAGGAGCCAGCATTGGTTAATCGAGGAGGTATACTACTCCTTCATGACAATTCCAGACCGCCAGGAATAGTAAACAGCGTCTCTTGGCTGGGAAATTATGTTCAATCCACCATTTACTCGCCTAATTTCTTGCCAACAATCTTCGTGAGAAATGCGAATTTGTAGTTGAGAATTTCATTTGTGGTTTTTCATATAATGTTTGCCGAAGCTATATGAAAATGAATATTAGTTTATATTAAATTATAAATAACCCTATCACATTGTATATTCGACATTTGATTTTATATACTATTTTATATTTGTTTATTATGTAGGAATTTGATTTTAAAATATCCTTTTTTTTGTATGATTGTGGTAGAAAAAGGGTAAGATTATATATATATATAAACTTAAAAAGCCATATTTTGTAAATTATATTGAAATTATACTAATTTATACTTGTGTGTGTTGTTCTAATTAACTTATATTTGACTACATAGAATAATATTTAAAATATCAATTTCATTCTAAAGTGTGGTTTGTCATATAATGATTGACACTATGGTCATTAGAATATAACTGTTTGAGCTATCAAGAAATATTAAGCATCTCATCTTGTTGAACCATCGAGACTTTAAGTGCATGGCTCTTAAAGAGTGATATTCAAATATATGTGTCTTCATTCAAGTAATTACAAAGACTTATATTTTCAAAGTTTGAAAAGGTATGTCTATCCTTAGACATTTTTGCAGAAGAGGTGAAAACTATAAACGATCAAACATTTAAAATGTTGGGATATCCTGAATGCTCAAATGAGTATATAAAGATAGCAGATAGGATCTTTAGGAATAGATATCGATTGAACGGTATTTAAATTATATTCCTGAATATTGATCATGTTTTTGATTCACCAATATAATCATTTAACACTATGAAATCGTAAATTAAAAAAAAAAGTCGAAATATAGTGAGATTATTATTTAAAAGGAATGCTTATCTCTTATTCATACCTTTGTAAAATACGTTTCAAAATTAATAACAACTTTTATAAATATTCCCTGGAGGCTTCAATAAAAGAATGGTGACTAATCGATGACGATGGAGGCTAATTATCAATCCAATCCTACAACTTGTGAGGCTACCAAAGAACTAAGAATTACAACTGGTTACCTAAAGGTTGTGAATAATGTGCAGCTAGTATAGAAACATTACTCAAAAAGTAGAAAACAATATCTAGCTAGTAGGACTTCTAGTCATCAAGTAGAAACTGTATCCAGCACAAGAAAGCTTCGGCTCAATTTTAATCCCCTCCATCTCAGCGCCGATGACAACAAGAAATAAAATGAACTAACTTTGAAGTACTCCAGATGTTGTTAACAGTCACCATTTTTTCTCTGTTGACAGCTTGGTGGAAATAAAAATCCGAGCCGCCGCTGCAACAGCTAAATACACTCTACACGCTTCTTTAATAAATTAACCCTTTCTTCTACATTAAGTGGAGAAATTTGTCGCGAGAAAGTTGCGCGTAAACTTGCCAGCCTCGCGCTCAATAGTTGACGCATAAATTTCGACTCAACTTTATTTTGAATTTTAATGGGCTCGCTGAGCACGATCGTATCGATAGCTCCATTGAACAGAGATAAGAGCGTCAAGAAATTATCTTTATATAAATATAGCTAACCAAAATATATTAAAATATTCCACTATTTAATTTAATATTTAAATAAATTAGAAGATATACATATTCCTGTGTAAAAATAAATATATATTCCTTTAAAGTTTTCATAGAGAGAAACAAAAATATTGGAAGTTGAAATAAAATTATTTTTCTTGGTCAATTAAAAAATATATATATACGAGAAATGAAAAATATTATAATTCAGCACTATTTAAAAAGTAACACATGAATGAAAATTTAAATGAATAGGTTAATTATATAAATAGTAAACACAATATATACGAGGTGTGTTCAAAAGGTATCGCGACTTTTGTGTTTTTTCAAAAATTATTTATTTATTCATGAATACCTATTTTGTTCCCTTCAAAGTAATCCCCATGAGATATTATACACTTGTGCCAACGGTTTTTCCAATCTTCGAAGCACTTAAAAAAATCATTTTCTAAAAATCTTTTTCAGCTCCTCCTTCGATGCCGTCTTTATCTCGTCAAGCGTAGCGTAACGTCGTCCTTTCATGGGCCTCTTCAGTTTAGGGAACAAGAAAAAGTCACAGGGGGCCAGATCCGGAGAATAAGGTGGCTGCGGCAAGCAACGATGTGTGAGCAGGGGCGTTATCGTGGTGCAAAAGCCAATTTTTGTTCTACCACAAATCCGGGCGTTTCTGGCGGATTGCTTCGCGCAAATTGCGCATAACTTGCAGGTAATACTCCTTATTGACCGTTCTACCCTGTGGCAATAACTCATGATGCACCACACCCCTGAAATCGAAGAAAACTGTCAGCAAAGCTTTCACATTCGACCGAACTTGGCGCGCTTTTTTCGGTCTTGGTTCGTGCGGCAGCTTCCATTGAGATGATTGAGCTTTGGTTTCCACGTCATAACCATAAACCCACGCTTCGTCACCAGTTATGACCCTCTGGAGCAAATTTGGGTCGTCGCGGACAGAGTCCAACATCTCATTAGCAATGTTCATGCGATGCTGTTTTTGGTCGCAATTGAGCAATTTTGGTACGAATTTCGCGGCGACCCGTCTCATGCCCAAATCATTGATAAAAATCGAATGGCACGAGCCAATCGATATGTTTAGGTCCTCAGCAACTTCTCTAACGGTGATTCGACGATTGGCCAATATCATTTTCTCCACTTCATTAATTTTTTCGTCTGTTGTTGAAGTGCTCGGGCGTCCGGCACGCTTTTCGTCGTTCACATCTTCTCGGCCTTCAGAGAACATTTTGTACCACCGATAAACGTTGCTTCGGTCCAAGGTAGCTTCTCCGTATGCCACAGTCAACATTCGAAATGCATCCGCGCACTTAATTTCGTTTTTCACACAAAATTTGATACAGGTTCTTTGATCCATTTTTTTAATAGGTCAAAATCGAAGACGATCCAAAAAACCTGCAAGCAAATCAGCTGTCAACAATTAAGTGAACATTCAAAATGGCCGAGCTTGTCGGCATAAGTGAGAGACATGAGTACCAACATAAAGCCACAAAAAGATCGAAATTCGAATATACGTAACCCGCGAAAATTCAAAAGTCGCGATACTTTTTGAACAAACCTCGTATACAAATTGATAGTATGTATTAGGTTGTCTCATAAATGTCCGTTTATTGTACTTTATATGTGTCCTAATTTGAAAATAAAACGGAAGTTGTCAGAATAAAAACCCTAATATTTCATTAAGGACGTCGTTCTGTTTTACAATAACATGAGACAACACTCTTTGCTTACAATCCAACAAAAATTCCCCAATATTGTACTCACTCTACTTATTCGTCTTGGGTCTTTTCTCCAAATTTCCTTTTTTAACATTTCGATTGAGTTTTATATGCAAAATGCTTTATTAACTAAGAAGATTATGAAAAATACTTAATATATGACCCTTCACATATTTATGAAAATATCATAATCAAGTTCCCATCACGTAGGTGTATGGAGAGTCTGTTTATTTCAAATATATTTAAATAAAAGCACAATATTGGCAAAGATATGATATTGTTTATTTGATGCCTTCTATTATTTATGGGGCAACCCAATACAATGACTATTTACAATGGCGATTCATACACGGTTAAAGAGTAATTTTGAAGATGAGCGTGTATCTCTTTAATGCAAATTCACGCTTCTCCAAGTCAGAGAAATAGTCATAAATAGCACCCTTTGCCAAAGAGTCTAGAATTGAGGACGACAAAACGACTGCGCGGCCGAATCCTCTGAGGGTCCTTTGGCGTGACGACTGCCCCGTAGCCTAGGCAGAGGTCTCAAAGGCCGCCCAAATCCGTTTGTATCCCGAGAGAATGCCACAACATTTCAATTCAAATGGAATGTCTTTGTTTCGCGAGAAGTTAAATGTTGGTTTCTAGGTATGATACGATGTGCTTTATCCTCTTGAATCTATACTCTATTATCCTAGTATTCGTAGCGCTGTTGAATTCCATGCTGAAACATGGGGTCTAAAATATTCGCTTATATACACCTGAAAAATATTTTTTCATTATTTGTGGAACACGTTTTTAATCTGTATTCTTTGTAGCAGAAACCCGCAACGGTCATAAGTGTCATTATTACAAATGCTCACTTAATAAAGATAATTGAATTTCCGTTATTTGATTAATAATCAGTGTTTATTCTTGGAATTGATTTTATTGCTAATTGAGGCCGTCTTTCCAAAAAGTTTTCATTCCAAAATTTGCTTCATTTATGTAGAATAGATGAAACCTGCTTCGCGGAAAGATCAATAAGGTATATTCTAATGTAATTGGGCACAATATATCTTAAGCAAATTTGGTATTATATAAAAAATTTAGGGTAAATACTGATTAATGTTAACAAATTGTAGAAGACAACGAATAATGATGATGAACCCCATATTATTTGTGTATAAAGTTTTAAAAATGTTCGAAATATGCCTGAAACATCCTCTGTGTTATCATATTTGGCTCTACTCTAATGGTAGAGAAGCTCTTGTAGAGCGTGTAGACCCGGTTCTCTATAATAGAGTTGACTTGGATTAGCAAGGTGCTCAGACTAGTGATCTGCTCCATTTACAACATTAGGGGCGGGATGAAATAACCCGCTAAAATGATTTTCCTTTTACAGCTGGGTATGGCCACAGCTTCTTCAAATAATGGGGCAGAAATAACTCAGGAACAGGATAGGAATTCTCCTTTTAGGTATCGTAATAGTCTGTTGTCTCGAACCCATTAGGATTGAGAGGGATTCAAATTAGAAGTCGAATAATTAGCCACTGAAATTACCTTGAAATGAGTTGGTGATTCTAACGCATGTAAATATTGGTGTTAGATGTACCTGGTTGGGTGAAAAGAGATGGCAAGAAAACTAAAAATAATTTAGCTGGGAACTTCTGAGGAAGTGCAGATCGATCCGCCTCGATTTTATCGCGGCAGCGTTTGCAGATTAAGTTGGCTGGGTGAATGGAGAAACAGTGGAAACAAATATTCCTTGCGTTAGAGAGTCCTCTCTCTTCAGTAATGATCAGATATAATTGTCTTTGGGTAAACGAATAAAGGGAATAAGTGCCGGCGTTTTATGACATTTTAATTTTGTTTCTAATATCATAGGAAACTGTTAATTTCTAAAAGTTATTCATTTATTAATATTTTAAATAGCCTCCGGCCTAGAAATATACAGCATGACACATCACTCCATGTACCAGGAAGCTTATTCCGTAATAGGACCGTAATGTGTCCCTGACCGCAAGTGCCAAATTCTCAATTAGGATGTTTCACGCGTATATACAAAAAGACATTAAAGAGAGTGTATGCAATAGCAAATGGCCACTCAACTCTCGTCTTTATGAAACTGTTGAGACAAATAAAAACCTCTGGTCAGACATCTTCACTATCGAAAATACAAAGCCCTTTCACTAGCATACCATACAGAACCTTCATGTATCGCAAGAGATTGAAGTCTTAAACAGCATTTTATGGAGAAACACTTAAGAGAGTTACTACTCTGTTGGCCATGCTAAAATTTTTGAAAACTATTTATTATATTAAATCATATCATTTTCTAATTTTCATAATCATTTCATTCTCTCTCAATCTCTCTCTCTCTCTCTTTAAATTTTCCTCCTTCCATCTTCCCAATAGCACTTGATCGTGAATCCTCGAATAAACGATTATGTAAAGCAATTATATTTATGCGATTTTTCATAGGAATTAAATATTTGAAAAGAAAATCAGTTATGAGATTCGATAGTCGTTAAAAATAACATATTTACAAGTTCACCAAGTTAATATATTGCAACAGATGAAATAATAACTTTGAAAATTATTTCCATTAATGTTGGTAATTTCAGCCTCATTAACTAAAGCGTTCTGTTTTTTCCCCTTTAAAAAGCATTTGTTTGGTTGTTTTTTGCACTAGTATATCCAGACAAAATTTCTATCAATTCTCGGATTTTCTCATATTATTATTTTGCTTTTTTACCTAAATAAAATAAATTCCAGTCGATTCTCTCTTTATATGAGTGGGGAATTAATATATTTTAACAACGCATATAAATATTTTCATTTTAAAATGTGTGGTATAGTTACCCTTCTCATTAAAAATGAACGGAAAATTCTAGTTAATGGCGATATATTTATTTCTATCGACTGGTTTTAATGCATTCTAACTTTGATTACTATTTAATAGGATTTAGCTTCACTCTAAGTTAATTAATACTTAATCACCAATTTACTACATCTATACTGAATTCCTATTTTCGATTCTTAATGTAAATATAGGTCTAAATATTTTACCTAAATGCGTTGGCACACTATTCTAATTTACTTCTAGAGAAACAGCACACCAGAAATAAATATTTAAATACATATGTATGCCCAATTTAATTAAAGATCCTATATAATTCGAAACCAAAGGGAATATTTTATCAGTTAAACAACAAAGAATTTAAGACATATTTTTATTTGATGCTTATTGGCTAAAGACCTGAAATCTGATATTTAATTGACTCTTTAGGTTCTTCTCAGTAACATATATTTCACTTTATATATTAATGAAACTATATCAGATTTAGAAGGTTCTGCATGTTCTTACTGAACAATAAATGGTTCAGAACAATGATAAACCATTTCAACCATATAAACCCAACACTGTACATATGTCGGTATCTTTCACCTTTTATTGCTGAAACTTTTATCTCATATTTAACACGTTATATGTAAATTCTACCTCGGCAATAGACAGCTCAAACCATCGGTCAAACTATGTAAACTAAACCTATCAACCATTTAAACCCAACACTGTACATATGTCGGTATCTTTCACCTTTTATTGCTGAAACTTTATCTCATATTTAACACGTTATATGTAAATTCTACCTCGGCAATAGACAGCTCAAACCATCGGTCAAACTATGCAAACTAAACCTATCAACCATATAAACCCAACACTGTACATATGTCGGTATCTTTCACCTTTTATTGCTGAAACTTTTATCTCATATTTAACACGTTATATGTAAATTCTACCTCGGCAATAGACAGCTCAAACCATCGGTCAAACTATGTAAACTAAGACCATCAACCATATAAACCCAACACTGTACATATGTCGGTATCTTTCACCTTTTATTGCTGAAGCTTTTATCTCATATTTAACACGTTATATGTAAATTCTACCTCGGCAATAGACTGCTCAAACCATCGGTCAAACTATGTAAACTAAACCCAGCACTGTACATGTGCTGGTTTCTTTCAGTTTATATTACCTCTGTGTATCTCTATTCACTGTTTTATTCTTTTCATTAGATTCTGTTAAATTATTGTTGATACATCGCTGTGTATATACACTTCTGGGGCCATCAATATTGCTACACCAAAAAGGCGACACGCTACAGAAGTCAAATGTACATTAAAAAAGAAGAGAATATATTTGATGCAAAGGATTAGACTTTAAAGGTATTTAGGCAGAATAGTCACTAGAGATACACCTAAAATTTGTTGAAGATTTGTTCAGGATGGTCATACGGAACGACGTACAGGATCTCAGCTTTCTCTATCAATTACAGCCGTGGAGACCGACATGTTACACCCTCATGGCCTAGGTGGATTGTACAGCCACGTCAAGAGCCTTGGAGTAGAGGTCTGGGTAATAAGGATGTGATAAAAAAAACAGTCGCAGGGTGCTTGGCTAAAACCTCCATAACCAAGGTGGCTTTAGGGGCAGGAGCGTTGTTATGAAGCAACTTCCATCGTTGTGATTGAAAGAGCTGGATCTCAAAGTATTTCTTTTTATGTATTTTTATTGATAGAAGTTTCCTCTAGAATATATAAGGTCACATTGAACAACTTCTTAGTATTTAAAAAAAAAACAATAGGCGTGACTCTTCCCTTTGATCGGTCAAGACGAACTTTTTCCTCCGAAGAGAACTCGGAGTATACAATTCAAGTGATTGCTTCTTTTTTTTTTGTGGTTCATAGAGATAGCACCAAGTTTTATTTAGAGTTATTATCAATTTTTAAAGATCTCGGTTATTAATTGCACTTTTAAATAAATTTTTACACAATATTCTAATCTCTTCTGTTTTTTGTTGTTGTTGTTGTTTTTTTGTACGGTTAGATGTCGTAGAGAAAAGTAATGTTTAAATGTTCATGATCAATGTTTTGGCAGCTGCCATATGAAATTCCAACTATTTTCGCTATCGTTTTGATAGTAATTTTTTTATCTGCTTGAACTAAATCACTAACTCTCTGGATGTTGTGCTTCGTCGTCGAAGTTTAGGGACGCCCTGACCTTGGATCTTCCTCGATACTCTGACGGCCATTTTTAAATCTATTGTACCAGAAATGTACTTGAGTTTTAAAATTATTTCATCATCATACGCTTTCATTAACAATTTTAATGTATCACAGTAAATGATTTTTAAATTAAAACAAAGTTTTATGTAAGCTCTTTGTTCGAAAGCCGACATATTACAAAATCTGACGCGAGCGAAAAACAAAGAACCTTTAACTTGCTACAATGAGATTTACGCATGCGCCATTACCAGAGTTGCAAGTCTTATTTGTTGTTTTTGGCTTTATATTCTAAAATAACACCACCTTTTTTAATATTGGAATTTAACTCTTGATTTTTAAAAAATTCGGTTACTTTTTGATCGTACCTTGAATGTTTACATTGCGGCGGCCCTGGCAATGTTAAACGCTCCTTTAGAGACCGTCGATAATGGACACCGAGACCTAAACGGTATGTACCAAGCCCCCAAGAAACTCATATACGTGACGATAAAACGATAAAAAAGCAAACTTACTGCTGACAATCACCATATCTAAACAGAAGAAAATCCTTAAGACGCCAGTACATTTCCCCAGGTCTCCATACAAGCAGATCTCGACGCTTCCAAAATCAGGGCAACTAAAGTTGCTCCCTCCTTCATGGTAAGGCCGCAGGTGTGAAACACCTTTATAGTCTACAGTCTTTAAATTGTAACAAAAATAGGTCGAAATCATCATTGAAGACATTGAATTTTCTTTTTTTTTGTCGATTCAGATGCCTCATTTTCATTAATCTCTTTGACAAATTAAGGCGACAATTAAAGAAGACGATGTTCAAGGATAACGGAATTACTCTTAAAGTTGCTGATGGCAATGAGGCTATGCGTCGATCGGTCGATACACAATCATTTCAAGCATTCATAGATTAAGACAGCCGCTTGAGTTTAGTTACCTCCTAAATAGTAATCAACGCATTATTTTCGTATGGGATTTCTCAGAGGCAAAAAAAAAAAAACGCCGTGATCGTTTGTAGACGTGTTGAAATCAGATTGGAAGAGGCCAAAAATATATTAAATTCACCAACCTCCATGGTAAAATTTGTGGCTACTTAAAACGTTGTTATTCTAGCCGAATCTACAAAACTAATAATGTTATGAATGAAGTGCTCAATGGGCAAAATCAGGTACTCTTTAACCTTCAAAAAGTATTTTATGAAAAGGGTTTGCACTTCCCTGCCCATTATTCAGACTTCACCATAATAAAGTAAACCTCTGGGTTGTAAATTCTAGCCCCACAGCACAAATAGTCCCCATAAAGAAATGTGCCTATTAAGAATAGACCCTACCGAATTCCTCCTACAGAACGCCAATAAATCCAACAGGAGGTGGAAAAAATACTAGACTCAAGGATTTACGTCACTCAGAAAGCCCGTGCTAATCACCGGTTATTCTAGTAAAAAAAAGGATGGTAACAGGCGTTTTTATGTCGATTACAAACGATTAAAGAAAGTTATTAAAATGGACGCTTAGCCACTCTCCCGAACCGATGATACATTAGATTCTCTAAAAGAAACCAATTTTCATCCATCATGGAACTCCGTTCGTGATATTGGAAAATTGGAGTTGACGAAACAAATAGAGAGCAAACTTCCTTTATTACTCCTGACGGACTATACGAATTCCTATTCATGCCTGTGTAATACTCCTGCAATATTCAAACGCATGATGGACAAGTTATTGAAAGATCCGAAATGGAAAATGTTTCTTTTTATTTAAATGACATCATGGTATATTCAAAAACGCTGAACGAACATTTACACCGGCTTGAAATCACTCTAGTTTCTCAACAAAGCCGAGCTATACCACGACCCAAAACGATTTTTTTTTTTTTTTTTTTGGAACGAAACGATTCAGTGTTTTGGATATGTCGTCGATGATTTATCCCTACCTAATAAAATATCGAGGCTATCTCTAAGTTTCCGACCTCAAAATCTATAACGTATGTGAAAATCTTCTTTGGAATATGTTATCATGATCGTAGGTTAATCCAAAATTTCTCTGAAAAAAAAACTGCTCCTTTACACGAGTGTTCTCAAAAAAGATCAGAAATTCAAGTGTAACTCTCTCTCTCGGCCGTGCGGCCACGCGGCACGCGAGCTCCGCGTTTTCTAGAGATTGAGATGGAGGATGATGGAGATCTCCAATGTGTTTTCGATACTGGCGGAGAGCCAGGATGATGACAAGGATGATGGTGGTACTCCTGCCCAGAAAAAAACTACCATTGCCGAGAAATCGGCGGAAGAAGTTTCTAAGCTTGATTCGAAAAATACATTTTCAATCAAGCAAACAAACGGCGACTATGTAAATCAGGCCGCTGGAAAAAAATAAGCCGATGCAAATTGGGCGGAAAGAGTGGAAGCTTCTGAGAAGCAATCTGCTTTGGAATCGGATTGGAAAATTCCTAAATCCAACAAAAGAAAAGGCCGGGAATCTCCGACCCAGCCAACAAAAGTGGCAAAGGCTGAAGCCATCGCAGCCAGGCCATCACTACAACCGAGGCGGGAAATAAAATATGCTGTCACGCATATAAGAAGTAGCAGACAGCAACAAGAACTAGCCAAAGCGAGGTCGGCAGGGCAACATTCGACCAGTGTTGTTTCATCGAATGGAACCCGGACTTCCACCCAGTCCAGTACATGAAAGCGCTGGAGCAGATGCTGGGGAAATCTTCAGTTTACCAGCTTATGAAGATGTCCGGCCATGTTCTGGTGGGACTTTCCAGCGCTGAGAAGGTCAAACGCCTAATCGAGGAGGGCCTTACCATCGGCAGCACACTTCTGAGAGCCTTCCCTTACAGGAAGAGGGCCGAGAAGATCATTATAGGAAATCTTCCTATCGTCGTCAAAGATGAGGACATCGTTGCGGCGCTAAGACCTTACTGCAAAGTAGCCTCGATGGCTTACGAAGTAGTAACCTGCGAAGGTTACTCCTGGACCACGGGCAGTAGGGAAGCCTTCGTCCTGCTTAACGAAGGACGGAAGCTCCATGCCAAGCTGGTGATCGTCTCGAAAGGCGAATCGACGCCTGCCTACATGACCTATGGCGTTAGGTGTAGCAAATGCCACCGTCAAGGACATCGGCGAGCCACCTGCCCCTTAGGGATCAATGGTGGATGTCATCAGGACACCCGGCAGGGCCCGGTGTCGAAGCCTCCCTCCTCCAAACCCTTTAACAACTCCGCACCAACAGCTGAGGATTCGTCTGCACCCATCAAGCAGACCACCTCAACATCCTCCAGCCCTGCCGCGCCTTCGTTCGCGGCGAACTTCCCTGTCCGTCCCTACGACACTCCAGCCTCCGAGCTTCCTGTTCCGGCGCCGAGCACCAGCCAGTTGCCGTCATGACCAGAGCCGCCTTCTGCGGCTCCTGAAGAGGAGAACCAAACCTTGACTGCTCAGGTAGAAAATATTTTCATAGAGCTAAACGCTGACTCTATTCTGGCCCCTCTCTATGAAGAGGTTGATGATGATGAAGTAGTGGCCGCGGTTCTATACCGCCCTGTCAGAGAAACTCTCCCCGATGCACTCTCGCCTGGAAACAGGAAAATTCTCTACGAATTCCTCGGCGATGCAATTGAGCACGTTGGGGACAAAACCCCTCTATAAGCTTGGGTCTTTCCGAACTCAGGGCGGCCTTGAACATTTGACATTGTCCAGACGTCCCTTCAGAGAAGGGTCATGTCTGATGTAAATAAATAAATATATATATATATTAAAAATAAAGAAGGCATCTCCTGACCACGAGCACATGTGCTTTTTAGATGGCAGAGCGCCATCTAGTGGAGTAAAAATAAACTAAACGTTTATTTAGCTTGCTCCGTGATATTTGGCCAACCCAATTTCTTGATAAATCAAGAAAAGCCATCCACGAACGCGTTTCGCGCTGTTGGCGCTCGTCAGCGTGGAGAAGGCTATACCCACTGTGACCAAAAAGATTTTTTGGTCCCAATGGCTTCGCGAAAAATCAAGAATAATATATTATTATTATTATTATTATTTATTCATTTATTTAGTATTTAACCTTATATAATCTTATATGAACACATTGTAATAAATTAGTTTCAATCTCAACCTTTCTCTCTCTCTCTCTCTCTCTGACCAAGATGCCTTAGATTTCATGAAAAGAGCAATGATGTCTGAACCCGCTTTGAACTATTTCGAAGAACAACTGTCATCTGAGCTCTGTACTGGCGCCAGCGGTTATTGAATTGGAACTGTTCCTCCGCAGATTAATGATGAAAAAGATCGGCAAGTGGTTTCAAGATCCTTATCTAAGGTAGAAAAGAATTGCTCAACAAGGGAAAGAGAATGCTTGGCCACACACACAATGTGGGCCATCAGCATATTTTTGACCGTACCTTTTTGGTTGTGAGTTTGCCATTGTCACTGATCACCACGCCCTTTGTTTGTTATCTAACCAGAACGACCCGACAGGAAGATTAGAAAGAGAGTCCCTAAAACTCCAAGAAAATACGATATTACGGTTATTTACAAGAGTGGGCGCAAACACCAAGATGCCGAGTGCCTTTCTCGAAATTCCGTCCAACTTCAGAAGAAGCAGACAATGACAACGATAATACGCTCAATAACGGCTCTGACGTACTTCGATATTGAATTTAAAAAAAATCTGAAATTAGTAAATTGAAAAAGAAAACATAAGGATATGGTGTGCCTAATCGAAAGGATATGAACTGTTACAAGGAACGTTATATAAAAATAATAATAATAATTTCGACCCCCTAAGAAACCAATAACCTCTGATTATCCTACAGCAGGTCTTCTTAGATTTTCGAAGACCTATGAGAGAGTTAAAAGCAGATGATTTTGACCAGGGCTGCTCCTATTTACGAAAGTTTGTCACACATTGGAGTTGGTGCCAAAAAAGAAGCAGACAACACAAAATCCTCCCGGACTAGTCAAACCCATTCCTCCTGTTAACTATCCTATTGAAATATATGGAAAGGTGATCTGCAAGAAAGATTTCCAAAGTTTGGTAGTAGTAATTGGTGGATCATAGCTTGTATACTAACTACTTAACACGATTTTCTATTAGCCTAAGGTCATACCCACAGGGGCGGCAAATAATTTGTCAAATTCTCGATGGAAGACGTTGTTCTCAAACACGAAGCTGCAGAAAATCATTATGGACCGAAGGCGAGTATTTCTATAAAAGATGTTAATGTAACTTGCTAACTAGTGCTATACTATAAACGGGTTTACAACAACATATCATTCCCAGACGAATATCTTAACGGAAAGACTTAACAAGCTAACCTTCTGGCAATGTCGAACAAGCACACTGGGATGTTATCCTATCCTACGTCACATTTGCATAAAACACGGCCAAGCAGCACACGATAGGTTTCACTCCGTTTTAAAAAAATCTGGTTCATATATGCGAAGCAGATACAACTGAACACACTCTATTCCCAAAATCGAATAAAGATATCAAAGAGGAATACAGACAGAAGATTGCAGCAAGAGTTGAAGAAGCGAGGTAGATAGCACGATTGGAAACTTGAAAACCCAAGAAATATATAAAATTGGATACGATTTCAAACACGAAGTAGCAGACTACAGCGTCTTTGATCTGTAGATCTTCACCAGTACGAAAGGTGGGACTCTCAAAAACCTTATGGAAAAATACTTTCGTTTCATACAAGGTGAAACAGAAACTATCCGCCGTAACCTACGAAGTCCAATCTGCGGAACCATCAGGCTGGACGTGCCAGAAAAGAGATCTGGTACACGTACTCAAGATGAAATTGTACTATGATCCGCGGCGGACCAGGTGGACCTGTTCATGTAACTTGGTACAGGGAGACACTCTACTCGCCTAATAAGAGGACAACGTCAGTGAATAAATAATTAAATAATGAATTATCACTTATTAAGGAAATTAATCTGCCACTAAATTTAATTGGCCCTACTGCTTTTCATGTACCTGTTTGAAATAATTATTGTATATCATTTTTATTCATCTGTATAACCAGAAAAAGTGTTATTTATAAATAAACCTTTGTAATCTTAATTAGACGACTCCTCATGATCCCTATTATGGCAAAAAATAATATTCAATAATAAATAGGTTTGATAATAAAAATCCAGTTATATATATATATATATATATATATATATATATATATATATATGAGAGAGAAATTTAAATATATATATTTTTTTATGAAAAAAAATAACACGTACTGAAATAACTATTAAATTAAGTTCAAAATAGAACACCTACCGCCATCTATGAACAATTTTTAAAACTATTTAGACATCAAACCCCCTCCTGTTTGATAAAAAAGACATTGTTAGAATAAGGGCAAATTGCTTTTTGAACTGCCAATTTATTATATTAGGACATATTTTAAATAATTTATTGTTGCTATTTCTTGGAAATTTACATGTATTTATAACTTCTTAGTACATTTATATTCGCAACATATACACTGCTGGCCACCCAAATTACAATACCAAGAAAGACAAGAGATATCACAACAAAATTTATATTGTAGATAACATGTTGACCAAGTATCAAATGATTAAATTTATAGACTTCTGCGAAGTGTGGTTCCTGCCAGAATCAGTAGCCAGAGTAGCCGCCATTGTTGGAAATCACCGCTGCCACACGCCTCGGGATTGATTCAAAGAGACTTTGGATGTGTTCTTGGGGTACAGCAAAGCATACAGCTTCCACACGTTGCCAAAGTTGATCTGCTGTGGCAGCTGGGGATGTAATCTGGGTCAATCGTTGAGTAACCATGAATCACATGTTTTCTATCGGCGAAATATCCGGAGAGCGAGCCGGCCAGGGAAGCAATTCAATCTGGCGATTGACAAAGAACCATTGGAAAATGCGTGCCACGTGTGGTCGCGCATTATCCTGTTTAAATATGGCTGTGGGAAAGCCCTGAAGGTAAGGAAGGGCAACTGGCTCCAACACCTCGGAGATATATCGTTGGCTGTTTAAAGTACCGACAATGCGTACTAGAGGAGTGCGAGAGTGATATCCAATACCGCCCCATACAATAATACCCGGTGCAGGACCAGTGTGGCGGTGCATAACGCAGCTGTTCAGCATCCTTTCTCCACGGTGTCTCCAGATTCGAATCCGACCAACGTGGTGTTGCAGACAGAAGCGTGACTCGTCAGTAAAGACAATTTCATTCCATTCTGCCGTCCACATCCTTCTTTCATCGCACCATTGGCGGCGGAGACGTCTGTGGTCCTGTGTCAAGGGTAGACGAAGCAATGGACATCTTGCGGACAGACCACTCTGCTGTAAACGGTGTCGAATGGTACGCGCAGACATTGGATGATGCGTTGCAGACTTAATGTGCTGTGCTACGGTTCATGATGTGACTGAGCGATCTGCCACTGCCATGCGCACAATTAACCTGTCAGGACGTGAAGTGGCGCACTGAGGTGGATGCTATCGAACACGTCGATCCGTCGTACTTTCCTGCATCCAACGATCACATATCCGCATTACAGTTGTTTGGTTTTGTCCAACACGATTTCCCTGAAAGATAATCCACAATCTCGGTAGGCCACTATCCTTCCTCTGTCGAACTCGGATACTTGATCAAAAGATGATCGCTGTTTTCTACGAGGCATAATTGGTCGGTTTTTTTTTAACATATAAAAAACACAATTGCCGAACTTGAAATCGTCAAAATCTCCAAGCCTTAAATAGTGCTTTGAAGTGGAGCCACAGGCGCGCGCCATGTACGTCTGCGCTGAAATTCTAAACATTTGCATATTTCACTTCCACTAATG